>CM072166.1:14118521-14545223 GCA_036850595.1 Rhyacichthys aspro | reverse complement strand
CAATGCGACTCAGCAGCAGAACTGAGCTCCAAATGCTCGAATCAAAGCTCGTATTCTCTGCGGCACAACCTCTGACCTCTCCGGACTAAATATTGATCAAAGCTTATTTGACAATAAAGCCTCCCTGCAGAGACCCACGCAGTCGCACATAAAGGAACGCAATTGAATTTCTCTGTCCTTATCAAAATCCTAAACTGCCTGCGAAAGAGTGGCTGCTTATGTCAAGAAAAATATGATAGAAAAACCTTCATATTTTCGCAGTGGCAAGCCCTTGTCCTGTTGGAATTGCCGAATCAGTCAGAGGTGGGTTTTATGGAAATCATCATTATTCACTTGGGAGAACACACACCCCGAGGCCAGTGGACGGCTTTAGAATCAGCTGCTCTGATGACACATGCTATGACAGTTTCTAATATCTTCCCTAAAAGCAGGCCTCATTGAGGAGAGAGTTATTTGTTTTCAGCTCTGAGGCTTGTTTCGGAGGAAAGTCTCATTTTTTTACGACTTAGGATTTTCTACTAGGTACAAGTATGGCTGCATTTTCTATCATATTAAGAGACATCTAGTGGTGAGTACGAATATAATTTCATCAAAAGGTTTGGTAAGAATAGTGCAATTGGTGAAATATAGCAGCTTATTGCATTTGTCTATAATGAAAAACCAAACATTTAAACTGCTACAAAACCCAGTCCTGAATATGTTTTCATAAGCCAAAATGTTTGAATCAAGTGCGTTAACTTTTAAATATGAATAATTTATCAACATGTGCATGTGAGGTATTTATTTGTCATACTGTTGTATAATGGAATTGGTGTTTTTTTAAAAATATGTCAAACATGACAAACATTTAAGACACAAGTCTGATTCAAATTGGGTAATTGTTTTGCACTTGAGTGAAATGTCACTTAAATCTGTTTAGTTCTAAGCCCTTGGTACATGTCATGTCAAGAAAATCACATCTGCTTTCTGATAGCCTGGCCAGCCATCCTAATTCCTTTTCTATTCTGTAAGAATTAGTGTGGTCCCTCGCAATCAGAGTTTCACTTCCAGGGGAGCGGGACAAATGGATGGAGATTAAACCAATCACAGAAGAAAAAGAGAGACCTGAAGAGAGTAGTTTCACTTCTTCATGAGTTGTCGCACAAAGCCCACCCCGTTTTAGATAAACAATTAGAATTGGTCGACGGTGTTGAGCTCAGGTGGAAGACAGGATCAGTGGGTGAGGTTACAGACCCAGAAAGTCGGTGGGTCTGCCTGGCCATAGGAAACTTGTTCACATACAGTAGGTTCAATCTGTGTTCATTCATATAATTCAAGAATGTGTGCACCAGTCACACTATAACATTTCAAACAACACAGCCATTTTGTGTGCTCTTCTGGAGGATCTGCAGGCATTGTTCATGCATGATCCCCATCTACAGCAAGGTGTCCAAACTTTTATCAAGGAAGGCCAGATTTGAAAATATGACAATGAATATTTGTTTTAGATTTGGAGACTTAAATAACAAGCCCTGACTATTAACGCTGACAGTTTTGTTTTTTTTGTTTTTTCAATTTAATGCTTACTATGGGTACTAACATGTTATCAGCTAAAAAGATTGTTCTTTGATTGTGTTAGAAGTAGATATTTTCCAGAGTGCATATGCTTATAACTTTGAACAGGTTACTTAGTTCACAGGTCAGGTATTGAGTGTACTTAAGGGGCCAATAAACGATACATTCCATCAGGTAACCAAGGGCTGTAGTAAGTCTTGCCACTAGTTTACTTGCCTTCTGGAAAGTCCAAAGAAGTGTGCGTGTACAAATTGGGGCTATTCTGTAATGGAACAGGTCTTCACTGTATTTGTCCCAGTGGATAAATATAAGTCTTGGTGCTGTCTGTGCTGTAAAAAAGCCATATCAGTTATATGTGAACCCTGTATAAACCCAGAGACCAGTCATCAGAATGGCTCTTAATAGAAGCTGCAGTCTGTACTGTCCATCATGCTTTATGTGTTTTATGATTGTCCTGATTGTGCTATATTGTGTCATAATGACCATCAGTATAACTGTCTAACTGCAGCAACATTACCACTAATGCTATATCCTTTCGCCCAGCCGCGCCATATTATCATCAATCACCATGACAACAAGCACCAGAGCACAACTCTAAACAGCAGTTGGAGACAAATGGTGCACAGGCCAATAGGGGACCAGTTGTATTTATTCACCGTTCTCCCCAGATAATTGGGTTTAATAGTCTCACCTGACACTGAGCGCATTTAGCACGCCAACCAAATAAGAAAGACAAAGACTCACAGCCTTCGATCTAACTGATTCAAGCAGATTCATTAGATTAATTTATCCCAAGCAACAAATTGCTTGGAGGGTTGTTCAAACCCCTCAACAATCACCCATGTTGACTCAGGGAGCTTGGGAGCTCATGAGGTGCATCCTGCCTAAGCAAATGTAGACAAGGAGATGAGAGGGCACACTTGGGGAACAGAGGTCAGTGTTACGCAGGTTAGCTATAGCCACTCAAGCATGTGCTGGTGGTCCTGTGAATGCAATAAGGCTTTGTGTCAGGACATCATCAAGCCCAAATCTAGAGCAAAATGACTGAAAAGGGTGCAGCTAAAGTGACCAGTTTACTGTCAAGTTGTTGTCTACTGAGTTTAATATAGACTTCTACTCAAATATGGTGGCTGCTGTGTTGTTTACCATTTACATATGGAGCAATATTCACGTTTCTGCAGAAATCTCAAGTTGTATGCATGTGTTACTTTACAGGATATGCATTTAAATAATGTATATGTCAGTAATGTTCATTTTACCTTAATGTAGGTTTTGTGGCTGATCTTGTCAGGTAGATCTCAGTCCTAAAAATGAAAAATTTATGTAAAACCAGAGAATTTTGGCAGTCGGCGCAAAAAAAAAAAAAAAAAAAAGAAAATAATGGCAAAATCACTTAGCATTTATCTATTTATTTTATTTATTTATTTGTTTGTTTATTTATTTGCACATAAATGCCACTCAAGTTGACACTGACATTATTTATTGTTGACCCTAGTTGAATCGTAACTTATGTCACCCCATTCTAATAATAGAATTTCACAGTGACATGCATGTTTTATTCGGTGTTATATTAAAAATGAATCTTATATGGCTGTAATATACTTGAATCCTTGCATTTACACAAGCTAAATAAAAATACTCTTTTGCACTTGATTTAATAAGCTCTGAACATCATGATCTGTCTCCCAGTGTGAACTGACCGTGAGTGGTTCTGTGAACATTCCTTCAAAATGATTTAATCACATCTGAATACCAATAAATTGCCATCAATTAGTGTATAAAGTGCAAAAAGCTTGACTTTTAAACAGGTAACCAATTGATCTTTTGCAACAGATAAAGAGGGTTTTAAATAGCATTACACACATTTGTCACTAAGTTGAATTTTCAGTGGTGTGTGAAAATTAGATCTGTAAGCTGACTTAAAGGTTGTGTATTTTGTAAATGGGCTTTAATTAGTTTGGAGCTAATTTATTCTCTACAGTGAAAACTGGTGAGCACATCCTGAGTCTGGTAAAGCAGCAGGAGTAGCGGCACGGAAGCTAAACCATGTAACTCAGTGAAATTTTGATTTTAAGCTCATTTTCAAGCCACTGTTCAACAAAGGACTGTATGACGCAAGAAGTTTAAGAATGTAATCGTCGAGATTTAAATCAAGATTATTGCACATTCATACCCTTGCGTGCCGAAGAGATAAATGACCATAGAAGTGAACAGTTTTTGGTCCAAATGGTAATCTTTACTTTTGCAGCATTAGCCTTATCTTTTAAAAGGGGACAATAGAACCACTGTTTCAGAGACAACAGCTTTTTTTGTGTAAATCCTATTTCTCATGACTAACTGCCTGTGCTGGTATCAGTGATATTTCTCTAAAAGAACAAAGAAGTGCTCCACTAAAGAAAAACAACACCGCAGACTGCGCAGTGATGGATTATGTCTGCGGATTGACGAGAACATCTGTCAGCGGGATATTTGATGGAATTTTGATGGAGCTCCAGTCTATCAGCAGCGAAAAGTAAGTTGAATTATATTCCTCACAGCGTGCGACGTGATGTGAACAACAGCCTCGTTCTGTCACGTGTCGCATAAAAATGAGGCAAAACTTTTCCATTCAGAGCTAGTTGTGTCTCAGAGCTATTTAGTACGTTTCAAAGGTGTTACGCTAAATGCCTGGTGGTTAATATGGCTCGACAATGTGAATATTCAGAAGAGCAAAAAGCAGTAAGAAATATATGTTTGTAAAGTTGGGAGTTGGGAGCAATTCAGAGCTTCTTTTTTGTTATCCTGTGTTATGGACAGTGTGCTACTAGTTCTTTATTCATTTAAATGAGCTCAGATGTGTTATACAAGAAAATATGTTGGTTTAATGTGCAGAAAACAAACATAATGCAGAATATGTGTGTTTTATCAACAAGGTTTGAATTTCAAACCGGTTTAAGTCAGAATTTAACTAAATTTTTCACGGCAGCAATATTTAAACCTCTTTTAAATAACTACTCAGTTTAGATATCCCATTTGTAGGTGGCAGTATGTCTATGTTCCCCTAACCCTATCCAGTTCATCGCTGGATACACTTGGAAACAGACAGAGACTAGAGTTTTTACAGAAGAACTTGACTTTCTGGTGTAAGTGTAACCTTAGATCTAACTTTTGCTCTGGGTTTAAGTTGGCTGTGGCTTCATTTACATGTAAACTAAACTTTTGATTCCTTCACTTCATATTCACAATGCCGGATGAAGGTCTAATGAGCGATTGTGCTGCACTCTGGCGCTGATGGATCCTAAATACCTGCAGCTCATTAGCATTTCTCATTAGGATGACGGCTGCAGATAGATTCAGCTCATGAACCAGAAAATGTCAGTGAGTCCCACCAGGGGCCAGCACCTTTTCAATAATACATCGAGAGAAGACGTCCCGCTTTGAATTCCTTCTAAGGTAGGGTGATTTGGATTCAACTTTGTCTTGTATTTCCATCAGTGTGGCTGATATTTTAGGCCATTCTGTTCAGGACTGCTCTTGACTGGGCCTGGCATGGAATCTTTTATAATGACACTTATCGCTATCACTATCCACTACATAGGCTACTCATACATCTAGCCCTTAGATTTTTGAAGAAACCAGATAACATACACACCAAATGCTGGAGTAAACCAACCAATAGTTTCTAAGTTCTGTGTTACGCGACTTGTTTGGAAGCATTGTTACTGACAATGGTGAGTTCTCCATTTTCGCTTGTTGCCCACACACCCACTTACCTCCAGACTCCCGCAGAGTGCTCTACAACTATCAATAAATCATATCCACCTCGTGTTTGGTCTTTGTCTCCATTTCACACCTCCACATCTTCATGAAAATCCAGATCCAGGCCTTGAAAACATATGCTTCCTTCTTGGATTGAAGTGAAATAAATCATTATAATAATGGGCTTATCTAAGAAAAGACAGGTTGTAACAGGTAGACTGTGCTACACCAGAAAAAAATGTCACCCCTTCCTGATTTTTTTTTTGTATATTTGTCACACTTAAATGTTTCAGATCTTCATACAAATATAAATATTAGACAAGATAACTCAAGTAAAGTGATGGGTGCCACAACCAGTTATTAGGTTATTTGCAAACTCTTTTTCATGGCACTATACAACGTAAAATTCGTAAAATTCTCATTGTCCGGACATCATTTGACTCAGCGCATTGTATCTGCGAAACTGTTAGGAAATGGCAAGTATTACAGTTAGCCATTACTGCATGATAAAACATTTGCAGCAGTTATTCTTTATAAAATATGCTTATATATAATATATAAATAAAAGGAATTTTTTTTGGAATTATAGCTGTTTTTCACTTTTCCTGTAAAGTTCATCCATATTTATAGAACAGTCCAGCTTGTTGTCCAGGTGCACTCTCAGGTATTTAGAAGTGGAAACTAATTCAATGTCTTCTCCACTTCATTACATGAACAGCGCCATTATAGGGAAAGAGTTTTCAGCTAATGCAGCTTTAGACACATTTCCTGAAACTCAAAACACATTTCTCTACCCACACACACAATTTCTGAAATTGAAACTAAATTAGTTTACTTGTAAAGTAGGTTATACATTATGGCTTCATATCAAAACTAGTTCAAAACAACCTGATCTCAGAACTGGGCCTTTAGTAACACCACTCCCAACACTGGCTGTGGTGCACATGGACACATTCAACCTAATCAGTCTGACCTGAAAACGACTAAAATAAACCGTATACTGTGTACTGGCAAACATCAAGTGTGACTTTGACCAAGCACAATAATAAAGCTTCTACTAATGCGTTTCTCGGGTACCAGCCAAAAGAAGTCACATAAATCACACTGGCACATGTCAACCAGAGCTTAACTATAAAAAAAAACAAAAAAAAAAACAAACAATAAATCAGCTGCACTCATGTTATTAGACAAAGAACTTGTCCTCTCATACACCATTTTTTAAATTTGAAAATATTTGGGGAATCACCAAATACCTTGACGTGCCTGAGGGTTCGCCCCTGGTCCTATATTCATCAGACCACAGAACAAAACAAACATCTTTTCAATTTCTTTTCTCTTATCATGTCTCTTGTTTTTTGTTGTTCATAAAGGATTGAAAAATGAATAACATTTCACAGTAGCTCCACAGGAAACACAAAAAAAAAATTTACTCCGTCTTAAGCTGTTGGCAATAGAAAGTTTTCTCCCCAGCGCTCAGATACATGGCCTATTAGCGGACTCACTCCTCGGAACAAGAGTTATCTAGAGGCCAGATTAAAGAGCGCACTGTTACCACTCGTCTCTTTTTAGCAGCGTCCTGTCAGCTCCGGGCTTGGCTTCATGCTAATCTGCCACAACTGTTGTAGCCCTGAGCGTCACTGCAGTGCACCCACAGAGCGACGACGACGCCTGGGAGTGACAGCGGTATTAGTCGGCCGCGTCCTGCTGGGCTTTACTGCCACCGCTTACACCGTCGTGTTTTAGCCGAGAGGAGTGACGCAGACAGATACAAACATTTAAAGGCTGTGCTGTAAGCTTCATGCCGCCTCTCTGCAAGGCCCTGTCACTACACTGACAGTCCGACCGGCCCCTGCGCTGATGTGGCAGGCAAAGTAATCCATAGACTGTGTATTGATGTACACAGGAACAGAACCGCTTCCATTAATTTTCATCAGATGGACTCGTCCTACCACTGAGAAAGCAAAAAACACAAACATATTCATGGATTCACACCATCATCAAGGATTTGACCACTAAAAATGTACATTCAACACTTTAATTCTAAATGTCACGGTTGTTGATGTGCATATTGAGCATAAATATACCCATGGTAACCCCCATAACAACCTGAGCAGCTGTGAACCAGGTTTTACGTTTAATTGGCTCCATGTTAGGACTAAGAACACATTTACAGGAGAACTTTTCCCACCTCATCATCTGGTCAAAGAAAAAAATAACTTTTTATCTTGCATGTTCTACATATTTTGATTATTTAGTGGTGACATGTGGATTGAGATGTTTGTTTTATTATTGGAAAAAAAAACTGGAAAAATATTTCATGCTGTGAAATAAATTTCTGTTCATCAAAGTGGTTTTCATCTGTTGATCATCTGACCAGAAGTGAAGCTTTTGTTTTCCCACAATTTAAACTAAAAATGTATTTGGTTTTAGGGGTGTGCCCTTAAGGATAAGCCCCTTAGGGTTTCTGTCACACTCCATCACTTTTCAGTCATTTAATTTTCTGTAAACTTCTGTATTTACTATGTGGAAAAAAAATAAATAAATTTACACAGACCAAAAATATCAGTTCATGACAATATTCATATAAATCTAGCCAGCCACTAATAAACAAACGAAGCCTTGGTTTAGCAAAGTGTGAGGAAACTGATAAACTGGAACAGTACTTGATTTATGGAAATTAGCCATGTGCTTCGGAGCACTTTTTGTGTGTTTTAAACAAACGTGTAACGTAGAAATTGTAATAAACCTAGTCTATGGAAACGGAGAGATAAAACAAAAACACTTTGTGAGGTTAACACACACACACACTGTTGCTTTGCTATTATGGCCTTTTTTTGATAGTAAATACAAGACAGACAGCATAAGAGACAGAGGAATGACATTAGGCAAAGGACCCAAGCAAATATGTGCTCTACCAGTAGAGCCACCAATGTGCCCCAGAAATGACATATTTTTGTAAAAATAAACATCTGAAGAACCCTTTTAGTTCAGTTCAGTAGCAAGATAAAAAAGATTTTCTTCTTTAGTCATACTGCCCAGCTCCACATGGTCTCAACAGTGATGAAGTCTGGGGGATAAGGCCATGAACTCTCCCTGTGCACAGACTAAATAGCAGTATGTAACCGAAAGGCCTTTATTGTCCACATTACACAGACAGCCTCTGTGATCTTTTCTTTAAACAGTTGACTCTTCACTTTAGTCATAGCCTTGTTGTCTCAAAGCATGAGCCAGTCCATCTTAACTAGCAGTTATGTATTTGATTCCGTGTCTATCTTTTAATGTATGTGTGATTATTTTTCTCCCAAAGCCTTGCAACATTTGGAGTAACAGCGCTGTCCTCATACATAATAAACAGATGTAAAAAGCAAGGTGTGTACGGGAGCTGCATGAATAGTTTATATGCATATTAAAGCCTGCACACACTACAGCTTGCTTCTAGCCATGTTAATGAACGGGTTGTGTGGGCTGCGCTGATATTGTTTATTCATATAATTCGACATGAGTGCGGTGAAACTGTGCAGAATGGAAATGTAGAGGCAATTCACATAACTTTCCTAAAACGCACTGGGTGTAGAATAACTTACACAACGATTTCCTTGATCTAACGGGAAGGAAGAGTCTCCTCACAGCAGGTTTATACACACATCAACAGTCACAAAAAAATGCTATAAGTGAATAAAACTGATTTTGATTTGTTAAATACACTCACACCACGCCTTTCCTGTGCTAAACAGCATCAGTACAGCACAGTAAACTGCTCTAAATGGTGGTATCAGACAAGTTTCTATTGGAGATATAAATCACCTTTGAAGTAGACTTTCAAAACTTGGATGTGTTTCCCATGGGCCTAGCAGCAGGAAGTACAGTCGCATGCTGCTGCAGTAAACATTAAACTATTTCCAGTTTATTCCCAGGTTTTTAGTGTCAACAATGTAGACTACAGGTGTGTGTAGATGTAGACAAACATGATGGAAAGTAAACCAGCTCACCAGAGGCTACAGTCCCGGTGAATGAATTTGGAAAGTGAGAAAATTACATAGAATTTAAGTAACTGTTATTCCTAATTTGTCCACTGGGGGTTGCACTGTTTTAACCCTTTAGGCGCCGAGGTTTATTGCTGGTCGCTGGCTCCCCCGTGTGACTGCCCCCCTCAAAAAATAATAAAGTTCAAGCCAGGACCAAGCTCCATGAGCCTGGCATAGAACCACGGCCTCACAAGGGGTCTGGATCGCAGTAAACGTGGGGGGAGCTGGCCAGAACGCGGCTGCATGCGCCCAGGACGCAGCCACAGCCTCTCACGGGGGTCTGGGCCCGGTCAAACCAGGCTGAAAAGACCGGGGAAAGAGGCCCCCTGGGCCGGCAGTAAAGAGGAGGGGAGCTGGCCAGAACGCGGCTGCATCCGCCCGGGAGGCAGCCACAGCCTCACACGGGGGTCTGGGACCGGTCAAATCAGCCTGAAAAGACCGGGGAAAGGCCCCTGGGCCGGCAGTAAAGAGGAGGGGAGCTGGCCAGAACGCGGCTGCATCCGCCCGGGAGGCAGCCACAGCCTCACACGGGGTCTGGGACCGGTCAAATCAGGCTGAAAAGACCGGGGAAAGAGGCCCCTGGGCCGGCAGTAAAGGGAGAGGGATGCCCGGGACAGATGAGGGATGGCCGGGACACGGCTGCATCAGCCTGGGAGGCAGCCACAGCCTCACACGGGGGTCTGGGCCCGGTCAAATCAGGCTGAAAGGACCGGGGGAAGAGGCCCCCTGGGCCGGCAGTAGAGAGAGGATGCCCGGGACACGGCTGCATCAGCCTGGGAGGCAGCCACAGCCTCTCACGGGGTCTGGGCCCGGTCAAATCAGGCTGAAAGGACCGGGAAAGAGGCCCCTGGGCCGGCAGTGAAGAGAGAGGATGCCCGGGACACGGCTGCATCAGCCTGGGAGGCAGCCACAGCCTCACACGGGGTCTGGGCCCGGTCAAATCAGGCTGAAAGGACCGGGAAAGAGGCCCCTGGGCCGGCAGTAGAGAGAGAGGATGCCCGGGACACGGCTGCATCAGCCTGGGAGGCAGCCACAGCCTCACACGGGTCTGGGCCCGGTCAAATCAGGCTGAAAGGACCGGGGAAAGAGGCCCCTGGGCCGGCAGTGAAGAGAGAGGGATGCCTGGGACACGGCTGCATCAGCCCGGGAGGCAGCCACAGCCTCACACGGGGTCTGGGCCCGGTCAAATCAGGCTGAAAGGACCGGGAAGAGGCCCCTGGGCCGGCAGTAGAGAGAGAGGGATGCCCGGGACACGGCTGCATCAGCCTGGGAGGCAGCCACAGCCTCACACGGGTCTGGGCCCGGTCAAATCAGGCTGAAAGGACCGGGAAAGAGGCCCCTGGGCCGGCAGTAGAGAGAGGGATGCCCGGGACACGGCTGCATCAGCCCGGGAGGCAGCCACAGCCTCTCACGGGGTCTGGGCCCGGTCAAATCAGGCTGAAAGGACCGGGAAAGAGGCCCCCTGGGCCGGCAGTAGAGAGAGAGGATGCCCGGGACACGGCTGCATCAGCCTGGGAGGCAGCCACAGCCTCACACGGGGTCTGGGCCCGGTCAAATCAGGCTGAAAGGACCGGGAAAGAGGCCCCTGGGCCGGCAGTGAAGAGAGAGGGATGGCCGGGACACGGCTGCATCAGCCCGGGAGGCAGCCACAGCCTCACACGGGTCTGGGCCCGGTCAAATCAGGCTGAAAGGACCGGGAAAGAGGCCCCTGGGCCGGCAGTAGAGAGAGGGATGCCCGGGACACGGCTGCATCAGCCTGGGAGGCAGCCACAGCCTCACACGGGGTCTGGGCCCGGTCAAATCAGGC
Source organism: Rhyacichthys aspro (assembly GCA_036850595.1). Lineage (NCBI taxonomy): Eukaryota > Metazoa > Chordata > Actinopteri > Gobiiformes > Rhyacichthyidae > Rhyacichthys > Rhyacichthys aspro. The sequence continues at coordinate 14,534,099 of CM072166.1, read as the reverse complement.
TGAAAGGACCGGGAAAGAGGCCCCTGGGCCGGCAGTAGAGAGAGGGATGCCCGGGACACGGCTGCATCAGCCTGGGAGGCAGCCACAGCCTCTCACGGGTCTGGGCCCGGTCAAATCAGGCTGAAAGGACCGGGAAAGAGGCCCCTGGGCCGGCAGAGAGAGAGGGATGCCCGGGACACGGCTGCATCAGCCTGGGAGGCAGCCACAGCCTCACACGGGGTCTGGGCCCGGTCAAATCAGGCTGAAAGGACCGGGAAAGAGGCCCCTGGGCCGGCAGTGAAGAGAGGGATGCCCGGGACACGGCTGCATCAGCCTGGGAGGCAGCCACAGCCTCACACGGGTCTGGGCCCGGTCAAATCAGGCTGAAAGGACCGGGAAAGAGGCCCCTGGGCCGGCAGTAGAGAGAGGGATGCCCGGGACACGGCTGCATCAGCCTGGGAGGCAGCCACAGCCTCACACGGGGTCTGGGCCCGGTCAAATCAGGCTGAAAGGACCGGGAAAGAGGCCCCTGGGCCGGCAGTAGAGAGAGGGATGCCCGGGACACGGCTGCATCAGCCTGGGAGGCAGCCACAGCCTCACACGGGGTCTGGGCCCGGTCAAATCAGGCTGAAAGGACCGGGGAAAGAGGCCCCTGGGCCGGCAGTAGAGAGAGAGGATGCCCGGGACACGGCTGCATCAGCCTGGGAGGCAGCCACAGCCTCACACGGGGGTCTGGGCCCGGTCAAATCAGGCTGAAAGGACCGGGAAAGAGGCCCCTGGGCCGGCAGTGAAGAGAGAGGGATGCCCGGGACACGGCTGCATCAGCCTGGGAGGCAGCCACAGCCTCACACGGGTCTGGGCCCGGTCAAATCAGGCTGAAAGGACCGGGGAAAGAGGCCCCTGGGCCGGCAGTAGAGAGAGAGGATGCCCGGGACACGGCTGCATCAGCCTGGGAGGCAGCCACAGCCTCACACGGGGGTCTGGGCCCGGTCAAATCAGGCTGAAAGGACCGGGGAAAGAGGCCCCCTGGGCCGGCAGTAGAGAGAGGGGGATGCCCGGGACACGGCTGCATCAGCCTGGGAGGCAGCCACAGCCTCTCACGGGGTCTGGGCCCGGTCAAATCAGGCTGAAAGGACCGGGAAAGAGGCCCCTGGGCCGGCAGTGAAGAGAGAGGATGCCCGGGACACGGCTGCATCAGCCTGGGAGGCAGCCACAGCCTCACACGGGGTCTGGGCCCGGTCAAATCAGGCTGAAAGGACCGGGAAAGAGGCCCCTGGGCCGGCAGTAAAGAGAGAGGATGCCCGGGACACGGCTGCATCAGCCTGGGAGGCAGCCACAGCCTCTCACGGGGGTCTGGGCCCGGTCAAATCAGGCTGAAAGGACCGGGAAAGAGGCCCCTGGGCCGGCAGTAGAGAGAGGATGCCCGGGACACGGCTGCATCAGCCTGGGAGGCAGCCACAGCCTCACACGGGTCTGGGCCCGGTCAAATCAGGCTGAAAGGACCGGGGAAAGAGGCCCCCTGGGCCGGCAGTGAAAGAGAGGGATGCCCGGGACACGGCTGCATCAGCCTGGGAGGCAGCCACAGCCTCACACGGGGTATTCACCCGGGCTAAACAGGCTAAAAAGACCGGAAGCTAGAAGCCCCTGGGACTGCAGTGAAGAGGAGGGATGCCCGGGACACGGCTGCATCAGCCTGGGAGGCAGCCACAGCCTCACACGGGGTATTCATCCGGGCTAAACAGGCTAAAAGATCGGCTAGAAGCCCCTGGGACTGCAGTGAAGAGGAGGGAGATGCCCGGGACACGGCTGCATCAGCCTGGGAGGCAGCCACAGCCTCACACGGGGTATTCATCCGGGCTAAACAGGCTAAAAGACCGAAGCTAGAAGCCCCTGGGACTGCGGTGAAGAGGAGGGAGATGCCCGGGACACGGCTGCATCAGCCCGGGAGGCAGCCACAGCCTCACACGGGTATTCATCCGGGCTAAACAGGCTAAAAGACCGAAGCTAGAAGCCCCTGGGACTGCGGTGAAGAGGAGGAGATGCCCGGGACACGGCTGCATCAGCCCGGGAGGCAGCCACAGCCTCACACGGGGTATTCATCCGGGCTAAACAGGCTAAAAGACCGAAGCTAGAAGCCCCTGGGACTGCGGTGAAGAGGAGGGGAGATGCCCGGGACACGGCTGCATCAGCCCGGGAGGCAGCCACAGCCTCACACGGGGTATTCATCCGGGCTAAACAGGCTAAAAAGACCGAAGCTAGAAGCCCCTGGGACTGCGGTGAAGAGGAGGGGAGATGCCCGGGACACGGCTGCATCAGCCCGGGAGGCAGCCACAGCCTCACACGGGGTATTCATCCGGGCTAAACAGGCTAAAAAGACCGAAGCTAGAAGCCCCTGGGACTGCGGTGAAGAGGAGGGAGATGCCGGGACACGGCTGCATCAGCCCGGGAGGCAGCCACAGCCTCACACGGGGTATTCATCCGGGCTAAACAGGCTAAAAAGACCGAAGCTAGAAGCCCCTGGGACTGCGGTGAAGAGGAGGGGAGATGCCCGGGACACGGCTGCATCAGCCCGGGAGGCAGCCACAGCCTCACACGGGGTATTCATCCGGGCTAAACAGGCTAAAAAAGACCGAAGCTAGAAGCCCCTGGGACTGCGGTGAAGAGGAGGGAGATGCCCGGGACACGGCTGCATCAGCCCGGGAGGCAGCCACAGCCTCACACGGGGTATTCATCCGGGCTAAACAGGCTAAAAAGACCGAAGCTAGAAGCCCCTGGGACTGCGGTGAAGAGGAGGGAGATGCCCGGGACACGGCTGCGTGAGCAGGGCTACAGCCACAGCCTCACACGGGGTATTCATCCGGGCTAAACAGGCTAAAAGCATAGAGGCCAGACTCCCTGGGCCCCACGGTTGTACCCCGCTCACCTCTCGTGCACGTTCCCCCACCATTAAGCCCCCTCCCGGGCTATTCACCAATCCGCGAGCCCGCTGGAGGTTCGTGCCCCTGGTACTCCATACACAAAGCCCCTGGTACTCCGTACACAAAGCCCCTGGTACGCGCACGCAAAGCCCCTGGTACGCCGTACACATATCAGTCCACAAAGCCCCTGGTACTCCGTACGCAAAGCCCCTGGTACTCCGTACACAAAGCCCCTGGTACGCCGCACACATATCAGTCCACAAAGCCCCTGGTACTCCGTACGCAAAGCCCCTGGTACTCCGTACATAATGCCCCTGGTACTCCAGAGACATCAGTTATTACTGATGTGTACCGGGTACCAGGGGCACGAACCCACAGCCGGCTCGTGGATTGGTGAATAGCCCAGGAGGGGGCTTAACGGTGGGCGAACGTGCACGGAAGTGAGCGGGAGCAACCGTGGTGCTCAGGGCGTCTGGTTTCGCTCTTTCCCAGCCCCTGGTACCCGTACACAAAGCCCCTGGTACTCAGTACATAATGCCCCTGGTACTCCAGAGACATCAGTTATTACTGATGTGTACGGGGTACCAGGGGCACGAACCCACAGCCGGCTCGTGGATTGGTGAATAGCCCAGGAGGGGGCTTAACGGTGGGCGAACGTGCACGGGAGGTGAGCGGGGAGCAACCGTGGTGCTCAGGGCGTCTGGTTTCGCTCTTTCCCAGCCCCTGGTACCCCGTACACAATGCCCCTGGTTTATAACTGATGTCTTTAGAGTACCAGGGGGTCTTTCGCTCCTATAAACCAGGTCAGGGAAAACTGCAGGCCTCCACCTCAGTTTCCCCTCCGGCTAAGAGGCAGGTCCGTGTTTTCAGTATGATAAAAACCCTCAGAGGCGCTCCATCCTGCTAAGCCCGGCAGGCTCACCGGCCGGGACAGAACTGGGTAGGAGCTCAGAGACAGGTCCGTGTTTTCAGTATGATAAAGACCGGTGGGCCGCCCACACCGTGCTGCGTAAAAGCTGACAAGCAGCCGGGAGGAACGGGCCTCCCCACCAGACTGCGCGCGCCGCCCGTGCATACACACGGAGCTAAGCGCGCGGGCCCGCCCAGTGGCAGAGGGCTCTCCCCGGAGCTCAGAGACAGGTCCGTGTTTTCATTATGATAAAAGACCTCACAGGCGCTCCATCCTGCTAAGCCCGGCAGGCTCACCGGCCGGGACAGAACTGGGTAGGAGCTCAGAGACAGGTCCGTGTTTTCAGTATGATAAAAGACCGGTGGGCCGCCCACACCGTGCTGCGTAAAGCTGACAAGCAGCCGGGAGGAACGGGCCTCCCCACCAGACTGGCGCGCGCGCCCGTGCATACACACGGAGCTAAGCGCGGGCCCGCCCAGTGGCAGAGAGCTCTCCCCGGCGTTCAGCTTCCCGGCCCAGGCTAAGTTCATCAGTCATCATGCCGTAACCTTTGAGACAAGCATATTACACAGTACTATGACAGGATCAACCAGGAAGCCCGTGTGGCTGAGCGCTCAGCCGCTCACCATACTGCCCCGGGCCCAGGGCAGCAGGCTTGAGTCGAGTCCCCCGGGCAGGGCGTCTGGGTCTCGCCCCGGGGAGAGGCCCCCCCCCCGCACCGCAGAGGCGAACTCGCAATGCGCAGGAACCAGATAGAACCAGGCAGAGGCCCTGCAAAGGCGAGTCATGTAAGCCCATTGGCCAGCACTCGAGACCGGATACAGAGGAACCGCGATTTGGACCTATCTCTGTTTCTGAAAACCAGGTTTCTGAAATCCTGCCCACAGGTCGAGCGCTGTGTCGGGGGAAAGTGCAACTGGCCGCGCAGCGTGGCTAAAACGCTTCAGCCCGGGACTCCCGGGCTGAAGCCCTTCCCAGCTGCGCGCGAAACTGATTTTTTTTCTTTTCTTTTCTACTTTTTTTTTTACGGAGTACCAGGGGCATTATGTTTGCCCCTGGGCCCTCCAGCAGGAGTGAAGAAGAGGTCCAAATCACGTTGTTTTGGGGTTTTTGGGGTTTTTTTGGTTTTGGTTTTTTTGTGTCCTATCATGGTTGCTGGTTTATGGGCTTAGGTGACTCACTTTTATCAGATAAAAGGGCTATGTTTTACCTGGGACAGGCTTCCCAGAGCTGGAGCAATAAATATGATTTTCAGCCATGGTGAGTGTGAGATACTAAGAGGAGCAGTGTGGATGACAAAGTAAAGAAATAAGTAAGAAAATGACTGACTGACTGACTGACTGACTGACTGACTGAATAAATGAATGAATAAATAAATAAATAAATAAATGTACAAATGCTTATGAAAATTTATTTTATTCTTCATCCATTCAAATGACATTTGTAGTTCTTTTTAGTGTGGTAAATTTCATTGCAAGGCACAGCACAAAGAGCCACACCACACTCACTGCACCTGTACCGTGTCTGTACTCTGCCTTTGGGGCGAGATCGATCTGAGCAAACAACACAATCTGGACGTTGATGGGTTTGGTAAAGCCAGTGACGTTCAATCAGTCTGAGTGGCATCTCCCCCTCTGCGGAAGGCCGCCCTCCTTTGCTACTTTCCACCTTGGTGTGACCTGCCAGTAGTTCAGTCATAATGTCCTGGATGAAGGCCTTTAGTGACTTGTGTGAGTCAGGGGTACACTTAGAATATATGATGTGCGAGTTGACCACACAGATGCTTATAATGGCATTGAAAATGCGGTTGTACCACTTCCTTGACCGATGTGGAAATAAGTAGTTTTTCATCCTCTGGTCAGATCTGTCTACTCCCCATAAAGCTGTTGTACTTGTCAACACACACTGGTCTGTTTATTGTGCGAAACCCACTAGGGCTGTTTTTTGTTCTGATTCTCTTATGGACACAGCCACTGCCATGAAGTGTTGATAACATTGTGAGGCGTTTAGTGTCATGCCACGCACAAGCCAGCAGTTTGCCCTTCCTCAGAAACACTGGGTCATCTCCCTGTTTCAACCGTAAGGCAGGGGTCTCAAGCTTCTTGGCATTCCTTGCCTTGTGCACCTTACTGTCCCACATAAACCAGTGTCACGTTCAGCTAATTCACTGGCAATGGCTGGTGACATGTAGTAGCTATCCATGTATACCTCATGCCCTTTATCTTTGTAATGACTGAGTAGTTCACGGACTACTGCGTGGGTGGCACTTACGCCACTGGCTGCATCAGTATGCTGTCCAGTGTGCATAAACCACTGTAGAACATAACCCGACCTGCTTTCACTCAAGACGTATGCTCTGTAGCCATATTTATCTGGTTTTCGGGATTATAGATTTTTAGGGTTGATCTCCCTTGAATGCTATTGTCATCTCATCTAGGGAAAGCTCCTTGAGAGGGCTGTAAACTGCTGAAAAGCGAGGGATTATTGTTCTAATTATTCCACGCACTTTGAAAAGTCTGTCATGCCCTGGCTGATCTTTTCTCACATACTCGTCATTATTGGCAAAATGCAGAAAAGACAAGATGCTTTCAAATCTGTTCCTAGACATTACCTTGCCAAAACCAGGAGTGTATGCTGGCCAAAATGATGCCCAATAATCCTCAATCTCAGGCTTCTCTACAAGCCCCATAGACAGATGCAAAGACAGGAAAGCTTTCATTTCAGACACAGATACATCATACCACTTATGAAACCTGGACTGTGGCTGCAGCTGGCTTGAGGCTAAAACCTGGTGAGCATATCTGTTAGTCTCATTTGTAACAAGGTTCCAAAACAAATCATCCAAAAAGAGGGACAGAAAATCTATTGGATGAGCATTTGTCAGATCTCTCTCCCCTGTATAGCCTACACGTTCATCAAAAGGCTTTATCCACTCCTGATAAACTTCCAGGTCTCTTATGTGTTCCCAGCCCTCATCATTGGTGATGTGCGTAAAGCAAAAGCCTCTCCCTCGCCGTCCTCTGCTGCCACTCCGGCCTCCTCTCCCTCTCCTGCTAGGAATGCTCGGTGCCCTTTGTAGACCGTCAGAAACTCGAAGCACAGGGTCAACAGCATGGCCAGAAAGCCGCTCACTCCCACTGGCACCTTCGCTGGCGCTGCTGTCCTCACCCCCCCGTAGTTCAGAGGGTCCCTCGGAGTCAGAGTCCGCAGCAAATGGCGCCGCTGCTTCATCACATTTACCACTCGTGGGTGACAGGTCCATAGCGAAAGCCTCTCCCTCGCCGTTCTCTGCTCCCACACCGGCCTCTTCCACTTCCAGTCTTTCGTAAACTGTCGGAAAAATGTCAGCACAGGTTCAGCAGAAAGGCCAGAAACACCGCCCATGCCCGCTACAACGCACCCTCAACGAGGCTATCATGACTTACCCGTAGTTTTCCGGGAATAAAAGGTCACCCGGAGTCAGAGTGCGCAGCAAATGGCGCCGCTGCTTCATTACATTTACCACTCGTGGGTGACAGGTCCATAGCAAAAGCCTCTCCCTTGCCGTTCTCTGCTCCCACACCGGCCGCTTCCACTTCCAGTCTTTTGTAAACTGTCCGAAAATGTCAGCACAGGTTCAGCAGAAAGGCCAGAAACACCGCTCGTCCCCGCTACAATGCACCCTCAACGCGGCCATCATGACTCGCCTGTGGTTTTCCGGGAATAAAAAGGTCGCCCGGAGTCAGAATCGGCAGCAAATGGAACTACAGCTTCATGAAATGTCCTCTATTCTCTCAAATAAAGAATGAGCAAATAAAGAAGCAAGTGCGAGAACAAACTAACAAACACTTTGTTTGACAGTGTAAAAAGAAGCACCAGATTTCAATATTTACTTGTGATGATGATGGTGATTACAGTCTGGTGACCTTTGTGCTCACACTGAATATGAATGCTTTATTGCTGTTGAGTTATTGAGTAATTGGTTGATTTATTTACTTTGTTTTTTTGTTTTTTGTCAAGGACGATGCACACAATAGAGGAAACCTTACAAAAGCCAAAAAAAAAAAAAAAAGCTATACATTTTCCCCACTATTTACCTCTACCACGTCGTGTCGCAATTGGGCGACTTTGGCGCTTAAAGGGTTAATAAAAGTAGAATATCACACAACACTGAGACCCCTGGTTACGTTAGCCTTTTTCAGTTACAATTCATTAGAGCACTGACATTACAATTGTACTTCTTTGCGCTAAAAATAGTGAAAAAAAATTGGATTTGTCGTTATTTATCGGTTATTATGCTATTATTTTACTGGTCCGACCCACTTCAGATCAAATCGGACTGTATGCGACCCTTGAACTAAAAGGTGTTTGACACCCCTGATGTAGACAATAAATGCATGTTGTTTTTTTATTCAAAGCCAAAGGGTTCTCAAAGTAATACTGTATGGTACACTTTGTGCTTCTATGCTTTTAATTCCTTCTGGCAATTGAAACTTACCTGCTCTGACTTAAACTATATACCAGCCCACTGGAAACCAAGCACAATTTTTGCGCCAAAAACTGTTTTACATATTGCACTTCTTTATAGTTTATATTATTTATTCATTTAATATCTACGTCTTATCTGGTCACAGCTGGACTATCTGTCATCACAGGGCAACCATTCAATCCTACACTGATTTCCTATGGGCAATGTAGATTCATCTAAACATTCATATCTTTGGCCCATGTGTTACCTTAGTTAGTATATTGCCTTCCCTCTGAAAGTCCACAGAAATGGCAAGGCTCAGAGCTGCATAAAAGTGTTTTTCACTGCCAATAAAACTCCGCCTGTTTGCAAAAGATAGGTTTTCCTCTACCATTTGTGGTGATTTCACAGCAAAATGTATTTATTCAAACATTCAAAGACACATTCAAAGACTGATCTCACGGCTTATGATTCTATACTTGCTGCTTTAGTGACTACAAGGTAAAGCGACAGAGTTTGTAGTCATTGCTCTCTTATAAATAAACAATGCATGGGGTATGAAGTCTCTGGGAAATTAATAGAACGCACTGAGTCAGAGCATCGTTACACGACATCAAGGCCTAGCCGGGGACCAAGATCTCAGCTTACAGAGGTTTAACCCCGCCTTTATCCTTTTTAATTGGTTAAATCCTCTGCTAATTGCTTGCCAAACCCGGGCATTAAATGGAATATAAAATGACACAAAGGAGAAGAGAATGGACCGAAGATAACGGTACGTGAGGACAGGAGGTGCAGAGGAACAGGATCAACCCTAATAGTCCTATCTTAGCTACAGATTAGGCCGCAGCCGGAGCCAAAGCTGGAGCAGGAGCCGGAGCTGAGCGTGATAGACGGGCTAATGATGGAGCGCTGTGTGGGGACCCACTGCAAGGCTACACGGCGGATAATTGAAAAGCAGTTGCGGCTCTTTCTCTCTCTATACCATTAACGCATCGAAAACACTTTCGTTGCGTTAATGGTATAGAGGCTGAAAAAAGCAGAGTTCTCAGACGCTTTCCTCGGCTTCACTTAACCTTAAGTTATGTTAGCGCCAAATAAGCAGCTGCAGAAAATGTCAAACTGATGTGTGTTTGAATGTGTGTGTTTAAATGTGTGTTTTAAGCTGGAGGATATGGCCTAGTATTAAGCGAGAAAAATGATTGTGAAGTGTACTAATTTTGAGTCTGATGGTAGTTCTTTTATTGCCCAGTAGTCATTTCTGCCAGTGGAATATTCCGAGACTTAAACAGGCCTTCTACCCAGCTAGACTAAATCAAATGCAGTCAAGAGCGAAGGTATCACAAAGCTGGTTCTCCACTCGTTCAGTTAACTCTTTGGAGGTTTTAGAGCCTTCATGTGAAGCAGACGGAGATGGAACTAAACGACCAATCACATCGACAGATCAGAGAGCTCAGAGTCACAGCAGTTCATTTTGGTTCTCTGTAGTGGGCATAGTGTTTTGGGTTTGTTCAGTCTGTTTAAAATTACTTACAGGTTTAGTGGACTGTCCATGCCATTCTTGCGTTGTTGTTGTTGTTGTTGTTGTTGTTGTTGTTGTTTTCTTGTCTTTTCAAAATGGCCGTTCTTGTAAAAGAAATGACAAAAGAAATGCAGAGATGATTTATAAATTGTTTTTATATTATATTTGATTGTATTTTTCCCCATTGTAAATTAGGGGTTTTCTAAAGGACAATATTAGACTTAAAGTAGATGTGAACTGTTGATGATATTCTACTTTGGAAAGTTTGTTGTAGTGTCCAACAGTGCAGTTCTATTCTCACACACAGATGCAGGTCAAGTTTGCTTTTTCCACACCTTTTTAATTAGCCTAGCCTGCCATCTTGATTAGTCTTATCCCTGTCGCTTAGGTCATTTCCCAATTGCCAAGATCCTTCCTTCGGAGGTGGCTCCTCCACAGTCGGCTCCTCCCAAGCCACTGCTGGTGTCCTGGGTCAGTTCTCATGAGTCTTTGGAACAGGCTTCCAAAGACTCATGAGAACTGACCCAAAAGTGAAAAGTGATCAAGCTGTGTCATCAAAAGCCCTGCCCAAAGTTTTGCCGCTGTTTTTAATTCTCTATTGAAAAGCCCTTAAATGCTTTTTTTTTTCATTAAATATTTGACTTCTAAAATATAAAATATTTGATATCTATATTATTATATGCAATGTTAAGCAAATGAATTTACAAAAATAAAACACAAAAGTGTTTAAAATGAAAAAAAAAAACGGTGTCTGATGCCCATGGCTCATGAAAAAAGGACAGAAACATTTGTGGAGCTGAATATTTTGTTACATTAGTTGACAACACTGATAAAATCTCACTTACATGACTGAGCTGTGCAGGGCAAATGATTTCAAAATAAAACATTTTGTGTGAACACAGCAAAATGACACTCGAATTTAAACTGAAAATTCTCCTCTTTAAGCCTCACTTCCTTTTCTATCGCCTTTTTTTTATAAAACACTTGCATTGTGGGTAGGGAAAGGCCGCGAAAGATACACAGATGCATCCTTGGTATTTTGGCCAAATGGAAGACTCTTGGGAGGAGGTAGGGCCATAGAATTTGATTTCAAGTAGGCAGAACAAATGGACGCACATTAAACTGCCTCTATATGTAACTGGATAGCTATTCAACCAATGAGATTTCATGGGCAGAGCCAACAACACAACACAAACTGCCTCTTTATCAACGCCATTTAAGACACACAACCAATCAAATAAACGAAGTATAAAGATTGGTCAAGTGGGATTGAATCTGTCAGAAATAAAGTTAAATGGAAGGAGTTCACCAAGTAAAACCCAACAACCAGACCGAGGTCTTTTTTGTAATTGTTGGACAGAAATAGGAAGTTGATTTTATGATAAAAATCCATGAAGAAACAATGTTAAAGGTTTACTGTACTGACTGACGGAGCAGTGCAGTCACAGCAAGGTTCTGTCGCCAAAGGGGTCCTAGAACAATGTGCAGCAGAAATGATCAAAATGTCCAGTGTCCAATGGGACGTGTAGAAGTTGTTCAGTGACGTCCTCGGGCCAAGAGAAAATGAATAGCATCTTTAAATCATGTTGCACCGGTGCCACAGAGGACGATTTCAGGCGGAGGGGCTCCAGAAGTGGAGAAGTTCTCGGTTGTATCAATCAGAGCCACTACATCCTGCCTAAAGGCAACAACCAGAGATAAAAACTGAGGTGGGAATGTGGGAGTACTTAAGAACAACTGTCTGCTACTGCTTATAACATGCAAGAGTCTGTGAGTAACATACATGCCACACAATTAAAAAAAAGTGCTTGGTAAAATCATAACCAAAAAGCACATGGCTACAATACAGTGTGTTTCAAACTATTTGTGCTAAACATAAAGCTAAAGAGGCTAATGTGTGTCTCCCGTTACACTGTAAATATTACTAGCACAGAGAAGTGATGGCAGATTATTGTAATTGTTGCTTTAAGGTTTATGACAAATCAAACCAATGGAGTGATTGGATCCTACTCTAACTCTGCTTCAGACCAGGTAACATTACAAAATACAATTCTCTATTTTACATCTACAGACCTACAGTTCTGGAAAGAGCAAATACTTAACACCTGAGAAGTTTAGTTTTACATTATCATCTTGTGGCGTTAAAAAAACTCATTTTGATTGCACGAAAATCACAGCTTGTCACTATTATTTGCTGCAGGTTTATTTCCAGTGACAGGTTCACAGTTTGTCTGAGCAAACACTTACTTCCCCATAAATTTAAAGCAGTGTTTTTATTTAATGACTGAATTACACACACAAATCTCAATTCAAATCAAAGATAAATGAGTAAAACCAAAGTTTGCCACTGCGCTAAAAACTTAAGATAAATGAATAACAAGCTCGGGGCAGAACATTCTCAAGGCTCTTTAGAGAACATTCACTTTCTCTGGTTTGTCATACCATTTGTGGAGTTGTCGTACTGACTTACAAGCTATTATCGTTCAATTCAAGAGGGCCACAAAGCATTAAAGTCCCCCACGTGTTTTTTTCGACAAATCCACCACAGAATCAGCCCACGGTATCCTTGACATTACAGTTGCCTTTCTAGTTCACTTTAGTCCACACTTTCGCTGAAATTCAAAGCGTCGACTTAGTATGCCCGGGCGTTTTGTGAGGACGCAGCGGTGAACCTAAAGATCCCGAGCGGCGCTGTATTATTTAGCTTGTGCGGCGGCAGTCCCCCCTCGCCCCGTCTCCGATCCTCTGAAGTATCATTAATTATAAGCTCCGACTAGTCCTTAGGCATTCTACTCACAGCATGGGTCGGTTCAAACACAGCCCGGCGCTCACATCGCTTTGGCTTCAGAGTTGGTTTTCGGAGCAGTTATCAAAGATGAGCACATGGCTTGAGGTTATTTTGCCCTCGCTGACTCTTCCCACACTGCGGTGCCTCTAATACTTCACCAAAACCTCTTGTTCCGAGCCCTGTTTCCGCCAAGGCTCAGACTGGTATAATGTTTGTTAGGGTAACCTCTGATATGGCTTATGTTTCCATTAAGGAGCGGAGACAGCAGTGTTAGGTGTGCAAATAATAAATGTAAGCAGTAAATCGGAGGATAAGCAAACTTTACATTTTCCAGACAGTGTTATACTTGTAAACTGTGTGCATAAATCACGTCAATGTTGTTACAAGCAACTAGAGACAGTCTAATTATTGTCTTCTTAGTGCAACTGAACAGGAAAGTAATATAAATGTCCTCCTAGTCAAGGTAACATTATGATAATGTGATTTATAATGGCATAAAATAACCCCTGAAAAAAATATGGGAAAAAATGAAATACATTTTTAGTGAATATACATGGTTACTTCGCTGCTGGCTAATGTTGTTTTGATTTTTCATGACATACACTTATGGTGCAGTTAAAACAAAACAATTATTACAATAAAACGCTCTCTTACAGCACAAATCACCAGTTTAACCTTAAAATAAATGCCTTTTAATTGCCATAACTATGATTTACCTTTGACTTTGACTTTTACCATGACTTATTTCTTTTATTATTTACAATATACAGAAAAATTCCAATGGAGCTCCATATGCAATGGTATTTTAACTCTTAACTACTCCGCTTGAAACCATGAAATGACACTTTACCATGAAGTGTAAATTATATGACCCAGCTACAACACTGCATTAAAACCTTAAAGCAAATCATCATCATTACATTCTGACACTTAGTTAGCTTTCATTGCAGTCTTAATAGCCACGAGAATACAGCATGGCAGTTTGTAAAGACATTAAAAATACAGAGTAAAACAAGAATATTACAAAACACTACAAACTATTTTTGTTCCCTTGTCAGCCAGGTGCTACAGACTTATTAAACACTTATATTTACTTAAAATAACCACGTTTAATGCCGTCTCATGCACAAATGTACAAGTGCCGGCTGTTTTTCTTCCTTGTACTACACTTATTTCCGCTTTACGGCACCTTTTGGCTGCGCTCTGTAGAAAGTCTCTTCAAAATCAAAGCAGCGGACTAAATAACCAATATAAATGTAAAACAAACACAATTGACATTAATGTGATGTACTGAAGGTCATTTACAGCGGTTCACTTGGATAAGTATGAAAGCTGCCACACGAACCTCAGTGAGACCCTTTCAAAACAAGAGTCTTGGTTCTTTTTCTACTGAATTACCAAAGAAAGCATCTCGTAACTTTTAGTTTTCGAGAAAGCGGAAAAAATGACTGAAACAATACTGTTCATTAACAAACCAAAATGAGCAGAGGAGGTCAAAGTCCTTATTAGCATTTGGGCAACAGTGTTATTTTTGAGAATGGCCTTGTTTTTGGTTGTTTACAGTTTAAAATTCCTGTTGGTGGATGAAACGCAGCATGAACACAACCTAAAAGCCAAAAGGATGATGTTACGGATTTCATTTTCTAACATGCAATCATTAATTACTGGAAGTACTGGAATACTTTTGAACTGGTCCACTTCACAACCCACCACTTACATGCTTAAATTCTCCTCCAAATCTAATTAAACTGGCTTCTTTTTTTCTTTTCGTCTGTGCCTTACACATCCCAAGGCACTCTGTTCTCTCCCAGTCTCCTTTTTCTGCATGGCATGTTTCTCCATCACACTGTTTACACCCTAAAGGATTTAATTTAAGATCTCTTTTGTGTATCATGCTTGCATAGACATGGAAAATGAATGTGTAACCCTTCAGAGGCAGTGACAGGGATTTAGAGGAGCTCGAAATCTGAGTCTGCTTTTGAATATTCAAAGAGGTTGAGCACAAACTCAGCATTGTGTTCGTCACTTAGGGGTATAATCTTGTTTTACTCCATAGTTAGCTTTGCTCGGTGGGAATAAACCCCTTTAGATGGGGAACTGGTGACTTACATCAATATGGAAGATAGGTCACACATGGTATTTATTTATCTACAAATAGATCATAAATTAAACATCAATCTCTAACACAATAGCCTTGTTTTGTATTCTTTACTGCATATTTATATACATATACCTTGTCACTTCTCCTGTTAATCATCCTCTCAACTACGCACTATGTTTGATGCTCTGTAAACATGGAAACAAAGCCAGGGGCCGCATGTACCCATGAGCAACAGTGGCCATGACTGAGTATAAAAGTATAAGTATAAAAATAATACCTATAATAACAATAATAATGGATTGGCTGTATAATTCCCCACCTTTGATTGCAGTTATAACTTAACATAATTGACAAAAAAAGCTTTACATCTAAAGGTTTATCTTCAAACTATTGAATCTGAGGGGTACTCACATGTGCCCCTGGGCTTCCATTTGAGATATGTGTGTCATGGAAGCGCAAAAACACTCACTTATGCTCAGTGGCACTTGCTCACTTTCTATTGTCTCTGCTGATCACTCCATAATGAGTGGATTTAGTGAGATCTAAGCTGAACATGCACAAAAACAGATTTTAGCTTACTATAAATGGCCCATTAAGTCCACACTTTGTATTTATTTATTTATTTTTTGCCTCTGTGAGTTTTCAAGGAATAAAACCCTCACACCTACAATCTAAAGGTGTCTAAAGGTCATGTCTAAAGTGTGACATGGAGTTATAGGTCTAATTGAACACATCAAAAGTCACACTTTATCATTCTCCAAGAGCTATGAGTTTTGTTCCACAATTTGTTGGTTCCATTTCCTTGGTCTCAGGTCGGTCTCCCTCCAGACCCGCCATATATTATAGCACAGGCAACAGGGTCCTGACCTGATTTAGTTGTATTGCATTGTAATTCTGTTGAGTCCCTGGGAGCAGTCCCCTATATTTCCATGTCATCACTTATTCATGACAGGATCTGCGCTCCCAGAGGCCGGGTCCACATTCCGTTGCAAACAGAGACGCAGCCCAAGAGGTTCAGGTCCGACACAAGCACCTTCTTGTCACCTCATATTTTGCATCCGTGTGCTCCTCCGATGCTCCCGGTTTCCATGTTGGGAAGTTATTTTTTCTGACTTTGATGTCTTCATGTGTTTTGGGCTTGAAATGTTCAGATTAAATAATTATTCAGTAATAAAAACAGATCTTTTGGAGCTTGAGCTACACTCAAAAAAGTCATCGAAGTAAGCTGTTGCTATGGTTACTATTATTGTATAGCTGGAAATAGAAAAAGTTTTAATTAAGTGATATAGGTATACTTTTTGCGTTACAAATATAAAATAATGTCTTATTAATCACAGTGTTTTTCTTTTGAGACAAGTACTGTGAAAATCCTTTTGTTGTGACTTAAAAAATCAGCTCAATTTAATTTGTTGCCACAGTAGCTTTGTTTTCCAATCAGCACCTGGCTCCGCCTACTCAACACATCCTGTCCGACTAGTCTGAACATTGGTTTTAGCCGTGCCTGCATCTCTGGCAAAAAAAAAAGTCCACTAAAATCCACTGAAAAATTTCTTGATTACATGTATTTACTTAGGTTAACATTATTACTCATTTTGAAAGTTTTAGGTCAGTTTTAGGTGGTTGTATTATTTTCAAGCTGCTTAGTGTAAAGTGTAGTGTATTTTTGAAGTTTGTTTGAAGCTGAAAGTGACGGTATAGCAGGTATGTAGAAATTCATATTTTTGTGATTGAGAACGTGTTAAAATGGATTGGGTTGGCAAGTTTTCAAATTAATAAAGAAATTAAGTTGGTAGATGAAAAATTGGTTTACATAATGTTAAAATTCTACTGAGGCAACTCAAATTAATAAGTAATCAACTTAAAATTGTATGCCAGTGCACCTATTTATTGAGTTGGTCTGAAGTTTAAAAACATACAACTGTAGATAAAAATACAGTTACCCCAAAAGAAAAGTGTCAATTGGTTTAAGACAATTACAGCCCTTCTGGGACAGCTCAAAAAGGCTACCGCAGAGATTTACGTCATTTTTTTGTGTTGGGCCAAGACATTTCTTTTTAGAGTGTACAAAATACATTGTCAAAGCATGGAAAGGCATAAAGACGGTTTTGGTAAATGGCAACTGGCTGACTACATATGTGCTGTGAGTGAGTGGATAGAAAACATTAGCTAATGGGTTGCAATGTAGCTGCTTATATGAGCAATTAGGCTACACCAACTAAAAGCTACAAGCTACAAGTCACTGGTCGCTCAGGAATACATGATGAGCTTCCACATCAAGACTATTAAACCTACATTTAAGTAAAAAACATGTTAGCATACATTATACAAATGCATATTAGGTAAAGCAACACCCATACTACAACCTCTGGGCTGTGCAAAATATCTAAAAAGGTGATGAAGCTACAGCAACATATTTACATAACGTACCTTGGCTAACAATGTGAAAACTGGGAAATTATTGTAGAACTATAAATGAGTGACACATTGGTGCATGCAGCTGTTTTTTGTTAATTTTCTGATTGTTTAGGTCCAGCTAGGTCAGAATAGAGTGAATGACCAGTGAGCCATTTTAGAAAAAGTCAGAAAGTAGAAGATGTTATGAATTTAAAATTGTGAACGGGGATTAAAATGACCCCTGGAGGTTCTAACTTTGTAAATATTAATGCTGTTGCTCTTCTCAGGCTGTATTTACCTGACAATAATACCTGCTACAAACCCATATTATTTGTAATCTTTATATATTGTCCACACAGACCTGAAAGAGGAGGCAATAACTATTTCACATGACTGTAACTTCAGTTCTAAACAGGTACAATGTAGCCTACTTTGAATTTTTGCATGGGACAACATCAAAAACAGTGACAGATGAACATGATCAGGGGAGGCAACACTGAGGAAGAAGATGAATGATGATCTTGAACAAAGGTAGGTTTTGAATAATGGTTATGAGGTTAATGGCAGCAGAGAGGGAGCAGACGATGACTGACAAATGATGGTCAGGAAAATGAATAGAGCTGAATGAACGACGGAGCGGTGATGGTGTGATGGTGGAATGATGAAGACGAATGACATATCTGAATGAAACAATTATAAAATGTATCGGAGACGCGAGAAAACCACAGCTACACAATCCATCTGTCGCTTGACCAACTTCATTTTGATAAAAGTTAGACAGCTATTAATCTTGTAGCTCCCTCAGAATTTAAAATCTAGTTGCTGTCACTTTCACATTTGTTGTTGGCCTAACAGACAACAGCAAAGGGCATTACTTTTATTATTTATTGTTTTATTGCCACAAGTGCTTTTCAAAATTTGGCAACCACTAGCTTGAAATGGACAAATAATCATTTTATTTAATATTTGTCTGAAGATTTACTTACACTTGTTTCTTTTGAGTTGCCAGGAGAGACAGAGGAAGGGGCTGGAAAACAATGGGAAACTTTGGGAGAGCCCACACGATTAGAATTATTATTTTGGGTAATTTAGATTGTCTAGTTGGGTTTAATTTATTTAATGTATCACTGCTGTTGTATTATGTTTAGTTATTATAATTTCCCTTATATTTACTTTGCCTAAGTTTGGATATTTTGATTTATATTTGTGTTAGTTTTGGATTAGTCCTTTAGTAGTTAAACTCCTCTGTTCTTTGATTTGGCGGGTCAGTTTTCTTCTGTTAAGTTAAGGTTTAGTTGACCTCTGTTGGGCCCAAATCTTTGTTATATTATTTTGGAGCCTTTGTTAAACTTTTTGTCTTTATTAAATTATCCTTATGTTACACCTGGTCCTTGCCCTTATGTTTGGTCCACTACAGGCTAATAAAGGATCAATCCCCTTCACAGTCACTGTTTGTAATTCACCAATATCCATACTACATGTATTTGAACATTTGCACATCACATGCCATTTACAGGACCAGAGGGCCATTCCATCAAGCAAACTTGACACCTCATTTTATTGTCATTACTATTCCATAAAAAATCCCCTTTGAGAGTGAAGCTGAATCACCATGGAAACTTATTTGAGAGGCTTATTCTGGTCTGGATCAAGCTTAAGGTCAGGCTTAGCCCATTTAGAGCACTTCCATCAAAGATTTAAACCCCTCACTGAGGCTCGACTGAATCAATGGTCAACTCCAATGGGCTGCCGAAGCACAGCGTAAACACTGCTTATTTATCTTTATTGATGTGAGTCCGACTGCATGAGCCCATACTAGTCTTTATGGAACAGCTTTAGCCCTGACTCTTATGTTTATCCTAACAGAAGCTATCATTTGGGCTTTAAGCTGTGCTTTTCTGAGAGAGTTTCTGGAATACCCCACAGGCACATCTTATAAACATCACCAACAGAACATCCACAGCACACACACTTTTAGCATTCCTCTGGTGGATCTGCGAAAAAGTTTGTCCAAAAAAATAATTGAAAGTTCATTTTTTTCACATCTTAAGAAAAGCTGCTCTTTTGGTGGCTTAGGTGATCAAAGAGGCCGTCTTGTAAACAGGAAATCTTGACTTTGAATCCCAGCAATGCCTTCTTGGATACTCTTTGGAAAGGCTGAAAAGTTTAACAATGAAAGAAACCTCCACACAACTGTTAAATTCATCTTCTATCTTCTAGTGAATGAAAAAACAAAATTAAAAACTAAAATCTTCTCATAAACACATAAAACTATTTGCACATGCTCAATGCAGTTTTGTAATGGACATGAACAGATAACAAAAATGAAGACAAATGACTCGTTTACAAATTCAAGCTTACAGTTGTGTCAGTGTAGAAAATGGTAATGCCTAAAATAGTTTCAATATAACATTCATTTTAATACCTACAATACAGATTATCTCACTTATCACAGTGTGCAGATAACAGTCAATGAAATTATGCAACGACCAATAAAGCCTGTAGTAGAGTCAACCTTTATATGCACACATAAACTGTGCATGTGCTGCTTGTTTGGGTCTGTTTATTCTCCCCAGGGACCACATTTTAAATCCACATTTTCCTCTGTGGTAATACCAATAACAGTTTAGCTTCTCTTAGCCCTTCTAAACTATTTATGACCACTGTGATTATTTCACAACAGCAGCGGAGCTCGAAGGCAGTCAACAACCAACAGGGATTATTGTAGAAATCTATCCACACGAGAGTCAGTGTGCATTCATGTAGCCATATTAGTACATTAGTATTGGAAAAGAATATTTTGGATGTCACTTCAGGCACTCAGAATTTGGATTTTCACTTTTTTTTTAATCACTGACCAGGTTTTTATCTGCAAATTCTTTCTGCAAAGGCTTTCTGCGAAGTCCAACATTATTCTATGGCAGATACATAAATCACAATTTAAATCTAACTGTACTTTTGTGAGCACTGTTGGTTTTCTCTGATTTCCAGCCATTTCTTGATCATCCTTTTGCAAAAAAAAGTGAAGCTAAAGCTGTGAAGTTGAATATCCAACTTTGCCAACGGCTGCCTTCTGTACAGAGACAGAACAAGCTGACCTTTTAACAACAGTTGGAAGGAGAGCCCCAAACTAGACAGACTTTTCCACATCCTTTCCATTTGGACTGGGGTTATTACTACGGCTGCTCTGACTTCCTCTGTGCAGAATCAGAATGAGTGTACACCATGGGGCTGGAAGGGAGAGAGTGGTCTTTACGAATGTTTTCTGGGCTAAAATGTTAGACTAAATAATCCACTGTTTCTTTTTGCTGCCCCATAGTTTCTGATTGACTTTAGACAGCCTCAATCAAAAGTGCTTCTAACCCCAAAGGAAGTTTTTCCAGTTTTTAAAAGTTTAAATTTAACGTAATGTTGTTGACAAATCATTTTCGTCATAGTTTTTGTCAGCGACACAATTTTGCGGCCGAAAATGAAATGAAAACTAAATAAAAAGTAATTAATGAGAACGAAAAACTCTGACTAAACGTATCGACACTTTTGTCAATGAATAAAAATGAAACAAAAATGAACAGAAAGACGAAATCCGATCAAAAGGAGGAGATGAGATGAGTTGAGATCCAATAAGAACTTGTTTTTGAGCGTTGCAGAAGTGATAACAGACACAAACAATAGATTGTAAATATCAAACAATGTTAACGCTTGTGACCTTAATTAATACCATGAGGTTATTAGTAGTTTCATTTCATTCAAGTGGAAAAAAAAATAAAAAAAATGAAAAATGCAGTACCCTTTCTTTTGTAGATGACTAAATCTAGTGTAGAGTCAATTAATTTTTTTTGATTTAGTCAGAGAAAGATTAGATGACTAAATTATGATTTATAAAATTATAAAATTTGCTGTCAAAATTGACACTGGAGCCATCTCTGTCCATCTCAAGAAAATCAGACAAGGGGCAAGAAGTAAGGCTTTATCTGCTATTGAGGCAGTTGATATTAGCATTATCATATTGCCCTCCATCTGAGTTTCGCACCACAGCATCTTCAGGAAGCAGAGGTGTGGACTTGTCACATGACTTGGACTCGAGTCAGACTTCAGTCACAAATTTGATGACTTCTGACTTGACTTGAGAAAAGACTTTAACTCCAATGACTCAAGACTTGGGCCCTCTGACCTGAAAAGACTTGATGTTTCTCTCCCAAAGATTAAAATTATTTTACTTGAAAACAATTCATTTTCTCTGTGAAGTATTCAACTATTAAATCATTTTGGCAGAAAGGCCAAAAAGCAGCCCACACATTGTAAATCACTGATCACCAAAGCAGAGAAAAAAAATCATTATTACAATACTTTTTTGACTAAATATTGTGTTGATGCACTTGTCAATTGAACAGATTTAAAATACAGATTTAAAAGCTTACACCAGCTGTTTAATTTGTTTGTGTTGTTGACTCAAAAACACAGAAGGACTTGGAATCTTAAAATATACTTGACTTGGACTTGTGAGCCTTGACTTGGGACTTGTGACTTGAGAACAGAGACTTGAGACTTACTTGTGACTTGCAAACAATGACTTGAAGTGGCGTCAAATGTAAAGAAGCAACCTCAGCATGCTGTCAGTTTTTCCACCACCAATGAAGACGGGCAAAACACATTAAGAATTTTGAGCACGAAGTACACTGATCGGATCTGAAGCTCAGAAAATATGGGCACATTTACATTCAGCAGAGAGTGTCCTGGTTTAATGCGTCTTACAGACACCAAAAACAACTGCACATTAAATTATTGATCGTCTGAAAATGTCACATCACAACACCCTACTCTGCATGGCAATGAAAACGGAACTGGGAACAAGACGCATTAACACAAAACAAGACGGTTAAAAAAAAACGCTCACATCAATCGGTTTTGAAGAAGACATTGTTTTTATTTGACCTTCCTCGTCTGCACAACAAACCCGAAGCATACCTGGGCGTATTCAAGGGCAGACAAGGCTTGCTTTTACAAAGAGTTGTCTCTTCCCCTGCTGCTGTTGCCTGAAGTGTGTGCGTTGACGACAAGATGAATGTTTGATTTCACGGCGCTTTGAGAGAGGAGGTGCAGAGGGCAGGTAAACACGCTCAGCTCTACGGGCTGCACTCTCTGCACTGAGAGAAGGTGCTGAGGTGCACGGTGTGTTTTTTGGCAACATCTGGTGGCAAAAGTGTAGATTGCAATGCCACACCTCGCATCGAAGGCCATAAATACTGTAGAACATTTAAACTACTGAGATCCTAAAACAGGAAATGACCTCTGATGTGTATTTAAACATAAGAATTCTATAATGAGTCAAATTCAATGTGACGACGGGACACGATAGTTCACAAGAATCCTTTCAGGGGCCAAGATAGTGACATTTTGAAGCTTTTATTACATTTTGAATATGAGATTTCAACTTCATTTGAGTCTTAACATTAACTTTCTGCTTTTAAACAGGTTTTAAATGGATTTGAACTGCTTTTAGTTGCATTTGAACAGGTTTAGATGGATCTGAAGAGGTTTTAGTTGCGTTTGAACAGGTTTTAGTCAGATTTGAACATATTTATTCAGATTTGAACAGGTTTTAGTTGAATTTCAACAAGTTTCATTCGGATTTGAACAGATTTTAGTTGAATTTGAACAGGTTTCAGTTGAATTTGAACAGGTTTTAGTTGAATTTGAACAGATTTTAGTTGAATTTGAACAGTTTTCAGTTGAATTTGAAAAGGTTTCAGTTGAATTTGAACAGGTTTCAGTTAAATTGGAATAGGTTTTAGTTGAATTTGAACAAGTTTCAGTTGAATTTGAACAGGTTTCAGTTGAATTTGAACAGGTTTCAGTTGAATTTGAAAAGATTTTAGATGGTTTTAGATTTTTTTGCCTGCAGCCATGTTCACATCTCTCTTTTTTAGCATTTGTGAACAACTATGGTATCCCTGCAGGGACATGCTGTTGTCTATGAACAAAAACATGGAATTAGGTCTGATGGGGATTTCAATGTATACATTTAGAAACCAAAATCTTCAAAGTTTATAAATACCCCAGATCTTAATGCACTCTAGGCATATGTAAGAAGTAATGTAACTAATGGCTCTTTCTTATGGATTCTAATGAGGCCATTTCTCAGGACTGTTACATCACACCCTCAGAGATCTACTTGTTATGGCATGTGCATAAAATAGGAGCTGAAACTGGAAAAAACAAAAAAACAAATCCACCCAACAGGCCATTTCCCATGCAATCGTTAAAAAAAAATTGCACATTTTGATCATGGAAGCAGTGGTCTAGAACAAACGAAAGCAACTAAAAGAGATTTTTGTGTACACTATAAAGGAGAGAGGAGAAAATGTACTAATAGCACATGGATCTAGTAGTCAGTTTAGTTTTGCCAAAGTTAGATTTTTAAAGTAGAGATTTTTTTGATGGATAAATCTGGAGCATAAATTGACTTTCACTATTAAGGTCTTGTGTTTTTCGTCAGGGACTTTTAGCATGTAGCCTTTAGCTGATGTAGCACCCTATAAATAAAAAACTGGAATTAAAGACATTTGCCAAAGCCATCCTGCTTACTACTAACTCATCTGCAGAAAATGTATTGCGGTCAGCTTATTTTACGGCACCCAAATGCATGTTGTTCCCAAACGGAGGAATCAGATTTTTCTTTTTTTTTTTTTAATATCTGGGATAACGAGCATGTGTGTGTCTATTTCTCAGAAACTGCAAAGTAAAAGCACTCTTTCCCTGAAAATAAAGACCGCCCGTGTTCAGCTGTGCACGGCTTCTCTGAGCTTCGTCAGTTCTCTGCATGCACAAAAATCTACTCAACAGGTAAGCACATTATACAACCCAAGATTTGATAAAAAAGAAGCTTCAGGAAGTCCTTTCCATGAATTTCCCTTTACTGGGAAACAACTTTATGCCAGGTTTTCCAAGAAATTCTGACAGGGTGATGATAGTGAAACGAAAAGTCCGTGTTAATTATGTGTTCATCTTATTAGGATCTTCACTGCAGGCTCCGGACAGCAGCCAGTACAGCAGTGGATGTGAGACGCAACACTGCCATCTGTTGTTCACTCCGGGAAATGGCATCTAACGTCTATTGAAAATGCCTATTTATTATAAGGGTCTATGCAATTATCAAATGTGACAACAGTATTTTCTGACCACTTCAGAATACAGTAAAGGTTATTTAGTATAAAATGTTTCTTAAGTTGGCAAAAATGACACAAAGGAAAGGACTTTTTTGTGTGTCTTTTCATTATTGCTTTTTGTTAGTGTCTCTTAGTGATTTGTGAAAAACGTAGATGGGGAAAATGCCTGGTTTTATATGAGTGTGACTGATTTTGTTTCATTATAATCAGCTTGTGTTGCAGGAAGATATGATTAATACTGTCATAGCTTTGCCAAGTCTAAAGCGAGGCAGTTTATTCAACAGGCTGTTTCCTTAAATTTAGCCTTCCTCAAATCCACGTTAACACAACTGTCACATGTTATCTTTATCGCCGTGCTGTGGTAGGAAACAAGGCTGAGGAGAATCCAAATGTGTCCCGAGCAGCAGCAGTTGTTTCTTGTTTGCGGTGGGTGCAGTCAGCGGGAGGTCAGTCCTGGGCTGCGTCTGTATCACACATTTAGACGATGTGCATGAATAAAACAGCAGCCGTCAGGAAGTGAACACACCGCTGGGACTTCCTCGTGGCATATTCTTCGTATTCTTTCGAGACCTGTGTCAGATCCTATGTAAAATCTCGGTGTGTTTGCGTGTAGGTTTTTATATCTCACTGTTTGTTGTGTCACATCTTTACGTCTTACAGTGCGCCTGGCCAGATATAATGTTTATTTAAAGAGTTTGGGATTCATCTCGACATAGTGGCCCATTGCAAAATCTGTAAGTAACAGCTGTATTTATGAGTGTTTGTTTACTCTTACGTCGAGTTTGATCTTGAAATTGATATGGTGAGATTTCCCAAGTTCTCACAAGACCCTGATGCTCACTTTTGTCGTGGGATATTCCTGTCTTTCTTCCACTTCATGTCGTTCTAAAAATACTGTGACATGAAAATGTGTTTGCCCCCTTTTTGATTTCTTATTTTTTTGTATATTTGTCACAATTTAAATATTTCAAATCATCAAGATGAAGATAAGTTATAAGAAGATAACTCAAGTAAACACAAAATATAGTAATATAAGGGAAAATAAGTTCTTTTTCTGAAATGCTATGTTACTTTTACACTAGATGCAATGGTCTCTTCAGTCTACAGAATATTTCCCGAAAAATCATCAAGATGTTTTTTTGGCAAAAGTGAGACGAGCCTTTGTGTTCTTTTTGGTCAGAATTGGTTTTTTGCTTGAAACTTTACCGTCGATGCCATTTTTGCCCCGTTTCTTTCTTATGGTTGAGTCATGAACTCTGACCTTAACTGAGGCTAGTGAGGCCTGCAGTTCTTTAGATGTTGTTGTGGGTTCTTTTGTGACCTCTTGGATGAGTTGTCTGTGCTTTGGGGGTAATTTTAGTCGGCTAACCACTCCTGGTAAGGTTCACCATTTTTTTCCATTTGTGAATAATGGCTCTCACTGTGGTTGGATGGAGTCCCAAAGCTTTAAAAATGGATCTCACCCTTTCCGGACTGACAGATGTCAATTACTTAGTTTCTCATCTTTTAATTCATGATTTAACAAGGGGGGCAATTACCTTGTCACATAGGGCTAGCTAGGTTAATAATTAAAGTCATCACTTAAAAACTGCATTTTGTGTTTACTTGAGTTATCTTTGTCTAATATTTAAATTTGTTTGATGTTCTGAAACATTTAAGTGTGTCAAATATGCAAAAAACTAAGAAATCAGAAGGGGCAAATACTTTTTCATGGCACTGTATATAACTCTTGAGATTAATGTGACATTGTGCACAGAAAACTGAGACTAATACCCAAACTTTTACAATTTTACAGTACATTTTTCATTGTTTTCATAGTGATATCACAGCTATAAACAAATGTTTCTCATCCAAATGTTGTCCGCCACGGTGGTTTCATTGACACTGTATTAACCTAGAGTTTCATTACATTCAGCTGCTGACTGATCGAATGCACACGCCTGTAGCATATCTCCGTGTACTCCTACGTATAAATAAGTAAACAGGCTAACAAGGCAAGTATCTGTGAAATGTATGGCACATATGAGAATAGAGCAGAATGAAAGCTCCTTGTTATAATGTGACAGTGGGAGCAGCTCATTAAAGTGCTGAAGCTCTCGGACGGTGGGCCGGTGATGATGCACAGCATCTACGAGGCAGTGGCATGATCACACAGTAAACCAAATTCAAGGTAGTTAGTATTCACCGCAGTCCACGTCCTTGTAACGCTGTGGAATGTTGGTTTTTATCTCATCGGTGGATCTCATTCATTATTTAGGATGCAGGCACCAACCGACAGACACTCCTCAATAATTCCCGGGGAACTCGCCTGCTGCTTCATAGCTCTGTCTTTTCATACTGCTCCTCATCCTCACATTCTAGCTAACATTTTCTGCATTTTCAACAACACAGGCTGGTTTCTATTCTGCTCGGACAAGTTTGTTTTAAGTAAACCTGGATGGACAGGTTTAGGGCTGATTTGTGCTCCCATTCAGTATGCAATTAAAGCCGTTCATTTAAAATGTTATCATCTCAGCCTTTATGCTTTCAAGCGTTATATGTGTGAATGTCAATGTTATGTTAAACAAACTTTAGGGGGTGATAAAGCCAAAGATTATAGCAAATAGCAAGAAAAACAAGAAATATGGTGACCCCGGAGGAAGTTTAACAATGTACATCTTAAGAAAGAGGCAAAAAAGAAGTCAAGAACAGTGTTTGTCAGTGGTGAGAGGCCTTTGAATGCCGGATGTTGAATTTGTTTCTCCCATTCTGCCGAGAAATTGATGATGAACGTCACATTTTCAAAAGTCCACATGGGCTTTTGACATCTTGCGCTCTCTCTCTCTCACACCATTAAGTTGGTTTTAACTCACGCAGTTGCTCATCAGAAAGTTCCACCACTGTCTCCCGCTTCAACTTTTTAGTAAAGCTCGTCACTGCCCCCTATGGCCACCACATGTACTGCCCTGTTGGTCTGCAAGCTTTGGGAAAACGAACCAAAGTATGGACACAATAAACGCAGAGTACAGACAGAACACTCAGTATGTATCTGAATATGCAAAGTCTTCAGAAATGAATGAATGAATGAATCTATGCTGGCACATTTAGGAATCTCTCCATCAACAGCTGGACACTGCAGTGAGAAATCTCAAACATTTTTGGTATTTTTACTTGATTTATTTTAAGTGTGTTTTCTGAAACTTGGAGCCAGCCTTTAAAATCTTTACACACAAAACTATATACACAAAACAATGAATATCTTACATTTCTTGCAAAAGAAGTTGCTATATGAATAACTTTACAAACTCTTGCAAATATAACACACAGGGGCAACAAATCTCTACACATTTGTCTAAATATAACAGGAGTTTTACATAAAATGTACATGAATATCATTACTCTTAACTGGACTAACACACCTGGATTCAATTCATTGTCAGACTATTGCTGCATGTATACAGTATAGTCTGATTAAGGTCAGACACATCTCTGAGCAGCTCCAGAGTCAGACAGAGACACAGAGTAACACACAGGAGGAAAACATGAAGAATAATGTTTAGAACCATGCTCACTCATTTTAAGAAGAGACTGGTGGCAGTAAGACAGTAAGTAAGAAGGTTGTGGGTTTGAACCCTGGCCTGGTGGCCACTTGGGCCCAATCTCTATTCTACCTCTACCCCTTATGCCCTTGTTTTGCGTGTTCATGTGAGATAAAGGAGTGACCAATTTTCATTTGGATCAAGTTGAAGTGCTGTACACCCCTTCAAACCAAGACTTTTGGGGACCACACTTGAAACGAAGGGGTACGCTAAATTCCCAGCATGCAGTGCATTCACCAACAGTACGGCTGTGAGAAAGGTGCAAAATGTAACTAATTATAGATTTTAAAACACAACAGTCCTGTTTTATGTTCCTTTAATCTTAAACTCCTTTATCCATTTTCTCTGCTGAACGTTTCTGTTCTGCTAACGTTAGCGTCACATCAACAGTCTTGTTTTTGCAGAACTTTTTATTAGCTAAAGCATAACACTGCTAACTGTTAATATAAATTGATAGAAATGAACAGTCCGTTTTTTTTTTTTTTTTTTTTTTGGTTGTAGCAGCATCCTTCAGAGTCATATATCTGTGATCAGGGACTGAGGAAACACCAACTGATACTCTTCAGAGCAAGACTCAAGTCAAAATGCTCAGTAATACTTTCTAATCATAGGACTTATATTGGTTTTTATACACTCTGATATTGTTCTGCCCTCATGGAGTGTGGTCTTAACTGCAAGAATAGCACATACTGTATGTTGTTGCAGTGTGTCACCCTTGTCACTCTGCTCTATCCAAGCATCACAGCCCATTATGTCAGTGTCATCTCTGCAGAACCCCACCCTCCGCCTACACCATTATCTCTCTCTGTATTTACACACACCACCGACGCACTCAAACGCAGCGCCGCACAATGCCTCAAGGCTGTGCGCCTCCCTGTGCGCTCTGACTCGCTGTTTTGTAATTCCACTCTCATTTCCTTCTGTGCAGTGAAAACAAGTCAGCGGGAGGGCACTGTGAATCAGCAAAAGGTGGCTCCGAATCAACTCTTTAATGCAAATACGCACACGCTGACAGACAGGTGCATTATGGGCCACAGAAAAATGCAATAGCACGGTTGAACAAGCAGATATGTTTAGCCCCAGTTAATTTTTGACACTGAATTCGTTTCGCCGTTATCACCAACAACAGAGGGAGGAATTAAACCACTTTTATGGGCATCTAGTGTCAAACTTCAAGCTTAATTTTATTGCAAAAAATGTGAAATACTGGCTGATGCTATCCTGGAGGCTTGCTGCTTACTTACTCTGTTCAGTTATTCTTTATTAATATTGCCTAGTAGTGTTTTGCTTTCTGTAGAAACTGTGCCAGAAAATACATCCACTGACATTCTTTTAGATTTGACAATTTTAAAGGAATTAAAGGCGAACAAACTTTTTGCAGTCAGGTAGGCATAAGCAGCGAGCTCATTAACTTTAATCAACTACACCTAATAAAATCTTAAGCCCCCGTCAGATCTTACATTTTAGTTGGTCTCCTGTCTGTCCAGCTCATTGTGTTCATACTTGGTTCATACAGGTGTGCTCCTGAGAGGCTGTCAACACAACAATGTGTTTTGCCCAAAGCAAAAAAAGGTTCTGTTGTGTTTTGGCAGTTCTTTTACACAACAGCATTCTCATAACCTTGCGCTGCAGCTGGATTCTCGCGAGATTTGGGAGTTTCCAAAACTCTCGTAAATCCATCTTGTATCGCGCCAACCAAACCGCTTGAGTTGGCGAACCGTGGGCTCACCGGACTCATTTGACCAATGATGTTACAGCACTAACAGGTAGAGGCGGGTTTTTAATTTGAAGAAAGCAACAAGCGCTCTCTTCTCTTCTTTGTTATCAACATGGCTACGACGAAAGATGTTAGCGTTGACGCTGGTATCGAAACAGTTTTATCAGAAGTAGAGAGTATTTCTTCTTTGAAAGAAGCGCAAAGAGTGGCACGTCATATCGTTGCTATGATTGGCTAAAGAAATCTCATGCTAAGCGGATACTAGTCGGTGCTTCATCCAATCAACACCAAGTTTTCGACAGAAGGCGCCTCCCTTTTGCGCTTTCAACGGGAGCCTTCCCAGATGGCACTGCGAAATAGACTATGTTCTGTGGAGCAGTTCTATCTGGCAGAGTCAGGTTAGCATTCTCACTCCACAAAAAAAAAAAAAAAAGTTGGAGAAATTGGAGTTTTTTTGTTCAGGCAGAGATTTTATTTTTATTTTTTTTTGAGTGGACTATGCTCTCTGTGTCTGTTTTGTACCGGCCAACGATTAGTAAATCTGGCCCCATCTGAATTATCCCATCAACAAGCACATGTAACCATAACTCTAACCTAAACCAAGTTCAAGACCCCCAGCCAAACACAACCATCCATTCTTCATGTGTGGCTGCTGTGTTTGCTGGTTCAGTCTTGAAGCAGACAGCTCAGGGCTGGCGCCGGCGCTCACAACGTACCTCGCCCTGAACCTCGGAGCTGACAGATATCTCTCTCACAGCAACCATCTCCGCTCCTCTCAATCACTTTCTGACACCGTCTCTCAGCAGCCAAATACAGGAGCTACATCTGGCGCCCAGTCAGACGCTACGCCCTGACAGCACATGGAGAGATGTATCAGAGCCAAGAGGATAGACTGTCTCCCAATCACTGATATTTATCAAAGAAAGAACTGCTATCTATCCAGACTGGAAGTATGGATCCTGACAGCCGACGAGATGCTGGTAAAGAATAGAGAGAAACATAAGAAGGATTTCTAGAGAGCAGTCCAGGTTGGGTTGGTACAACACTAAATGAATGACTTACTTTTATGTCTCCAATGTAAAAGGAAACAGCAAACTACAGTTGCATCATTTGTAGATGCAATTTTAGTATAGTTCTCATTTACTGTGCTCCTCTGTCAAAAGAACCAAACAGGATTTTCATTAAAAATAAACTTAATGCTCATATAGTGGACATCCTTCTTATTAGACACCCATTACAGTAACACATTGTCACACAGCATCAGTCCTCTTCATATATTTCACTGTTTACATCCCATTTTGACGTGTTTGGGATGTCACTTGCCGCTAGAGAGCTCTAGCATGACCCCAGAGAGGAAGAGGTTAAAATTGAATCAATAGAAAAAGTGGGTATACCCTGTTTAATGAACCGACGCAAACTCTGTTCAACACTGTTCAGTTTTATTTCTGTAGCCCAGTATCTCAACAATTGCCTCAAAGGGCCTTAGCGCTTCCATCAGGTTGAGGAAAAACTCAAAAACCCCATAGACCAATTTAAAAGCGTACTTTTGGAACATTCATTGAGTAGATACAGCAGTTAGAATCATAGAATGGATTATTGGATGTTTTGACAGGGAGCTGACCAATTAGTTATGTCCCAAAAATACATTCATTAATAAATAACTAGTATAATACAGAGATATAGAAAATAATTGCATTCAAAATTGTGAGAACGTGTTTAACGGTAGTCTATAACAACAATTGCACTTCACTGTGGTATTGCACCAAATTTGTTGTTACTACAATTTGACTACTAATATATAAAAGATCATATGAAGCCCATTTCTAACCTAGCATCTAAAATCAGAAATTTTAAAATGAACAGTTTTTAGCCAGTGGCAGGGCGTACATTTTAGCCGAAAGATATATATTCTCATAATCATTTAATGGTATCTGACTGACAAAGTACCCTCAGCTATAAATGGTGCAGAAAGGTCAATACACTGGACCCAAGCAGAGTCGTATTCGTGCAAAATACCCTAAAAATGACCCTATGATTTAAGAGTGTTTTTTTTTTCTTCCAAACTTGCCGACTCAACTTGAAAACAGAGGACATCTGTAAAATGACACTGCTGTCATGGCATACAATATTGTTGTTGTTGTTTTGCGCACCCACGCTATTTACAAGGTGACTTCTTGCTGTCGTCCTGTTCATAAATAAAACCTATAAATCCCAAGGAGTTGTCCGCACCATTGGTGAAGCGAAGCTAGACGGAGATCTGAATTTCTCTCACCAATACACCGTCTTTGTCTGTCAGCTCTACAAGCAACTGTCTCCTGTCATGCTGCTTCCTGACTCTCCTAGAGTGATGTATGACGTACACACCACACCCGCTCTTTACACAATAGGGCAAAAATAACACTATTTTTCTGCATTTACAGCTACTGTGTATATTTCTCTTATTGAGGTCCCAGTGAAGATTTTTTGCCTGACAAACACTGCTCTTGGGAGTTATAATGAGTCAGACTGTTCTGTTCTGAGAGATGGATGTTTCATTTAATGATCGTGATAAGCTGAGCGATTTGCCTTGGCGTCTCTTGCAGGTGCACTTTAAACGTCTCTGAGGAATGAAATATGCGTTCGGAGGAAGTCGCGGTTCTTTGCATAGGGTTGATCTCACGCTGCGACGGAGCGCTGACTCAAAGGTCTATGTTTATATCCACCACATTGACTTCTACTGACTTCCCACAGCGTTGTCCTTGGCTCATAAACCCTGTCACACAGCAGCTAATTCTAACTCTTCTACTTATTTGAATTAACATAGAAAACTCTATTATTGATGGACAGTGTGTTAGGTCTAGAATATGTGTTAAGATTCATGTGTATAGTGAGGTCAAGGTGTGAAAGTAGATGACATAGTGTACATACTGCTGTGGGAAAGAGTAGAAGAAGAGGAAACAGTTTCTGTTTATTTCTCAACTTTCTAAACTCCAAACAGAAAACAAAAGAAAGCTGCACCATTTTTTTAATAGTATAGACCTCATTAATTGGCTTAGATAATATACCAAGCAAGAGCCTTAATATGGAACACAGTCTGTAGTTTATTCAAAATAAAACATTTCTAATAAGGACTGGGACAGTAAGGCACACAAGAATATTTGTTAAAATGACAAGGGAAAGAAAATGATAGATATTAGGGCATCTTGCAGCTCATACTTTATAAATTACAAAGGAGTCGATCTCTACTCTCCATTAAACATGAACAGAACTGGAAGGTTATTAAGATGATCACATGTTTCACACAAAAAGATTCAGTCGTGTTTTTGCCATTATACGCACAAAAATAGTGTTACTGTTCACAGAAAAGTTCACTTTTGAGCTTGGCCGAGGAGGTGCCTTTGATTTGTTCCAAAACCAGCTGTGCTTATGTAAAACCAACTTTCTCAGTAAAAAACGTTGCTGTGCTATTGCAACAGGTCCCTAATAATTACATAAATTTCATTAATTGTTCATTCATACCTGACATCCAGATTCCATGTATCTCCTGCGTATTGTGCATTGGGTTAAGTCCTAGGGTGACCATATTTCCAAACCTCCAAACTGGCACACTTACTTTACACAAACCCACTGGCAGATGAAAAAAAAAAAAAAAAAAAAGTGCTGCTAAATCTTTCCTCCAATAAAACAATGGTAATTTTATTGTTTTATATCAGTGTGTATGTATATCAGTGAACACAAAATAAAAATTGGTAAATTTAACATTACCAAGAAAGAAAAAAGAAGAATGATCTTTTCAGACCATAATCTAAGAACATTATAGACGCACAATGAATCTACAGCCTCAGGTTGAATGTGATGGCAGTTTGTGGGAAATAATACATGGTAGTGCAAATGAATAAATAAAGTGACAAAAGTCTATGAGCAATTTACTGAAGTTAAAATAAAGACACTGGGGACAAGGCCCGTTCAAAAGTGGGACATTTTTGTGTTTTTACAGATATTTGTTGGGACATGGGACAGGTATTGTGAAAGTGGGACAGTGCCCATTAAATAAAATAACAGAATGTTTTTATTACATGCCAGTTTTTGCATTTTGACATTGTGTAGATGGCTCTTAAATATGTTGTGCCTTAAGTGCAGGAAACTGCTGCAGGAATAAACCAGAAACAGACTTCTGTTTATTACAGCAGTATATGGCTATACCTCCAGCTTTTTGTATTGGTGCTAAAGAAGATGCACTCTCTTCTGTTTTAAAGTGAATGGAAATGCATCTCTGTTTTCAAAGCTTCCATATAGAAACAATGCTTGTAGGACAACACACTGCACACAGCACAGTCAAAACATAAGCCTCTTCAGGGTCACCTGTACCAAACCAAACCAAGCCATACATTACTACTCAGTAGAAACATGGCTTTAATAACTCATTTGACAATGGAAAGCTACTTGGGGGACGGGGAGGCTCTAAGGCGTTTATTAGACAACTATAGCCCAGTTTACTACAATTTACAAGAGTGGGAGCTTCTAGACTGGGAAAGCTATTAGTGCCCGGTGTAGAGCCCGATGGTGCTCCAGGGGGCAGGTAATGGCTGGGTGGGAGGTTGTCATGGGCCTAATGAAGACAAAGGCAGGGTGTGTGAAGTGCCGAGGCATGAGCAAGAGGCCCTTAATGCTCCGTTAATGGAAACCGCCTCTGTCCTTGACACACAGCTCGTGGGCATGTCACAGCTCTGCATATGCACACGGTTCAAGTACATTATATAGCACATATAATTTGCATAAGGCTTTCCAAAGTACACAGAGATGCTTTTTAGCTGGCGGTTACCATTACATTAGCGTTGGTTATTCCCCTCATCATTTTTAACACTGATTATGAATCATTTCCGCACCTTGCCACTTCCTGTACTCCAATGGGAAACAGCATGCAAAATGATTTCTGTAAAAGTTATGTGGTATCTTGTTCTGACCTGTCTTACTGGCAGAACTCTTGAAGGAATTGCTATTAAAAGGTAAAGGGTGTTTATTAAGGTGATGAAGATGTTTAAACGTTGAAAGGCTGTGGTTCAACTATCTGAGGTTTTTTCATTAAGGAATACACATAGTAAAGACCTTAGATTCAGAAAAAAAAAAGGAAAAAATGGTTAGATGACAATGACAATAAAAACGAGCCCGACTTATACTTTTAAAACATTCTTAGACCCACAATTTAAATCAAATGACAATCTACAAATTTTTTTTCTATCAGAAGTGTTGGTGTCATATTGGATAGTACTCTCTCTTTCACTTCCCATAATATTACCCAATATTACCGTCTTACAGCCTTCTCCAAACTACGCAACATTTCCAGATTGGTGTGTCCTCAACCAACATCTAAACACTCATTCTGGATCTGGATGGGAGTACTGATGTTTTTACAGCTGTACAAATGACACAGAGAGGAACACATAACTGCAAAGAAAAACCCAAAACAACAACAACAACATACTGTTGATCTTTCCATAACCGAGCCCCTGTGTAAACCCACAAACTAGTGGCTGCCGGGGCAATAGAGGCTTATATACGACTCCACACCATTAGCTTCATTGATACCTGTGCCCTGCGTCAGAGTGGTGTAAGAAAGATGTTGCCGTGTTGTGTGCATTGTCTTAAGTGGACTTGTTGACATTACTCACCTCCATCCTGACTGGGACTTGGTGGAGCTGAACGCTAATCAATACCAAGACCACATGGAACATCCGTCTAACTTATTAGTCCCAACTAAGCAGGTGGCATCCAAACAGCAACTACTGTTTGCTGAATGAACTGACCCAACAACTCCACACATGACCTGTTGACACTTTTTAAAGCAACACTATGTAACTTATTTTAGGCTATATACTCACTAAAAAACTAAATGAGACAAATGCTTTGGTAAAACACACATGGGATTTTTAACTTTTCATAAATATCCTATGAATATCCTATTTGCCGCCACACGTTTTGCCAAGATGTGTGTCTTTTCAAGAGAAGACAGTGTTCCCCAAAACTCATAAAACCAGGGGCACTTTGTCTGTAAAGGAGAGGTTGGTCTTTTTGTCTCATGTCCAGAAACCATCAAAATAAATGTATTATATTTTAATGTAATGATTTTTAAGCTCTGGGGCTTCATGATTTAATAGTAAAGCCATTATTGATTTTTCAATGATTATTGAAAATTCAATAATGTATCATGATGCAAGTATTTGCATCAGTGCAGTGTGTTAATATTTAAGAATTTTCAGAGACAGAGTCTTCTCTCTGTTCTGTTTGTTCTGTTTGGGCTGAGGGCTAAGGCTGTGGGCAAGTGGCTCGGCTCCAACAACGACAACAGTAAAAGTGATCAGTGCCAGGTAATAGTGGAAACTGTAGAGTGAGCACCTGCTTGGCTAATTGTGTTTTTGCAATCCAAATATTAATCTGAAAGAACTGGTAAATGCATCCAGACTTTTTTAAAAATCTTCACTTTGGAAGGCCTTTTTCTCAGTTTTGCAGCCTGAAAAATGAGAGGCACAAACGTGAAAAAAAGTATGCATTTAACATATTGGTGTATGTGTAGCCAGGGCCCAAGTTATGTTCAGCTGCTTTTGCTTTTTGTTTCCCTACTCCCTAAGGATAATTCCAGGATTTGTGCCACTGGGGCGGTGGGACTACAGTCACAAGTATTTTGGGTCACATATCACAGCCCCAGCTGGGGTTAGAGCACAATACTGTGAGCTTTTATGTTGAATTTGTACCAACTTATCCCAAAAATTGCCCTTTTCTGTACCTGGCCATTCGGGGCTAAGCAGTGACACAACTGCTTCACGTCTCCAGTCACAAATGCCCCAAGTATATAGTAATAATATATATATCAAGTGTAGCTGAGTCCTTTTGGGTATATTCTGTGAAGCCAAAAATGTCAAGTTAAAAAATATAAATGAAATGTATTGCTGTTGCTGATGTAAAAGAATCTGCTGCGGTCAGACTGAACGAACAGGCTGTACTTTGATGATTTGATTATTATATACTTGGATTATTGCATGAGACTGTGCTTTCAAAATAATAACGAAATGTCATTGGATTTCACAGTAGGAATACTTCTGAATGTGCTATGTGAATGTGTGTAAGTGTGGCATACGTTGTTGGAAAGACTTTGAAAAGAGCAAGTCTCACCCATTCATTTGGACCACCTAATTAAAAAAACAAACAAACAAAAAAAGAAAAGAAATTGGCTAATTTCTCTTGTGTTTACCAGTGTATCAGTGCTGCACCTTTAACTCCATCCACAGCGGCCCTCCCTGCATGTGGCCTGTGTGTGAACGTGAAGCAGGTCAATGCATTACATCTGTATGTGAACGAAACAGAGGAGACCCGGCCTGTGGAGTCTCTGCCTCTCCGATGATCTACTTTCAAAGGAAGTGTGACTGAAATTCATGTCAGGGTGAATCTCTGGCTGAAACAATAGGGCTGCAGCGGAAAAAAAGAGCTCAGTTATCGATGGCACCACACTGCCCTCTTGTGGTGGATGAAAAAAAGGAGCTAGACCTTGACTAAAACACAAACCATCTTCAGCATATGTAGTGAGTGACATGCTGATGGTTTGTGTGGGTGGCAAATGGAGACTGCTGTTGTTCAATGTGTTGCTTCAAATGTGATTAAAATAAAGTAGCTCAAAAAAAATTCTATTTTATCCATTTTGATAAAATAGCCCTCCAGTACAGTTCACTTGTTGTTACCACATTTGAGCCACTCTGTAGAACCACCACAAAGAATAGCCTATATATTCCACAGTCAAGAGCAATTAGGATCATAAATCATTCAGGGTATTTTGACCAAACAAATCTACTGCATCTACATGTGCTTTATTTATTTATGTATTTATTTATTTACACACTATTTAAATAAATATGATGATATATTTAAGTTCGACAGCTTATAGAATCTCTTTGTGAGAGCCTTTTGCCCTTTTGATAGGTACAATGTAGAAGGACGGGAAAGGAGTTTTAGAGAGAGTAGAATTACATCAAGCAAACCAAGCTGGAGTCAAACCTGGGTTTGATTTTTTGCACAAAATCAGATACAAATCCAAATGACTGAAAATGCAGAATTTTGAATTTTCCCTTTTCTTTCCCATCACACAGGGAATATGATCCCAAAAAGCAATGGAAATGACTGTTGTGGAAATGACATTTAGATCCATCTGCTTTTTAACATCTTTTTTTGAAGTTAACATTAAACATACTCAAATATACACACTATAAAATGTCAATTTTCTTTTTTTCCCCAACAGTAAAAGGAAATAGGGATTCTTTGAAACTGACCAAAATAATTTGGTCTGGATATTTCTCAGTTTTAAGTCGTGTCCATGAAGCTGACTCTCTAGTGCTGCTCTGAACAATAAAATTAAATTGATATAAAGACAAAGACACAACAAGAATCTGTAGCATCACAGTATGTATGTATGTATGTATGTATACGGTATGTGGTGAATGACTCACAAGCCTTGGGTCTTCTTATTTTCAATAAATTATGTTCTCTCATTTTTTTTTCTCTTCTTCTTTCTAACAAAAACATCTGCACAAAGGACACCCTCTGCTCCTTCATGCCTGAGTGGAGCGGCCTACATCAGCCTTGTCCAGGTCCATTCACTTGGATAAGGACACGGTCTGGAGCTGACCTCCTTCACTGTTTCTCTCTTTACACTGCTGGGCTTTTGTGGATCCACTGAACTGTCACTGGAGACTTAAAGGGAAAGTCCTTGTTTGTTCAAGGGGGTCTATGAGGGAGTAAAAGGAGAAAAGGACATTGTTTCAAATTTGTTTGTAGGACGATATATCTTTTGGAATGCTCAATGTTCGACCTATAATTTTGTTTTTGTTGTTGGAGGTCAGAGGTCAATGTCCAAGTCTCACATGCATAAATGTAGATGGATAGAACCAGTGCATGAAACAGTTTTACTTTGGATTTGAGACTGATGTTGCAGTCTCTAAGTAATATAATAAAATATTGTACCATACTACTTAACACCATATAATATAATAACATAATAAAGTTATCATTCTATTTATGAACCTGTTTAAGTACAAACTTTATATATTGGTTAAATAATTATGTATAAACTATACCAGCATTTGAACTGATACTGAAAAATAACATAACATAAATTAGACATAACACAAAGAAGCAAAGCAATAACAAAATAATAACTTCTCAATCTGTGTTAATGCCTTTCATTCAACTCAGGTTTTATGAAGTCTGTAGCTCAGTGCTGTCCTGGGGGGATTATTAATTCACAGCACAGAATCATAACTGTGTGTGTGTTTGTGTTTTGAGTTTGTGCAGATAATGAGCCTCCGGTCTGTTGCCTCTGACTGCAAAAGAATTCAACAGGACTAAAAGCTGCTCATGAAACACAACTTTATGAACCCATTACTTAAAAGATAGCTGAACGGTTCTTGTACTCAGATACAGGCTTGTCGGCGAAGATTGCTTCTGCTTTTTTTCCATCATTTTCTCATTATGCATTTAGCATAAAATACATACAGTTGTTTATTCTTATGATGATTCTATCCAGTGACTTTCTCTAGATTGTACAAGCATTGCTGTACAAGTGCATGCCCGTTGTTGACCACTTGTTCCTCTTCTACTGTTAATTGTAGTAGTATATGCATGGCGACAAGTGGACCACTCAGAGGGAACCAAAGGATGAAGGGTTCCAGAAGTAGAACGTTACGGCACAATTTTTTGGGACACCATCTGCCAATGGAAACCGACCCAGTCTGTACTGTAGCAATCTATTATAATCGCAAATCATCAATTGTAAAGAACTTATTAGTGTGAAGAACTGCTTGAACCAGGATTTAACCAGGACAAAAATGTGGTTGACTCACAACAAACCTAGACTAAACCAGGACTAAACCTTGGACTACATCACTAAAGTGAGACTAAAATCTGGACTGAGACTTAAGTATTTCTATTGTCTATTTTACAGATATTTTATTGTATTTTATTTTAAATTTTTTCAGGGCAAAATGACGTTTATTGTACCCTTTTGTAAAAATATGAAGAATTAAATTCTGTTACTTTTTGTACTCTTTGGTTCATTTAAAAGTAAATAAAATATAATGAATAATTATTAAATTTATTTATTTATTTTCTGTTTTGCTGATATGCATGTTAACTAACTAAATAATAAATAAATAAATAAATAAATAAACAAACAAACACATTGGCACTCTGATATATAATTTGACTGGAGCCTTATAATGACAAACCAGATTACTTTATGGGAACATTGCTTGCCACTAACCCCAACTTTGACACGCATTTGCCTCCGCACTTTCTCCTGTCCACAGCATTTTACCTCTGCAATAATTCCGCAGAGTAGCCTCAGCACCACACAGCTGTAACACTAACTGCACAATAATAAGACAATGTTACAACTTATTCGAACAGAGGCAACAGACAGCGGTCATCACAACACACAGAGGTGACGCCAATAACGACAGGCCGGCAAACCCTGAGGCGAAAACTCCCTAACAAGCTTTTCTCAAATGGCGTGAACAGCCCTTTAACTGTCAATAGTTTCATGTGTAAAAACGGCGTGTGGGAGCGATCCAGAGAAAAATAATACTGGGGCTAATCCTGGCCTTAAGCCCGGGCAGAAATAGAACTGCGAGTAGAACGGAGAAGATTAGGCCCATGGATTAACAGGCCATTTGTCTTCTAAGAGCATCACTACCGGAAGAGCCCTGAGGAGAGGGACACAGGTTTTATATTGCATTCATTCATTCATTCATTCATTCAATCATCTTCTAGCGCTCAATACTTTGAGGGGTCACGGGTGGCTGGAGCCTAGTCCAGCAGCTTTGGGCCTGAGGTGTGGTACGCCCTGGAAAATGGCCATGGAATATTAAAAAAATATATAATATTTCCATTTTTTATTATTGAAATCGATTTTTGTTATAAAGAAATGTGACACATATACAAATATACTTGGGTTACTAAAAGATGTCCCACTTCTCACAGGCCCTTTAAAGGACTAAGGCTATTGCCACAAATCCCTGGTACTTTAAAAGATATGCCAGTCATTTTATGTAACCATTCTCATTCATTCATTTTCTACCATGTATTCCACTAGTTATATAAACAAATGTCTGTGCATGAACTTCCATATGGGCCTATCTATGGAAGCCAGTGGAACAGGTTTTAGTTGGATTTAAACATGTTGTAGCTGGATTTGATCAGGTTTTACTCAGATTTATAAAGGTTTTAGCTGGATTTGAACAGGTTTTAGATTAATTTCATCAGGTTTTAGTTGGATTTAAATAGGTTTTAGATGGATTTGAATAGGTTGTAGCTGAGTGTGAACAGGTTTTAGTTGGATTTGATCAGGTTTTAGATTAATTTCATCAGGTTTTAGTTGGATTTAAATAGGTTTTAGATGGATTTGAATAGGTTGTAGTTGAGTGTGAACAGGTTTTAGTTGGATTTGAACAAGTTTTAGATGGACTTCAACAGGTCAATCACTCCATCTAAAAATCTAAAACATGTTCAAATCCAACTAAAACCTGTTTGAATCCAATGCCAAAAAATTCTCCTTCTAAATTTATTGAAGAGCCACATAAAACATTGCAAAGAGCTGCATTTTTTCCCCCAGGCCTTGAGTTTGACATGTGTGGTTTGGACCTTGAAGTCTTCATTTCAAAACCCTCCAAAATTCCTCCATTGTTGATTTGTAGCTATTTGCCTGATAATAAAGTATATTGAAATCCTACTACTGTCATTGATTATCATGGAGGAGAAGAACTAAACTACTTTTTTCTATGGGTTATGAGTGACATTTTTCATTTTGAAGTCAACAAAAGTCGTAATCATAATTCACTTTATTTGGACAGCTTATGGAATACCCAATAGTAGAAGCATATTGTCTGGAAGTGGCCTCTTTGTAATAATAAATAATTTTATTTAAAAAAAAAATAATCCTGACTGTGACAGGTGGTAGTTACATAAACACTTCACCTCCACTTTATATCTAACACGCACATTTAATCCCCCTCAGATTAGATACATATTCATGTTTGAGTGCTATATCCAGGATTGTCCCTTTAACGTTATGCCCAGTGATCTTATGACTTTAAGGCAGCTATATGGATCATAATATGGCTTAATCCACAAGCTGTGATCTCATTCAAATATGATAGTGGGGCAAGAGGTCACACGTTTACATCATTTATTTTTTGCTTAAAGTCTACACTGAAGTAAAAACAATATAATTTTTATAAGCTGAAGTGAAATGGATGCACTTAACATTGTTGGTTAATGCTACAATGTGGACGAATAGAAACAAATTGAGTAGTTTCATAATGGTGGAAAAAGCGCGACATTTAATTTTGTCTCTTATGACTTGCCGTCACCACGGGTATAAAAACGAGCTGCGCATATTACAACGGTCTTCTCCCACGTTTAGCCGAAGCGACCGTGCGCTGTCAACCTACCGGAGTCCCATTGTTGAGGTAATACGCATTAACTTGCCTTCTTTATGCATAAAACGTAATACTTTTAAACAGTTACTTGCATATCCGTAAACCGTAGTCTATCGGAAACCAACTTTTTACTCGTTTTTTATTGCTAAAGCTACTCTGTCTTGTACGCGGATAACAATCTACATAACAGACTTAAGCGACGTATTAGATGTTGTGGAACAGTCTTTGGGACAGCAAACGAAGTTAATTAAAGTTAAAGAGTGCCGTTTATGGCAAATTTGAGACATTAAGAGACTTCCGCAACAGCGTGAACAAAAGACCATGTGGCAGTGTAGGCCAGGGCCTGTCTGGACGGCTCCCAAGACCGACTTACGTGCCCTTTTTGACACTGTTAGAGATAAACGCGGTGATTCGAGTTAGCAGAGAGTCAGGGTGGGTCATGATTTCTTCAGAGTAGAGTCAAAAGAATTGGTTTGGTCTTTGAATGTGGGATGAGAGCTGTCAAAAGCTGTCAGCTGCAGCCGGCTTTGCTAACGTCACTACTTGGCGCGGCGCTGAAGGCAAAGTGCAGCAGCTTTGTGCACACCCAGTTCCTTCATTGCGGCCCACAGACTTTTACACTGCCCCCAACTACAAATAATACGGTATGGATGCTGGTTTTCTATTCTGACTTTTCTTTAACGCGGGACAGTTTTCCCCATTTGTACTTTTTCAAGACCTGAAAAAGGCGCAGAACTGTTTAGTCAATGGCTGAATGTTAATACGATACTGATTAATGTTAGAGCAAGTCAATAATGT
The DNA here is from genome assembly GCA_036850595.1 of Rhyacichthys aspro. Taxonomy (NCBI): domain Eukaryota; kingdom Metazoa; phylum Chordata; class Actinopteri; order Gobiiformes; family Rhyacichthyidae; genus Rhyacichthys; species Rhyacichthys aspro. The sequence goes on along the minus strand of CM072166.1, from coordinate 14,491,326 downwards.
TGCTGTCCCAGTTTCTGTGCTGTGCAATACAATCCAATTTCTGGTGTTCTAAAATTTTAACCACTGACCTGGAATAACTCCTTTTGGATACATTGTGTTCAGAGTTTGTGGAAAAACAGCCGTAAGGTTGTTTGTTTTTTTTAAATGCAACCACCTCTTGTTGTTGTTGGGCAGTTTTAATTGACTGGGCCTGCCATAAATGGAGTTGGCTTGTTTTCAAATAAACACAGCTGAGTTTTGCCTGAAGTGATTTCTGTTTACACTTTGGATTGGTATTAGCCAGGTTACAAAGCAGAGTTGTGACTAAATGTATCCAAGAAGCCAGAAAACATTGCTATATGGATCAGACGTACTCCTCTGCACTATTCAATCCATTGAATTTAACTTCATTCATCCCCAAAGGGAAATTTAATTGTCATTTCTTACAATCAAGTCTATGGACAATGTTCTTGTGGTGGTCTATCCTGCAGCTCACTAATCTCAGACATCCACTGGGTGCTCTGTTCAAAAGCCCAGTGCAGCTGATGGTCCATGTTGTTCAGTATACCATCCATACTGTTGTGACTGTTGCGCCACTAATTCAGAGTCCCCAAACTTATACCTTAAACATATATATGGCCTTAAATGTCATCAAAAGTGTGTTGATTCAGTTTGCCATTTAACTAGTCTGATAAGTGCAATAAGTTAACGTGTATTGCCATATTTATTCCAAATCCTATGAATGACTGTGCTGAAGAAATTCTTTTGTCATAAATGTAACTTGCATGTACAATCTAATGCATATTCATCTGCTGCTCCAAAGGGGCAAAGGTCAGGACACAGTGTGAAAAGTCAGTCATCGGTGATAACTCATATTTATGAATAGATGTATATGCTTGTGTAGCAAAAACGCCACAAGGATACAATTCCATTTCACACCTGCTCAGCAAAACTTTTTTTTTTTAACTCAAAACAATACGCTATATTGCCACCCCAAAATATAGAGCCTCAAAACACAATAGAGCTGGCATTGAATTCATTTTGCTTTTATTGCTTTAAAACAAGGAGACTAACCTCCTGTTAAAGGCAAAGTGCCTTTGTTTTGACAGTTACCTCAAACTTTGAGCTTTGTGGCATGTTACTATCTCATGAGGAGTCACATCTAGGTAGAGCCTGTCATAAGATTTACTGTGTAATAACTGGAATACATTAGACATATTCATACAACGTGCATTTGGATTAATTTTAACAATTGTGGCACAAATCAATGTAAAACATCTTAACATCCAGAGCCTAAAGGTTCAGAACAAAGTAAAGTTTTGACCGTTGGAGCTGCAAAGTGTTCAACAATTAGTGTTAGGCTGTAATTCAGGCAGACCATTCCTGGACGGAGTTGAGTGTTTAAGTTAGAACTGCACAGTATTACAAAAATGTGGTGCGTCCAAATGTCAGTGTTATTCCTAGACCTGGTATTATTTAAGTCAAATGTACTGTGCCAAAGCGGGGATTCAGATGTCTTGAAAGGCATACGACTATCATCACACAGTGGATGGTTTTTGTAATACTATGCAGCCCTGGTTCAAATGTGTGCAGAAAGGGAGAGTGCTGTTCATGGCAGCAGGGGGGATGAGGGCTTTACTCTGGAGGCGGGGCTCTACTCCCTTCAGTCGCTGCACTTTCATCTCGTCAGTCAGTCGTCTATGCCTTGTACAGTGTAATGGGGTCGGCTCCCTCGGCAGCCGGCCCCACCGTTACTAGTATCAAGTGTCATAAGACTGAGTGAGTGGCTGCACACCTGTCTCAGCTTGATCTTAATACTGGATTATTTTATTTTTTACCTCATGTCATTTTGTTTCAGAGTCATGGCAGACGAACGTACTTTCATCGCTGTCAAGCCCGACGGTGTGCAGAGGGGCATTGTCGGGGAGATCATCAAGAGGTTCGAGCAGAAAGGCTTCAAACTCATTGGCATGAAAATGCTGCATGTAAGTGACCACTGCACGATTAACTTATTAGCAAAATGAGCCATCCTTTAGCAGTCTTGTCAGATGGATTTTTTTGCTCCAGATCGCATTAGGCACCTTATGTAGTGTGTGTAAAATGAGGTGGTTAACTCAAGGTACTAATTGTAATGGTTCACTTTGGCTTCACTGAAAAGCCCACTCATATATTTGTCGCGCTATTTTAAGGCCGGTTATGCACCTGAACATGCAAGTAGCGGTTAAGACCTCCGGTGAGCTGATTAACCTTTGCTATTCCTGACTCGAGTGTGCCAGATTTGAAATGCAGAGGTCCTTGTTGCTTGACCTCTAAACTGTCACTGAGCAAGATAACAAAATGCACCCAACTCAAAAGTGACAGTCTGAATGAAACGCTACCCTTTAAACCTGTAAGGTGAGGCAAAACTGAGTCACTGATCTTATTGACATTTGACTCCAGAGTTTAATTCTTCCTATCAAGGACTAATCCTCTTAAGTCATTGAAGTAGAATGTGAAAGTCATTAGGATTATTGGAACGCTTTAGTACTAATAGACAACATTTTTTAATGGGGCTGAAAAACATTTCCTGGTAGTTAACATTTTGAAAATAAGTGCCCAAATAGCTCTTAAAAGTGAGTGTTGAGTGTATAAAAGTGGTGGTAGTAGTTTTTGGGATTAGGGTCATATTTTTTTGCTCTTTGGCTTAATCAAGTTTGACTTGAGTTTTAGTCAGCTTTGTTTTTGTGTGTATTTGGTCTCCCAAATAAATTATCACTGGGTAACTTGTATTTGAATGACTGGTTTAACGCTAAAGCATAAGGACCTCTGCATCAAATGCCACTGTTGCACTTACCCTTTCTGCAATTAAAGAGGCATGCACTTGGAAGTGTTTTATATTATATTTGTATTATTGTACACTGAACTTTGGAGTAATGTTTGTGGAATCTGTCAAACCATCTAGTTGACAAAAAGGTTCTTGATATCACATGAGTGTTTTATGAATGTACTTCCACCCCAGTTAATGCAAAAAGATGTCTACTGTAAAAAGCTGTAGCTAATGATTCTAGCACTCACTGTTTGTTACTACTCAAATTAAGAGTTCTTGTCTTAAATTATTGAATTACAAAAAGAAAAAGCAAATTGTAACAGTGCAGTCTCACCACAGGCCGATAAAGAACTCCTCCAAAAGCACTACATCGACCTGGCGGACAGACCTTTCTTTCCTACCTTGATCTCCTACATGAGCTCCGGTCCAGTGGTTGCTATGGTAAGAGGAACCTTTTTTTTTTTTTTTTTTTTTTAAACACTTCTGTCCAAAAGAAGCTTGGAAAAATGCCTGTCTCAATATGACAATCTGCTGTCTGTGCAGGCGTGGGAAGGCAAGGGGGTAGTGAAGACCGGCCGAGTGATGTTGGGTGCCACCAACCCCGCTGACTCAGCCCCCGGAACCATCAGAGGAGACTTCTGCATCGACGTTAGCAAGTGAGCATGCAGTGTCAGTCTGTACGATCCACTTGGCTGCTATGGACCTAGTCGAGCTTTCCGGCAACCCTCAAGATCCATTCTCCTAAATAGTTATGATCAGTGGTCCACTTTCATACAGTTAACTACATATGAAACCCGCTTGAGAGAAGATGGTACTTTTGGCAAAGCTTGGTTGTGCCAGTCATGTTCCTGAAATGGTCTTCAACACAAACCATGATTTGTAATTACCATATTTGGAAAGCATCAACAAAATGCACTCTATCCTGTGCTTCTCTCTGAATTCTAGTTATAAATAAAGACAATATAAGCAACACTTTATTAAAGATAGTGTTGATCAGTACAAAACAAACTCTCACTCAATGAGAGACACCAAGCAGTGAGTTTGAGAACTGGCTACAACTTGTGGACTAGTTAGTATACCAATTTACTAAACCAAGCCAACACGTACAACTATTCTAATGAGATACAACCCGGTTATGCTTCTGAGTGCAATGAAATTAAAGCTTGAAGCCTGGTAACGTCTCAATGTAGAACAGTCCTGCAGCAATGAACTGAAGGAACCAAAAACTCAACACCAAAGCTTGTAGTTGGAATGGTTTAATGGCAAATTGTGTTTTAATACATTTTCTCATTCACAGGAACATCATCCATGGCAGTGACTCGGTGGAAAGTGCCAACAAGGAGATCAACCTGTGGTTTAAGCCTGAGGAGCTGGTCAGCTACACTAGCTGTGCCTTTTCATGGCTCTACTGAGCTGCCCTGGTCCCGAAGTGGTCCTCAACAAGTGGCTGAAACCACTGAAAACTTGCCTCATTTCCAGATTCTGACCTTAGGCTAGAGAAGACAACGGTTCTGCATCCCATTAATGTCATTCCCTCGACACGTTGCACAGTGTTGATCCGGTTTGTGTTTGGGTGTTGTGGCTGGATTCATAACTGTGCTCCATTCCTCTTGAAACATTCCATCTATTCCTTAGTCTAGATGTCCATTTGTTAAAGGTCAAGCTTTTGAATAAAATGAACTCAATAAGAAATTTGTTGTTAGTCCTTTATTAACCTGATCAAATGTTCTCTTTGGCCAAGATTATCCATTACAGAAGGTCATAGAAGTACACCATTAGTGTGCAGTCATAAACTAAGAATAGATCAGTGTAAGATCAGCGTGTGCCCTAAAGAATCAAGCCTTGGCTGTCGCTTGCATGTGCTGATACTGAACAAGATCAAGTAGCTAATGTTAACACTTAAAAATCCTGAGGGACCTACTTGACACTGCTGAAATAAAAACCTCAGGCATTACTACGAGCCAATCAAAGCTACATAGTCCAATTAATGGCTACAAATTAAGGTTTTGTTAATGGCACAACTAAAAAATGACAGCCTACTTGATTCTTACAGATCAAATTGTGATATTGTCAATGCATCTGCTGAGTGTTTGGTATGTTTAAATTGCAGTGATTTTTGTATGTCAACTGAAAATATGGGGATTAGTAATTTGCACGAATGAATCTATAATGAAGAGGACAGACTGCTAATACGGAACCATCAGAAGTGAGTAACTTTGTCCAGCAGAGGTCACCATTTCTTAGATTAACGTTTAGTCAAGGAGAAAATTAGCCCTAATGCCTTTTAAGAAACTGCTGACCCTCAGATTCATACAAAGGCACACGAAGGGAAATGCCTAAAAAAACGTTTTTGTAGACGCTACTCAAGAGATGAATGATTTTCCATAGTCTACAGCGCTCTCGGTGCTTTTGTGAAATAAGTACATAGACTATACGTAGCCTCTTTGCTGCCCTAACTACGCTCTATAGCGCCTCTCCTCGCCTGGATGAACAACTCGGCAAAACAAATGACATTAGCTCTGTTAGTGTCAGTTGGCTGCTGCAATACCGGATTATGTCGGGGCATATTAATCTCACTTGAGACAGACTCCTACTACTAGGGCTTGATCGTTTTTAGAACTACAGACAGCTGTTTTAGCTCATATTACATATATTTCCGTTAACTAAACACTACAGAGGAATAATCAAATCTAAAATGGCAGCAAAGAGTTACTGAAACCTGAATTAATATTTACATTTAAAAGTATAGTACTATTAACAGTATCTAACACATACAAGTTTTGCCTTTATTTGGTGGTGGCTCTTAAAAGAGCCGTTGTGTTTGTTGGAGCAGACTGCTTAAGCCCTCTCTCCGCGGATGCGGCGGGCCAGCTGGATGTCTTTGGGCATGATGGTGACCCTCTTGGCGTGAATGGCGCACAGGTTGGTGTCCTCGAACAGACCCACCAGGTAAGCCTCGCTGGCCTCCTGCAGAGCCATGACGGCCGAGCTCTGGAAGCGCAGGTCGGTCTTGAAGTCCTGAGCGATCTCCCTGACCAGGCGCTGGAAGGGCAGTTTACGGATGAGCAGCTCGGTGGACTTCTGGTAACGGCGGATCTCCCTCAGAGCCACGGTCCCGGGCCTGTAGCGGTGAGGCTTCTTCACTCCGCCGGTGGCCGGGGCGCTCTTACGGGCGGCCTTAGTGGCCAGCTGCTTCCTTGGGGCTTTGCCTCCAGTGGATTTACGAGCGGTCTGCTTGGTTCTTGCCATTGTACAGTTATTTACTCACTTTGTGCAAAGAGAGATCGGTGCCGTTAGTATCCGTGTGCCTGCTTTTAAACTGTTGGTTTTCGCGTGCACAGCAGCTGCTCCAGACACGAGGCCTGTGATTGGTCGGTGCTTCATTGTGAAGCGAAAAACCGCCCAGAGAAGCGTCACGCGCTCGAGTCTCGAATGTTTATTGGAGAGAGTCACTTTTGAAAGTGCCGCCTAAATGTGCGCGGGGGACACCCAGAGGCGGTCTCTGCTCTGATTGGTGCGGCCTCAGACGCTCGCGCGCTCGCACCCATAAAAGCGAGTGTACCGCTTCAGACCAGTATTCTCTCTTTGAGTCGATTCTTAAAGAAACGAACAAACATTAAATCATGAGTGGACGCGGTAAAACCGGAGGAAAGGCCAGGGCTAAGGCCAAGTCCCGCTCATCTCGTGCCGGGCTCCAGTTCCCAGTGGGTCGTGTGCACAGGCTGCTCCGCAAGGGTAACTACGGAGAGCGCGTCGGTGCCGGAGCCCCCGTGTACCTGGCGGCCGTGCTGGAGTATCTGACCGCTGAGATCCTGGAGTTGGCTGGAAACGCTGCCCGCGACAACAAGAAGACCCGTATCATCCCCCGCCACCTGCAGCTGGCCGTCCGCAACGACGAGGAGCTCAACAAGCTGTTGGGAGGAGTCACCATCGCTCAGGGAGGTGTCCTGCCCAACATCCAGGCTGTGCTCCTGCCCAAGAAGACTGAGAAGTCCAAGTAAACTGTCCTCCACAGGACTGATCTAAAACGGCTCTTTTAAGAGCCACCCACACTTCACTAAAGGGCTTGACTCCTATGAACTATCCCGTTTACCCATAGTAATGTTTATTCTTTAGTAACAAGTCTATGCTTACATTTCAAAGAAGCTTGCCGTCATTTTGTAACGTTTGTAAATACAGTCTGATACAATGTTCTTGCACTTGATATATTAAAGACCACAACTCATTAAATGTGTCAGCATCTGTATAACTACCAAAAGGCTGCCACATACAAAACGCAACCTAGTTTTATTTTATACAGTCCACAGGAAAAAATAATGGTCATTAAGGCTGCAAGTACCACACTGATTTCCTTCAAATAATTTGAGTCTCCCCGCCTCATAGAATAAACATTAGTAAAACACAATAACCCTTCTCGGTGTCAAAGAAAAAAAGGAAGGAAAGCCAAACCTCCCTTCTGTCACCAGATTTACAGAAATATGCAGGATATACAAGACTTTCACAATCCACACACTCCCAATTTTACATTTAACTCCACAAACAAGATCAAGCAAAGAGTTCTACTTCAAACAACCTTTTCCTCAATTTCCAGCTGTTCTGTGTGTGTGCAGATAGGCCCCAAAGATTATTAGTGTATGATGCTCTTAGAACAGAGCAAAAGAGAAACAAAACAGAATTGGGTCAAGACAGTTATAAAATCAACCTAAAGTAGGCAATCAACAATGCTGTACTTTTTTACAGCAAATTATATTTATATTTACACATATCTTACTTCCGATGTTAATTAAATAAGCTTCAGTGACGGCTATAAGAATGTTACCCACAAATTAACATAAATGTTTAGTAAAAACGTTCCGTTGGGACAGCTGTCTCTATTGTCTTTTCCCCTCCTAAAAGTCTTTGTCGTGTTTAAAAGACAAACCCATCCCCCTCTCAACTCAACGTCCCTAAACACCGCCTCTCACAGAGGAGCTCCACCAATCACAGCTCAGACACAGCACAGCGGGATCTGCCGAGAGCTGCATAAAAGACGCAGCGGCGCGCTCTCTCGTCAGTTTCTGCTGCTGATCCCAGAGCGAGAATCATGCCTGAACCCGCCAAGTCCGCGCCCAAGAAGGGCTCCAAGAAAGCCGTCACCAAAACTGCCGGCAAAGGCGGCAAGAAGAAGAGAAAGACCAGGAAGGAGAGCTACGCCATCTACGTGTACAAGGTGCTGAAGCAGGTCCACCCCGACACCGGTATTTCCTCCAAGGCTATGAGCATCATGAACTCCTTCGTCAACGACATCTTTGAGCGCATCGCCTCCGAGGCCTCTCGTCTGGCTCATTACAACAAGCGCTCCACCATCACCTCCAGAGAGATCCAGACCGCCGTGCGCCTCCTGCTGCCCGGTGAGCTGGCCAAACACGCCGTGTCTGAGGGCACCAAGGCCGTCACTAAGTACACCAGCTCCAAGTAAACTGCTCTGTTCTTTACGACCCAAAGGCTCTTTTAAGAGCCACCCACTGCATTTTAAAGAGTTGAACTGCTGTTTATAAAATCTTTCTTGAAAGTGATGCAACACAACTTTGTAAAACAAAGTTTCTAACAAGACAATGTACCTCTGGTTAAACTGTTAATGTGAAGGTTTGTATGTGCCATGTTAAACTGCTGGTAATACTGTTATAACAATACATTAGATTAGACTTAATTGATTCCACAATAGGTACATTTACATGTGATATTAGAACACAATACAACAAAAGGAAACAAAAAAAAAAAAATTATACACGGCATGCAATAAAAATATATTTTTATATAAAAAATTTAAATAAAGAATATTACAAACATTTAATTTAAAAGGTGCAACCAGGTCAAGATAAATTATGATAGAGTTCAGTATGTGTACATTTGCAATGGGATACCAGAGGGAAACATTACATGTGAAAAGCTATACATGTGGCTTCTTCCTGAACTGATGCTGTCTCAGTCTGTCACTAAAGGAGCTGCTCAGAGCCTCAGTCTGATGCAGCGGGAGAGGAGTTGTCCCTGATGGATGTGAGCTTGGCCACCCTCCTCCTCCTCTCACACCTCCTCCTCTCACACACCTCCTCCTCCTCTTACACACCTCCTCGATGGAGTCCAGCCAAGACAAAGGAGCTGATAGTGGACATGAGGAGGGAAAGGAGCCCGTTTCTATACTGTACATATGACAATAAACCTTTTGAATCAGAGCGGGCCCTCCTGACCAGCTTGTTCAGTCTCTTCCTGTCCCGCCCCATCAGACCACAGAATAGTGGATAACCCAGGTTACCACAGAGTCATAAAAGGTCCTTATTATTCTGTTTTACACATATCAAGACATACATAATTTTTAGGACATTTTTATATTAACTGACTTATAAATAGTTTGTCTTTTTGCAGCCTCTTTTTCTTTAGGGTGAAATTTCACGAGTTGATGTCTTTCTTGTTACCACAGGAGCAAATAGGATTTTGCAGTGAAATAACTCCACACGGTGTCCTGTCCAACATCAGGCAGTGCTTCTATCTGAAAACAATGAGAAGTCAAAGTAAACCGTCCTCCACAGACCTGAACCACAACAGCTCTTGTAAGAGCCACCCACACTAGACTTTAGAGCTGAGCTTCTTATTTCTTAATCCCTTATTAGTCTTTCTAGTAGGGGATACCAACAGGTTTACAGGTTAGAGTCTAAAACCATGAAATGGGAAACGCAGATCATGTTATACCAGCAAAAGTCAAACAGCTTACAAGGTGACCATAATTTACTTTCATTAGGCAGACAGCCTTATTAAGAAAATAAGGGCACTACTGTTAAAGTGATAGATTCTAATTTTTTTTAATTTTTGATGAAATAACAGGATGAGTTTAAATGGCTCGATTAGGGCTCATTATCCTCTGTTGTTTGCTGTGAAACATGGAGATATTTTATGGATATGTAAAATGATACTTGTTTCCTCCATTATTTAAATGAATCCCACAGAGTTTAGCAATACAATGTTCCCCTGGAGAATAACCAAATCAAATAATGAAAAGAACTAACAACTATAGACACAAAATTGTATTATTATTTTTTTTGTCATATCTATTTACATGCAGGATCTCAATTAACATGAAAAGTATAAAAAAGGCACTGAACCAAAGATCAACTGATATTTGTGAGTTAATAATAGCAGCAGTCTTCTGGAAGTAAAGTCCAGCCTCTAGTGTCTGTTTTCTTCAATCCCTTTATTATTTCTTGGTCACGGGAAATGGCAAACTAAAATATATATTTGATGTGACGCCGTTTGTATTTATTTGTATCTGTGTGTCCACCAACATCCTCTTCACATTCAGCCCTAACCCTCAGACCTGCTGTGTTTGCTGCTGCTTATAAAGGTGGGGTTTAAATCAAACCAAACCAAACGGAAGATCTATTTCAAGTAAAGATGTGTAGGTGAACATGTTTGCCAACAGGAAAAATGTATTTTCTGTAGTTATGTAGATTTCTGATTTGTTTAGAGGGAAAACAAGTGGCAAAAGTCCTTGTGTCAATTTACCCAATACTCTCATTAAGCGAGGTTTTGTGGTTCTCAAAACCAAATGCAAAGACTCTCAAACATCCACCTGACTTCAAACCGTAGAGGAACAAGTCCTGTATCGTCTGCTGATTTTACTTTCTTTCGTCAGTTTTCTAATTTTGTTTTAAAGTGTTTTATTTTGTCCGAGAAAGCACAGTCCCGCGCCATTCAGACCTCGCGCAGGAGCCCGGGCCGTGTTGAGTCTCTACGGTTCTCATGGTGTGTTTAAGTGCAGTCCGTTTCTGGGAGGCCTCATTCTCCTCAGACTCTGTTGTGACTGACTGTGAAACTATGGCAGAAGTAGCTCCAGCTCCCGCCGCCGCTCCGGCCAAAGCCGCCAAGAAGAAGGCCGCCAAGCCCAAGAAGGCTGGCCCCAGCGTCAGCGAGCTGATCGTGAAAACCGTGTCCGCCTCCAAGGAGCGCAGCGGCGTGTCTCTGGCCGCCCTGAAGAAGGCTCTGTCGGCCGCGGGCTACGATGCGGAGAAAAACAAGGCTCGGGTCAGGCTCGCCGTCAAGAAGCTGTTGGCCAAGGGCACCCTGGTCCAGACCAAGGGCTCGTACAAGATGAGCAAGACGAGCGAGCCCAAGAAAGCCAAGAAGCCCGCCGCCGCCAAGAAAGCCGCCCCTAAAGCCAAGAAGCCCGCCGCAAAGAAAGCCGCAGCGGCCAAGAAGCCCAAGGCGGCCAAGAAGCCCGCGACCCCCAAGAAGGCCAAGAAGTCCCCGAAGAAGGCAGCGAAGCCCGCGGCGGCCAAGAAGGCAGCCAAGAGCCCCAAGAAGGCAAAGAGCCCCAAGAAGGTGGCCAAGAAGGCCCCCGCGGCCAAGAAAGCCGCCCCAAAGAAAGTCGCTAAACCTAAAGCCAAGAAGGCAGCGCCCAAGAAGAAGTAAATTCAGTCTGATACTGAATAAACAAAGGCTCTTTTAAGAGCCACCACATGCTTCTCTAAAGAGACTAAACTTCATATGTTTAATATGATTAGAGCGTTATAATAAATGTTTCTACTGTTCTCTCAACACAACTGTGATACACACTGTACAATGAAAAGTGGCCTCGTCTCCAGAAGTGTGTGAGAAGACATCTGACACATAATAATCACTGATACTTCGCAAACTGTCATCATAATGTGAGATGGGATTTAGACATAGACCTATTTAATGTTTTAATGAAGTGATTGAGAATATGATGAGACTGAACACGCAGTCTACCCTGTAACATATTTAATTACGTTACTCACTTTTTTGTCTTGTCCTGGTCAGTGAGGTTGATATGCCCTGGTCTACTGGGGTTGCTTCTTTCGTTCTTTTACACAGTGCTCGTTCTATTCATTCCTCGTCCAGTTGGTGGCGCTGCGGAGAACTGAAGATGCAAATAGCTACCCATGTCCTCTTTTACGTCCTCTGACCATAAGTAGCAGTAGAGTAGCAGATTCTGTCTGATTTTAAAGAAGATGGCTCTGTGTATGGTAATGTATACGTACTCAAATAATGATGATTCACAATCCCTCATTAAACTCCTTAATAGCAACTTGAATGATCAAAATATAAGAGACATTAGATTGCTGAGAAAGAAAATCTTTCACCAAAACAGTTACAACTTCATCATTTAGTTACTGCAATAACCACCCCAATGTTTTTTGTTTTGTTTGTAACACGTCTCTGTCTGTTTCTGTGTCTGCTAATATATGGTTGATAACATACTACAAGTAATAGATTAGAACCAAACAGAAACACATTTTCCCCCCAATATTTTAGTCAAATAAATGTCTTATGAAACTTGTTGTTTGGACAGGATCTTAGATATTCCTATTTATATTTCAGAAAACAGCCTAGCTCATGATATTTTTTTTTTATCCAGTTGAACCTATGTGGACAGAACAACACAGACAAGGAGAAAAAAAAACCCCTTTGGAACAGGAATGTGTGGAATTGCTGTGCTTCTCTAAAATTTGGACAAAGAAAATGAAATGGTGTAAATATTTGACAAGCCTGAGTACTGTTTTTGAGCTTTAGTTGAGGTACAATTTATTGTACAATCCTAACCTTAAGTAGGAGTATTTGTTAATATTCTAATAGTTAATATATATAGTTATAAGTGGGTCTTGTTCTAGTGCTGGTCCTATTACCCGAGGCTCTCACACAGGCGCCGGGGCCCCCAAAAAAGGGGGAAAACCCCCCTTTTGGGGGGTTGCCCCCCCCCCCGGGCCCCCCCCCCCCCCCCCCCATTCGAAATTGTTTGGTTGTCTCTTTGGGAGAGCTGAGCTGAGGCTTCAAAGCAACCAGAGACTGAGTGGACTGAGATTTGGTTTGACAAATCAGTACAAAATATTCTATAACATTACTAAACTATGATACTCAGAACAAATGAAAAGAGCTGCTGTAAGCACTGTAACATGCACTTTGGTGAGAGTTGATGAAGAAAGCTAACATTACTAGTAAAACTACCACAAAGTGATGTGACTGACTCGTGGTCTTGCAAGAGTGTATCGCAGGTGTGATTTCCAACTGTTATTTAGGTGATCAGTTAATTGTTTGAAATGAGATCACATCTGTCTTGTAGACAGCTGAGCACAGACTGTTGAACATCTTTTGAGCTACAGGCTATTTGTTTTGAGACTTGTTTTAGGAAAGAACGCTACAAGGAGATGTGCCAAATAAACCTGGTCTTCAACATGAGCTCATGTTTACAGCTTGAAACCATCCCACTACGTAGTGGAGTCAAATATGACTCAAATCCCAAATCGATGAACAAATAGTAGCATGTCTCAATTGATTGCGTCTACCACTCCTACTCGAGTCCTAGTCGAGCCATGTCATTAAAGCTTCGAACACTATTCTTAAGTGTTGAAGCTTGATCAACGACTCAGATGCGGACCGTGTAAAAACAGACGATGAGGAGCACTTATATTTTAGGAAACATCTTTTAAGTACACTTTTTTTATAAACACAACAGTTATTTCAAATAAAATCTTGCCCTTTAACTTTAGTGGGTGGCTCTTAAAAGAGCCTTTGGGTTGTAAAGAGCAGAGCAGTTTACTTGGAGCTGGTGTACTTGGTGACGGCCTTGGTGCCCTCAGACACGGCGTGCTTGGCCAGCTCACCGGGCAGCAGGAGGCGCACGGCGGTCTGGATCTCTCTGGAGGTGATGGTGGAGCGCTTGTTGTAATGAGCCAGACGAGAGGCCTCGGAGGCGATGCGCTCAAAGATGTCGTTGACGAAGGAGTTCATGATGCTCATGGCCTTGGAGGAGATGCCGGTGTCGGGGTGGACCTGCTTCAGCACCTTGTACACGTAGATGGCGTAGCTCTCCTTCCTGGTCTTTCTCTTCTTCTTGCCGCCTTTTCCAGCGGTTTTGGTGACGGCTTTCTTGGAGCCCTTCTTGGGAGCGGACTTGGCGGGTTCAGGCATGATTCTCGCTCTGGGATCAGCAGCAGAAACTGACGAGAGAGCGCGCCGCTGCGTCTTTTAAGCAGCTCTCGGCAGATCCCGCTGTGCTGTGTCTGAGCTGTGATTGGTGGAGCTCCTCTGTGAGAGGTGGTGTTTATGGACGTTGAGTTGAGAGGGGGATGGGTTTGTCTTTTAAACACGACAAAGACTTTTAGGAGGGAAAAAGACAATAGAGACAACTGTTCCAACGGAACTTTTTTACTAAACATTTATGTTAATTTGTGGGTAACATTCTTATAGCCGTCACTGAAGCTTATTTAATTAACATCGGAAGTAAGATATGTGTAAATATAAATATAATTTGCTGTTAAAAAAGTACAGCAATGTTGATTGCCCACTTTAGGTTGATTTTGTCTTGACCCAATTCTGTTTTGTTTGTCTCTTTTGCTCTGTTCTAAGAGCATCATACACTAATAATCTGCACACACAGAGAACAGCTGGAAATTGAGGAAAAGGTTGTTTGAAGTAGAACTCTTTGTAAAGTTCAAGTAAAGATCAAGGCTTGATGTTGTTTGTGGAGTTAAATGTAAAATTGGGAGTGTGTGGATTGTGAAAGTCTTGTATATCCTGCATATTTCTGTAAATCTGGTGACAGAAGGGGGGTTTGGCTTTCCTTCCTTTTTTTCTTTGACACTGAGAAGGGTTATTGTGTTTTACTAATACGTTTATTCCATGAGGCGGGGAGACTCAGTCAAATTATTTGAAGGAAATCAGTCTGGTACTTGCAGCCTTAATGACCATAATTTTTTCCTGTGTACTGTATAAAATAAAACTAGGTAGCGTTTTGTATGTGGCAGCCTTTTGGTAGTTTATACAGATGCTGAGGCGTTCAATGAGTTGTGGTCTTTAATATATCAAGTGCAAGAACATTGTATCAGACTGTATTTACAAACGTTACAAAATGACGGCAGGCTTCTTTGAAATGTAAGCATAGACTTGTTACTTAGGAATAAACATTACTGTGGGTAAACGGGATAGTTCATTGGAGAGTCAAGCTCTTTAGCAAAGTGTGTGTGGCTCTTAAAAGAGCCGTTGTGGGTCAGTCTTGAGGAGGACAGTTTACTTGGACTTCTCGGTCTTCTTGGGCAGGAGCACAGCCTGGATGTTGGGCAGGACACCTCCCTGAGCGATGGTGACTCCTCCCAACAGCTTGTTGAGCTCCTCGTCGTTGCGGACGGCCAGCTGCAGGTGGCGGGGGATGATACGGGTCTTCTTGTTGTCGCGGGCAGCGTTGCCAGCCAACTCCAGGATCTCAGCGGTCAGATACTCCAGCACGGCCGCCAGGTACACGGGGGCTCCGGCACCGACGCGCTCTCCGTAGTTACCCTTGCGGAGCAGCCTGTGCACACGGCCCACTGGGAACTGGAGCCCGGCACGAGAAGAGCGGGACTTGGCCTTAGCCCTGGCCTTTCCTCCGGTTTTACCGCGTCCACTCATAATTGCGTCTTTTAAGTCTGACTTACAGAATGTACTGCTACTAGGCGGTGCACGCGCTTTTATGTGTGAGAGCGCGCGAGCTTCTGAGGCCGCACCAATCAGAGCAGAGACCGCCTCTGAGTGTCCCGCGCACATTTAGGCGGCACTTTCAAAACAGATTTTCTCCAATAAACATTCGAGACTCGAGCGCGTGACGGATACAAGAAGTCAATGAGGAATTACAGGAAGCAAAATAGTAAACAGGAAAAAATCAATTGTAAGTGGACAGAATTTACAGAGTGCTTTATGGGGAGTTGAGAACACAGGTTCAAATGTAGCTCAATCAGTGAACAGTTTTTTGAAATAATTAATTGAATAGATTGATTTGAAGATGGGAGTGTTACTAGCTAGCATAGTGCTAAACAACAGAGAGCTCTACTGGTTAAACATCGGCATCAAGTGAGGTAGTAGGTACCACAACTTGGGAGATGCATAGTAATACAGCTGAGGTGTTACAGGTGCCAAAATGGAGACAAAGCAAACTGGAATTCTTTTTAGGGATGACTCAGGGCAAGAGTGAAAAAATACTTACTTAAAAATAAATAAGATGAGGAACAACTCAAAAAAGAACTGGTTTCCATCATTACTCACGCCACAGAGACTAATTATGGGGCAGTAGGTAGAAGGAACAAAACGTGTATTTTGGTAGAGTGAGGAAGGGGAAAAGGATTGCTGGACAAGTTTGGTGTAGAGGAGATAAACTATTTACCTGTGTTCTGGACATCCTTTTTGGCAGAACATTAATGGAACTCCATGTATCCGGTAGAAAATGGAACTCCACAGAGAAGCGTGTGTAGTCCTGTATTATTCAACATCATGATAAATGACCCTGTTTGGTCAGGAGGAGGAAAGTCCCTGTATACAAATGATGGGGCCTTGTGAATGAGACATATTAACCTAGAATATCTGGGGGGGACGATATACAAAAATATACCAGGCCCTTATGAGTACTCGTGGACAATGAACCTTTTCCAACCAGCTCAGGGCTTTAAACTATTCAGTTGTTATTGAGAACAAAGCAAACAGAGCAAGGTCAGTGAATCAGGGAGAGGGAACAAGAGTATGATATATCCACCTTCTTTGTCCACAGTTGTTTTTAACTGTTGCTCAGACTGTGGCTTCTTGTTAGCAGCGAGCTAAAGGAAAGCTAACTGTTTGTATGTTACACTTTTATCAGAGTTTCACAGTCCCTCCCCCTGGAGAGTTACCACTGAGCCCCATGGAGCAACCTGCTGTCCTTACTTAATAATATGATTTACATGAGTGAGGTTTGACTAAAAGCTGCTGTTGTAAGATGCATTTTATTCATTTTAATGTAAAAACAGTGACGCTACAGAGCCTAAAAATCCATCAGCTGGATTATTAACTTGCCTTCCTCCTGAGGATGATTTCTGTTTCTTTTGATTTGATCAGTAATGACCTCTGGATTACAGTAGCCACCAAAAGAATCTTAAAAATGCATCATATAAATAAAATAAAATGAATTACTCTTTACTAAGTTGTTATTGTATCTCTATTTAATGGCAAATAAGCTGATCTTTACTTTCTTTTTATCTGTCCAAAGACTTGGGACTTGACTTGGACTTACACAGAAAGACTTGTATACATCTCTGGAACAGACTGTTACAGAAGTGGTGAAAAAATAGCTTAAATTAACCAGACTTTGACTCACTTTCAATTATTAACTAATATCCAATCTTTTATGTATGGACAACTTCAATACAGCCTTCCACCATCACAGTTAAAATATGGAAAAGGAAAACAGTGATCTTCAAACTAACAGTAATACACAGCAATATTTATACAAATCCTCACAGAACTCACAAAAAATAAAAAATAAAATGAAATAAAACTCTGGACATTTTAAACATGACTGAATGTCAATGTGTATTTAAAAAAAGATAGTATTTTAGTAACCTACTGTTTTTTCAACATGCTTATAATGTACATTATGGTGTATAATGCAATGGATTTCCTTAAAAGCTAACCTAACAGCTGAGGTCATGGGATCATGAAAGAAACAAAAGCAGTGACTGTAGATGATTGTGCAGAAAATAAATGAGAAGTACTTACTACACCGACATCAAAAGTAACCACACTATGCACAGAAAAAAAAACCCACACAGGGACATTCCATAACAGCACTGCTCTGGTTGTATTCATGGCACACACACACTTGTTCAATCAGTGAATATCTGTGGATTTATGCGAAAATAGCAGCTGGATTATCCCATATTTTTTGCCATGCTGTGCCTATGAGCAACATGCATTGAAAATAATACATCCATGGTGTTTTAGATTTGACGATGAAGCCACTGTTTCAACGTTACTGCCATTGCTCTGATTTGATCAGTTTATTTGGTAATACATAGTAACTGGCAACTTTTAAAGATGGTCCTGTGAAACACTTCATCTCGTGACTCAGGTTAAAGAAATATGAAAAAATGTGGACTTCTGCCCAAGAATAAACTTTATTATATTTTGAAAGATTCAGGCACAAGATGCAAAAAGTTTGTAAGAATCTTTGCTCAGTCAGCTCCGGCCCCTGCCCCTCCTGTCCTCTGCTCCAGCTCATGTGATACCCCATCCTCATCTGCTAAACCCTGAGAGTGTAGTAGGTCTGGTTTTGGTCTCTGGTGGACGCAGACAGGCTCTGGTAGGTGTGATCAGGAAGGCTGTTCTCATACATCATCGTCTATAAAACAACAAAATGTACAACTAAAACACATTTTATAAAAGTTCATGGCAGTAAAATATGATCTAGTTCAATATTAACAAATGAGTAATATAATACTGCTGCTTTGGGGGAAGTCACTTATACTGTCACATAATGTCTCAGAGGCCTCAGTCAGAGGGACACCTGTGGTCATTGGTTTGAGTAACAGCAGCTGTACCATTTGACGACTGTGCAGTTCAATAAATCAAAAGTACTTAAGAATGACTTATGTAGTATTTATTTTAAAGTAACACAATTTTTTTTTTCCTGTGTGTCCTTTTCGTCCCTCAGTGCTTGTGCATAAATACACAAACAAAAGAGCATTTGGGGAAACAGTGATTAAGATTTACCTCTAGGCTGAGGGCTGGTGAACTTCCTGTGGCTCTTTGAGCTGTGGAACAAACATGTGCTTGATCAGAACACAGAGGAACAGTCAGCTGGACTAGAACACAGCTTGGTACAATAAATTCCTGAAGTGGTCACATGAAGCTGAAGCAGGGCTGATCAACTCTGAGGACTCAGTGTGGATTTATATATGTAATACTTGGAATAAATGAAATGTAAATTCAATAAAAGAGCTGTATTATGTTGTTCTACTTGTTCTGTGTAGCCAGGAGCCAATAGCGGTCTGGGCTCCTGACTTCAGATTCTAAAGTTTGCTCTTTTGCACTGAGTATAGCATTCTTGTGTGAACAAAGAGCCAAAACGCAACAACATTTTTGCATTTTACGATGAAATACATTGTTATGTAAATGAATTGCAGGTGTCTATTAAGTAACATCAACAGAAGTGAAACTGTTTCCTCACCGTCGGTTTTGGAGTTCCTCTTTTTGCGGCAGAAGACTAAGAGCAGCGCTACAACGACAGCAACAGCTACAGCTACAGCTACAGCTACAGTGATGAGCAGCAGGAGACTGGGCTCTGATCAAATACAACAACACAGGCTGAGGGACAATAATAATCAGACATACAATTATCACACACCACCAGAGGGGCTAAGGCAGGATTACAGTATTCCTTGAACCCCCAACAGGAGGTAATAACTATGGTGTCTCAGAGGTGAGACGAATGACGTTAAGGTAAAGTTGGCAATACACACACACACCAATAATTTAATTTGGCATAAAATAAAACTACTTTTTTATAGAAAATGATTCCAAATAAAACTCACCATTTTCAACAATAATCTGAAATACGCTGTACATCATGGGCCCTGCAGGTACTTGAACGGCGCAGATGTAGCGTCCTGCATCCTCATTGTTCAGTTCAAAAATGGTCACATTTGCAGACCTCTCCAGGAATTTAACAGTGAAATTGCTGTGCCATGGCTTTTCTTCTCTGTAGAACATCAACTGTGGCTGAAAGTACTGCAGGCACACTTCACTGTCATTGGGCAATAAACACAAGGCCGGCGGTTTAACCAGCAGCCATTGTGCAAAGGGACACTCCACAGTCACGTTCTGTCCCTCTGTGACTCTGATCACTGTCACCGGTGGGTCTGTTGAACCTGCACAAGAAGGAGTTAGACAACAGTTTAGATTAGGACCAGACATAATTGAGTCTTGTGCAGGCCAAGTTATTTTAAACATCCATTATCTGCTTTTTTTTATTACTGTTTACTTTGACAGTTCAGCTTAGTGAAAATGTGACTAAATACGTGATCTAGGCTTTATAATTAAGGATTTTAATAGATGAGAATGATCAGCTCACAGCGAGATTTTGTCCAATCACAGCTTATGGTAAAAAGGAGCGCTCCCATTGGTCCCAAGTGAACAATGAAGGACCAAGGAAATAAATTAAGGAAATGGGTTATTCTGTTGCACATTCTGCCATCTTAAAAAAGATTACAAAAATTGATAATAAATAAATTTGATATATTATCAAACCACGCATTTGTGGAGCACAAAAGCACAGTCTTTTACTGTTGTTGTTCCAAACCGCAACAGAATCTTAACCTTTTGGCTGAAATGTGCTGTTGTGTAAATGGCCTCTGAAACAGTCTAGTCCAGTTTTGTTTAAAGAGTCCTGTTCTAATTTCACAAAATGGTCTTTACTTTTCGTTCAAATCATTTTGTCAAAATTCTCACATCACTGTGGCCTCTGAACAGTTCTGAGTGATTACTGACCATCTAGTCCGATCGATCAATTCAGATGAAGTGAAAGGAGGAAATACCTGAACTCTCAGCTCCTTTGGACTTGGATGAACTTGCCTCAGGTCTTGGAAAAGGGCCAGAGCCAATAAGAGGGGCAGGGCCTGGAAAAGGAGGTGGAACTGGAAAAGGTCCTCCATACTTTAGGTGCTTGGAAGTTGAAGTGAAATAACCTGGATAAGGGGCTGGAAAAGACCACGGAAAGCGACACTGAAAACAGCCTGGATAAGGGTGTGGATAAGGAGGAAATCTTGGATAAGGTCCTGGAAAGGGGCCTGGAAAAGGGGGAAGTTCTGGATAAACGGGAGGGTCTGGATAAATGGGAGGGTTTGGATAAATGGGAGGGTTTGGATAAATGGGAGGGTTTGGATAGGGGGGAAGTTCTGGAAAAGGGGGAGGTGTTGGATAAGGGTCTGGGAAAGGTTCTGGAAAAGGCGTAGTTTTGGGAAGAGGGGAATGTTTGGTGAAATCAGTAGGTTCTGGAAACAAGGTAGGTCTTGGAAAAGCTCCTGTAAAAGATAAATGAAAAATTAGTCTCTGAAAAAGAGCAGATGTGCAGCATTTTTATCACAAAACTTACGGGGAAAAAAATGTACTTAATTCTAACACAGTGTCATACAAATACAAAGAATTAAAGTAACAATGTATGTCTGTAAGGTCAGTGGGAGGTAGGAAGTGTAGGAAACTTAATGCAGATCTCTAAATTTAATGATCAGAATGATGCTCGGCACTTTCACCACTGAATGTCACCAAACACTACATTCCCTGCTTTTAATGTCTCACCTGTGATATGGAACCGTAGGGATGAATGATAGCCTGACGGTGTGTACAGGCCACAGCTGTAGACATCATGGTCCTTGGTTTTGAGTTGTGAGACAGTCATACTCAGAGTGGCCATAGTGTTAGCCCCGGTCTGAAATTCCCGAACAGAGAGCCTAAACCTGCCTCTAACCGCACAGTTGTTGTACGCACTGACCACCGGTGTCTCACAATTGCCGCGACGACAGAGGTATATCAGTGGCTCTCTGTAAGGTTGACACTGGAGTTTCTGTGAAATACAGCCAGTGGGAGGTTTGAGGACCTCCATGTTCAGAGTGACACAGTCCACAGTCAGGTCCTGTCCTGGGATGGCAGCGATGGAATGAACAGCTGGGTCTGCATCGGCATGCACTGACAAACCTGCAGAGAAAAGAATGTGTCTGTATAAAAAGTTGGACCAACAGACAAAACCCCAGCTCCTCACGCTCAGTATGTTTGAGTCCATCGTGTAACGGCTCTACTGTCTTAGTCCGAGTTTTGGAGCATGAGGGGGAATCAAAGTATTGAGTTCACAGTGTTCCACTCAGACTAATTAATCAGGTCTATTTGCTTAATAGTATTCCACTGATTTATTTGTGAATAGCAACCTTAACCTTTCAGAGTCAAAAGCCCAAGAAAAACATGGATAAATACATTATTAACATGCCACCACATGAGCACATGAACACATCATTGGCTGTTATAGACATTTTTTTTAATTTTTTTTTTGTCCTTTTAAACATTTTATATGAGAGACCAAAACAACCCCACAAACAATTTAGTAGCCTGTACCAGAGTGACATATACTGTATCTTCATCAAAAAATAAAGAAATGTCCCATACAGACATTAAAATAAAGGCTCCTTGTTCTAATTTACTAAGATAGGTCACATTGCATTTTGTAAATTGATGAAGAAAAAAAATAAACAATTAGATGTGATAATATAAGTAAAATAATCCTTACAGTACAACATTTCTTCAAACCTGCCTGAAAATGTATACTACTCTTCACAAACCAAAAGAAGAGAGCTCTTACTGATCAAGACAAGGCCGCGCAAAAGATAAAAGGTCTCCATACTCCTGCTTCGACAAGAGTGTGCTCACAATCTGAGCTCAAGGAACAGTATTGTAAGGATAAATTAGAGATACACACTATTTTGCCTGACAACAAAGGCCTATTTTGGATTTTCTATAAAAAGAGGAAGCAGTTGTGGCATTCAGTGACTCATTGTATGGTTAGTCTTAAGTCACTTTTCTTAATGTTGAAATTACACTCTAATCACTTGGAAACGCGGCTGCCAGCGATTATGCAAGACATAGTTGCATAGAAACTGTAAAAGTATGAGTAAACTAATCAGGTTAATAATGGTTCAAAAACTTGAACTTACAGAGCCTGGAATAAATTTTCAAAGACAGAGTTTTTAAAAAGGCCAAAATCATTGTGTCTGATTCAAGCTTTATGTGCCAACATTTTTTTCTTACTTTGTGCAGTAGCTGTATTCTTATATTATTTCAATAGGTTTGCATTGGGTGTTATTTTTATTTAACACCCCAGTTACACTTGTTTGTATGATATTGTTGTTTAGACAATGAATAATTCTGGTTAGTTAGTACAGAGATGGTATCAGTTGTAGGTTTGATTAGCTGCCCTGTTTCCCCGTATTATAGGAAGGAGGGTTTGATTGACGAACAATTTTGATAAACCCAGTGACAAGCTGTTGTGTCTTTAACCATGTAACAGCAAGACATGTAAACCATATCCCAAAAATTACAGTCAGTTAATGGTCAGTGGTCTATAATGTAATTTCTCTCAAATCCTGTAAAAAGAGCAGTTTAATGAGGCCAGATCTTTCATCTGATAAAGGACAGCATGCCCCTGCAGGGCTGCTGTAGCTGTGCACATGCTCCCACAAAAAAAGATGTTATTATAAAACCTACACACAGTAACTTCTCTTAAAAGCGTGTTTTAAGAGGATGTATTTACTACTTCTTACTCAGGCCCTTCACCTCTGTTCCTTCCTCTTTCCACACTTTGACTTAATATTCATCAGAAATCACGTCATATTTTCCCTCTAGGCTTTATTATTCATTTTCCTGTTTTAGAAACAGATGATGCATTTGCAGATGATTTGTCTCTATCTATCTATCTATCTATCTATCTATCTATCTATCTATCTATCTATCTATCTATCTATCTATCTATCTATCTATCTATCTATCTATCTATCCATCTATCCATCTATCCATCTATCCATCTATCCATCCATCTCTCTCTCTCTCTCTCTCTATTTTCTATCTATATATATATACATATATTGAGAAACTAGAGAAATACCAGGGCCTCAAAGAAGAGCTTGAGAAAGCCTGGAGAGTGAAGGCATCAGTGGTACCCGTGGTCATCGGGGCACTTGGGGCAGTGACCACCAAACTGGAGGACTGGCTAAAGCAGATCCCAGGAAAAACATCAGACATCTCAGTCCAGAAATATATATATATATATATATATATATATATATATATATATATACATACAGAGCTTGATATTAACACCCACCCAGGTAGATTTAGACTGTGGGGGGTAAAATGCGCTTACTCTTTTATACGCTGCGCAACTTGTGATACAACACTACAACTCCCATGAGCACCCAGTGTAGAGTGCGCCGGAAGTCCGTTCGCGCCGCTGGGAGAAAAGATGTGGAAACATATAACAGGCGATGAGCCAGAAGCTAAGAAAAAGAAAAGAATTTAATTATAAATGGAAAGAAAATCGAGATGATTTATACACAGGTCAACTACTATATATTTAATATTTAAATGTTGGATTTTTTAATGCTTTTGAACATGTAATTTTGAAACTTAACTTTGGCTAGTTAAACACCCAATAACTAGGAACTTTGCGTGACACTTACTGGTGATTTTCAGACTTTATTTAATCAACCAACGTAAGAGCTTGTGCCTCAACGGAGGGTAGCTTGTCCGTGAAATTTGTTTATTTACCGTCACTTCGATGTTGAGCTAACGTTTACAATAACGCGAAATAGGAAGTAGCTCGTTAAAATAAAATTACATATGAGATACATACTGAGACCGGAAGTGGGCCGATTCCAACCAAAAACAAAGTAAGATACAAATTAAAGTTCAACAGTCTTTAAACGAAAGAATATGAGTATATCATTATAAAGCAGACTCATGGTCTTACACATAGGGCTACTCTTTGCCGTTATTACAGCCCTTAAAAGATAACATGCTGGAGATTTCCCCACCGATTGGATATTTTCTTATTCATGAAAGTTGCTCTTTTATATATGTGGGTGGCCCTTAAAAGGGCCGTTGTTTTGATGAGAAGTGATCGGTTTAACCTCCAAAGCCGTACAGAGTGCGGCCCTGTCTCTTCAGAGCGTACACCACGTCCATGGCGGTCACAGTCTTCCTCTTGGCGTGCTCGGTGTAGGTGACGGCGTCACGGATCACGTTCTCCAGGAACACCTTGAGAACACCGCGGGTCTCCTCGTAGATCAGACCCGAGATACGCTTGACTCCGCCACGGCGAGCCAGACGGCGGATAGCGGGCTTGGTGATGCCCTGGATGTTGTCTCGGAGGACTTTACGGTGACGCTTGGCGCCTCCTTTCCCCAGTCCTTTGCCGCCCTTTCCTCTTCCAGACATTTTGACTCAGTCGTAGGTAACTACAGAATGACTAAGAGCGGCTTCGACTCGCGCTTTCATTCACGGACTGAGGACGTGACAGAAGACCACAGGAGCTTTCCACAGACGTCCGCACACAGCGCCACCAGCTGGACGAGATGTGAACAGAAAAGAAACCGAATAGGGTCCAACTGATGAGTTACTATTAACTGTTTATCGTTAATACACTTAATGGAGCTCCCAACAGGCTAATGCACTAATTAAAGTGTTAGCTGAACTAAACTGTGTCTTCCCCCTAGTCTTATATACGCTTCCACTGCGGTTTTACATGGTGTAGTGTCGCTTGTATTGGTTTATGTGACATTCAGCGCAGAGTGTTACAATATCAAATATCAGTAATATTAAAATATCAATTTCACATTAAAACCTGAACATGTTTATTTTTTTCTCCCCATAAATCCTTACATACCTGCTCTTGTTTTGAACTTTATCCCTAATTTACTAATTAACATCAAAGTCTAATCTAATATGATCAAAATGAACAATATCTTAATAAACTGATTACATGGATGAGTCAGATACTCTTTAAATATAATAATATGAACAAAACAGGTTACAATATCTGAAGAGGTTCTGAATTTGTGGGGAGTAAATCTGTACTGTGTCCTCTTCTGGAGACAAGGGTTTTTTTATTGTGTAGGTTTCATTTAGGGTTATGTTTTGAATGTAATACAAAAATACTCATCGGGCTGTCATAATAATTAACACATGAAGTTTAGTCTCTTTAGAGAAGCATGTGGTGGCTCTTAAAAGAGCCTTTGTTTAGTTCAGTATCAGACTGAATTTACTTCTTCTTGGGCGCTGCCTTCTTGGCTTTAGGTTTAGCGACTTTCTTTGGGGCGGCTTTCTTGGCCGCGGGGGCCTTCTTGGCCACCTTCTTGGGGCTCTTTGCCTTCTTGGGGCTCTTGGCTGCCTTCTTGGCCGCCGCGGGCTTCGCTGCCTTCTTCGGGGACTTCTTGGCCTTCTTGGGGGTCGCGGGCTTCTTGGCCGCCTTGGGCTTCTTGGCCGCTGCGGCTTTCTTTGCGGCGGGCTTCTTGGCTTTAGGGGCGGCTTTCTTGGCGGCGGGCTTCTTGGCTTTCTTGGGCTCGCTCGTCTTGCTCATCTTGTACGAGCCCTTGGTCTGGACCAGGGTGCCCTTGGCCAACAGCTTCTTGACGGCGAGCCTGACCCGAGCCTTGTTTTTCTCCGCATCGTAGCCCGCGGCCGACAGAGCCTTCTTCAGGGCGGCCAGAGACACGCCGCTGCGCTCCTTGGAGGCGGACACGGTTTTCACGATCAGCTCGCTGACGCTGGGGCCAGCCTTCTTGGGCTTGGCGGCCTTCTTCTTGGCGGCTTTGGCCGGAGCGGCGGCGGGAGCTGGAGCTACTTCTGCCATAGTTTTCAGAGTCAGTCACAACAGAGTCTGAGGAGAATGAGGCCTCCCAGAAACGGACTGCACTTAAACACACCATGAGAACCGTAGAGACTCAACACGGCCCGGGCTCCTGCGCGAGGTCTGAATGGCGCGGGACTGTGCTTTCTCGGACAAAATAAAACACTTTAAAACAAAATTAGAAAACTGACGAAAGAAAGTAAAATCAGCAGACGATACAGGACTTGTTCCTCTACGGTTTGAAGTCAGGTGGATGTTTGAGAGTCTTTGCATTTGGTTTTGAGAACCACAAAACCTCGCTTAATGAGAGTATTGGGTAAATTGACACAAGGACTTTTGCCACTTGTTTTCCCTCTAAACAAATCAGAAATCTACATAACTACAGAAAATACATTTTTCCTGTTGGCAAACATGTTCACCTACACATCTTTACTTGAAATAGATCTTCCGTTTGGTTTGGTTTGATTTAAACCCCACCTTTATAAGCAGCAGCAAACACAGCAGGTCTGAGGGTTAGGGCTGAATGTGAAGAGGATGTTGGTGGACACACAGATACAAATAAATACAAACGGCGTCACATCAAATATATATTTTAGTTTGCCATTTCCCGTGACCAAGAAATAATAAAGGGATTGAAGAAAACAGACACTAGAGGCTGGACTTTACTTCCAGAAGACTGCTGCTATTATTAACTCACAAATATCAGTTGATCTTTGGTTCAGTGCCTTTTTTATACTTTTCATGTTAATTGAGATCCTGCATGTAAATAGATATGACAAAAAAAATAATAATACAATTTTGTGTCTATAGTTGTTAGTTCTTTTCATTATTTGATT
This sequence comes from Rhyacichthys aspro, assembly GCA_036850595.1. Lineage (NCBI taxonomy): Eukaryota > Metazoa > Chordata > Actinopteri > Gobiiformes > Rhyacichthyidae > Rhyacichthys > Rhyacichthys aspro. Next base: position 14,464,490 of record CM072166.1, on the reverse strand, counting down.
TGGTTATTCTCCAGGGGAACATTGTATTGCTAAACTCTGTGGGATTCATTTAAATAATGGAGGAAACAAGTATCATTTTACATATCCATAAAATATCTCCATGTTTCACAGCAAACAACAGAGGATAATGAGCCCTAATCGAGCCATTTAAACTCATCCTGTTATTTCATCAAAAAATAAAAAAATTAGAATCTATCACTTTAACAGTAGTGCCCTTATTTTCTTAATAAGGCTGTCTGCCTAATGAAAGTAAATTATGGTCACCTTGTAAGCTGTTTGACTTTTGCTGGTATAACATGATCTGCATTTGCCATTTCATGGTCTTAGACTCTAACCTGTAAACCTGTTGGTATCCCCTACTAGAAAGACTAATAAGGGATTAAGAAATAAGAAGCTCAGCTCTAAAGTCTAGTGTGGGTGGCTCTTACAAGAGCTGCTGTGGTTCAGGTCTGTGGAGGACGGTTTACTTTGACTTCTCATTGTTTTCAGATAGAAGCACTGCCTGATGTTGGACAGGACACCGTGTGGAGTTATTTCACTGCAGTTAACCAACACACTGTCAATTGTGATGTGTGCAAAATCCTATTTGCTCCTGTGGTAACAAGAAAGACATAAACTCGTAAAATTTCACCCTAAAGAAAAAGAGGCTGCAAAAAGACAAACTATTTATCAGTCAGTTAAAATAAAAATGTCCTAAAAATTATGTACGTCTTCATATGTGTAAAACAAAATAATAAGGATTTATGTCTCTGTGGTAACCTGGGTTATCCACTATTCTGTGGTCTGATGGGGCGGGACAGGAAGAGACTGAACAAGCTGGTCAGGAGGGCCCGCTCTGATTCAAAAGGTTTATTGTCATATGTACAGTATAGAAACGGGCTCCTTTCCCTCCTCATGTCCACTATCAGCTCCTTTGTCTTGGCTGGACTCCATCGAGGAGGTGTGTAAGAGGAGGAGGAAGTGTGTGAGAGGAGGAGGAGGTGTGTGAGAGGAGGAGGAGGTGTGTGAGAGGAGGAGGAGTGTGAGAGGAGGAGGGGGTGGGTGAGAGGAGGAGGAGGCTGGCCAAGCTCACATCCATCAGGGACAAGTCCTCTCCCGCTGCATCAGACTGAGGCTCTGAGCAGCTCCTTTAGTGACAGACTGAGACAGCATCAGTTCAGGAAGAAGCCCTACTGCAGGTCCTTCTTACCAACCTCTGGTATCCCATTGCAAATGTATACATACTGAACTTTTTATCATAATTTCTTGAATCTTGACCTGGTTGCACCTTTTAAATTAAATATGTTTGTAATATTCTTTATTTAAATTTTTATATAAAAATATATTTTTATTGCATGCCATGTATTATATTTTTGTTTCCTTTTGTTTTATTGTGTTCTAAAATCACATGTAAATGTACCTATTGTGGAATCAATTAAGTCTAATGTATTGTTATACAGTATTGCCAGCAGTTTAACATGGCACATACAAACCTTCACATTAACAGTTTAACCAGAGGTACATTGTCTTGTTAGAAACTTTGTTTTACAAAGTTGTGTTACATCACTTTCAAGAAAGATTTTATAAACAGCAGTTTAACTCTTTAAAATGCAGTGGGTGGCTCTTAAAAGAGCCTTTGGGTCGTAAAGAGCAGAGCAGTTTACTTGGAACTGGTGTACTTGGTGACAGCCTTGGTGCCCTCAGACACGGCGTGCTTGGCCAGCTCACCGGGCAGCAGGAGGCGCACAGCGGTCTGGATCTCTCTGGAGGTGATGGTGGAGCGCTTGTTGTAATGAGCCAGACGAGAGGCCTCGGAGGCGATGCGCTCAAAGATGTCGTTGACGAAGGAGTTCATGATGCTCATGGCCTTGGAGGAGATGCCGGTGTCGGGGTGGACCTGCTTCAGCACCTTGTACACGTAGATGGCGTAGCTCTCCTTCCTGGTCTTTCTCTTCTTCTTGCCGCCTTTGCCGGCGGTTTTGGTGACGGCTTTCTTGGAGCCCTTCTTGGGCGCGGACTTGGCGGGTTCAGGCATGATTCTCTAGTTGAGATCTGCAACAACGAATGATCCAACTATGGGCGCAGCCAAAGGTTTATACAGCTCTTGTGCAAATGTGACTGTGCTGTGTCTCCACTGTGATTGGTTTAACTCTGTAAGCCTAAAGGTGGGGGAGGGGTTGTGTTTCCTGGAGAGCTGCTCACATGAGAGATTTTGGAGGGAAACAGACAATACAGACATGTTTTCAGCAAAGCGTCATAACGAACGTCTTATTACAGTGTTTGTAATTGCTAAAGCGTGTTTTCTAAAACTTAGAGTGACTATATCCTCACGTTACGGAACATCTCAGAACGTGTGCAAAAAACAACATTGTGCAGCTCTTTTTGTGGATCTCTCCAAGGCATTTGATTCTGTTGACCATCAGCTACTTCTTGGCAGACTCTGTGATTCTGTCATTGAGTGTTTCAGAAATAATCTTTCAGACAGAATGTGTTTTTGTTGACGGTCTAAAATCAGACTTTATGAAGATCATAAAAGTAGTTCCCCAAGGTTCCATTTTGGCACCTGTCTTGTTTTATAAACAATCTGGGGTGTAAATTGCATAAGGTTTAATTTCATCTCAATGATGATGACACCATAATCTATTCTATTGCTTCCTCAGTCAACCAAGCACTGAAAGAGCTTCAGGTTTCTTTATATCAGCTGAAGTTACTCCTAAATGCTAAAAAGACAAAGTTCATGACATTTACTAAAGCTCGTTCTCTAAATTCAAACATCTGAAGGAGAAGCAATCAAAAAGAGTGCCATGTTTCAAAATATTTTGGGCAAATGGATTGATGACAAACTGTCCTTTACAAGTCAAGAAGAAGATCTGTTAAGAACTGCTTGGCTTTTATTATAGACACAGCCCCTGTCTGAATCCTGCTGTGAGGAAAAGGCTTGTTCAGACCACCTTCCTTTCTTTTCTGGATTATGGGGACATCATCTACATCAGGGGTGCCCACACTTTATCGGCTTGCGAGCTACTTTCAAACTCAGTAGGGTCCGGAGATCTACCTATAGATTTCAATTGTGTGCGGTATATATATTTTAAAAAAAAATCTGCATGCCATTGGCTTATAGCTTATAGTTTTATATATTTTTTATTATTCATCAGTATTTTATGTTTCATGTTGCACGACAGCACCGAGAAAAAATCCTAGTCTGTGAACCTACACTGACAATGGCAATAAAATCTTTCTGATTCTGATTCTGAAGGGCGCAAGAGCAGAGTCTTTTAATCGAGGTTATTACTATAATTTGATAACTAGTTCAATAAAATTAGACTATAATAAATAAAATAAAAAAAAAAAAGAACATGTTCAACTTGATAAAAAGAAAGAAAGAAAAGTAACACTTTTATCTCGCATCACTGCAGCTGATTTATTATGGACTTACACTGGCTACTTAAATGTCATTACCACAAAAACCGTCGTATTGTTCAAAATTATATTTTATTTTAAAATTATATTATTTTGAACAAATATTTTAGTTCAAAATATTAGTATTACATCTCGCTCTTAAACATTAATTGTATCAGTTTGGTGAGTGACAGGAGCTCCATGGTAACGCTCAGGGGCAGGGCTTCAGCTTTAGACAAAAGTGAGCTCTTTTGGCTCAATATCTAACAACAACAAAGTACTTTATGGAGGATGGAAACAGATTGGACAGATCGGATAATAACATTATGGCTGTACCGGTCTCCTTGTGTGCTACAGCCGCGGAAACTGGAAAGAAGTGGCCGAAATGCGGCTGGTGTGGTCCTGGTGACTGATATTATTCTGCTGTAACTCATGAGTACCAACTCCCGTGTTGCTACATGTGCGCATTCCCCTGTGTAATGATGAATCCATCAGACGGTCGTCCCTTGCATCAAACCAGCGCTAAATGCGAGCAAGACATTACACTGTATTTAGGGCTCCGCGGTCGACTCAGTTTGCCTGGGCGATCGACGTAATGGGCACCCCTGATCTACATGAATGCAGTTTCTTCAGCTGTTCATTGCAATGGACACAGTTTATCACAGTGCCTTACGCCTCATTACCATCTCTGCTTCCAGGATCCATCATTGTGAACTCTATGCTCTGTTCGCGGCCTTCTCTGAGCCTCAGGAGACAACAGCACTGGATTATATTCATCCTGTCTCCAGCCACCAGTGCGTACAACTCCCGCTCCTCACATTGGCTCCGTTTTAAAGTACCCAGAATGAACACAGAACTTGGCAGGACTGCTTTCTTCTATGCTGCACCTTGGTCTTGGAACAATATTCAAAACTCATTGCAGCTTCAGCATCTCATTCCCCTGGGCACTGACAAACTGTTTAACAAACTGTTTAACACAAGAGTGTTCTTGTTATTCTTGAGGCAGATGTTTTTTATAAGATTGTTGTTTGTAGATTAATTTGTTTGTCTTTTAACTTTAAGCCATGTCTCCCTCAAAAAAGGGATTCTAAGACATCTAAAAGGAATAAATAATGATAATGTCATTTTTAATGGTTAAAAATGGAAATGTTATATGAAATTGTACAGTGCACACTATACGAAACTCAATACCTTCTAAACCAAGGCAACAAAAGTTGATTTACACCAGAAAAGGAAGAGCATTTCTCACTGTGCGTATTTGATGTGGTAATTTCGTTGTATTTATTTTAGCATTTTTATCTACACAGTGAAAGTTCATACTAAAATCATTTTAGTTTTAGTATAGACTTTTGCTGACCTAGTTTTATTTGATAACTATGCCTCAATAGTTTAATTAAAGAAGTTATGCCTTTATTTGAGGAGGTGGGGGCTCTTAAAAGAGCCGTTGTGTTTGTTGGAGCAGACTGCTTAAGCCCTCTCTCCGCGGATGCGGCGGGCCAGCTGGATGTCTTTGGGCATGATGGTGACCCTCTTGGCGTGGATGGCGCACAGGTTGGTGTCCTCGAACAGACCCACCAGGTAAGCCTCGCTGGCCTCCTGCAGAGCCATGACCGCCGAGCTCTGGAAGCGCAGGTCGGTCTTGAAGTCCTGAGCGATCTCCCTGACCAGGCGCTGGAAGGGCAGTTTACGGATGAGCAGCTCGGTGGACTTCTGGTAACGGCGGATCTCTCTCAGAGCCACGGTCCCGGGCCTGTAGCGGTGAGGCTTCTTCACTCCGCCGGTGGCCGGGGCGCTCTTACGGGCGGCCTTAGTGGCCAGCTGCTTCCTTGGGGCTTTGCCTCCAGTGGATTTACGAGCGGTCTGCTTGGTTCTTGCCATAGTTTCACTTTTCCTGCGAACAGAAGAATGAGTTACAAGTGTTGCTCCGCGCTGCTCTTAAACCGTGTCCGGCTCAGAGCCGCTGTGCTCCGCTCGTTGATTGGAGGAGTCCAGGCTCCGCCTCAGAGCCCGCCGCTCGTTGGACTAAACTCTTCCGAAAAGACTCCACCAAGAGTGAAAGCGGCCGCCCTCTGCCGCGCTGCGCGAGCCCACCTTCTCATTGGTCCACTCAAAGTGAGCGCGCGCTCCGTGGAAATATAACCCGGCTCTGCTCAAGACAGAGCACAGTTTCTCTGTATTCTTTAGAAGAAGAGAAGTCTTTAGAAAATGAGTGGACGCGGTAAAACCGGAGGAAAGGCCAGGGCTAAGGCCAAGTCCCGCTCTTCTCGTGCCGGGCTCCAGTTCCCCGTGGGTCGTGTGCACAGGCTGCTCCGCAAGGGTAACTATGGAGAGCGCGTCGGTGCCGGAGCCCCCGTGTACCTGGCGGCCGTGCTGGAGTATCTGACCGCTGAGATCCTGGAGTTGGCTGGAAACGCTGCCCGCGACAACAAGAAGACCCGTATCATCCCCCGCCACCTGCAGCTGGCCGTCCGCAACGACGAGGAGCTCAACAAGCTGTTGGGAGGAGTCACCATCGCTCAGGGAGGTGTCCTGCCCAACATCCAGGCTGTGCTCCTGCCCAAGAAGACTGAGAAGTCAAAGTAAACTGCGCTCAAAACTAATCCACAACGGCTCTTTTAAGAGCCACACACTCTACCATAAAGAGATGAACTAAACTGGGTGTAAGAATTTCCAATAATTAAGGTATATAGATTAAATTTAAACAATTTGCTCAGACACATTTCTTTTTTGTACACTTCGAAATGTGTACTCACACTTGTTTGGTTTCTGTTTCATGTCACTGTGGCACACAAACGTTTTCACAGATACAAATCCTGCACACCACTTAATGACAAAAAAATAAATACAATTCTACTTTCTATTTTTACAAAAGCACAGCCTCAACTTGTGTGCATAAAGAACTCACCCAGCAGCTCATCAGCACACTTCAAGGACTCAGCCTTCTTTGTATTGTTTGCTGCTAAGGCACGCTAAAATTAGTTCTGCATTTTTCCTTTTTCTAACTTGTTCCCAATCTGTGTGAAACTGAGTTTCTGTGATGCAATTTATTGTTACTTAAAACTACTAATACGACAGACCAATTGGATAAGAGGCAAATGATAGTCTTAATACTTTACCTTTGAGTATACTCATAGGAGACTTATACAGAGATAACTGATACACTCAGTTTTTAAACAGTGATAATATTCAAAGTTATTTCTTTTAAGGTAAGGTGGGTGGCCCTTAAAAGGGCCGTTGTTTTAATGAGAAGTGATCGGTTTAACCTCCGAAGCCGTACAGAGTGCGGCCCTGTCTCTTCAGAGCGTACACCACGTCCATGGCGGTCACAGTCTTCCTCTTGGCGTGCTCGGTGTAGGTGACGGCGTCACGGATCACGTTCTCCAGGAACACCTTGAGAACACCGCGGGTCTCCTCGTAGATCAGACCCGAGATACGCTTGACTCCGCCACGGCGAGCCAGACGGCGGATAGCGGGCTTGGTGATGCCCTGGATGTTATCGCGGAGCACCTTACGGTGACGCTTGGCGCCTCCTTTTCCCAGGCCTTTCCCGCCCTTTCCTCTTCCAGACATTTTCACCTAATAGGAGATAACTGTACGATGATAATATTCAGCCACAGTCCGTGTGTTTATACGTGGCCTGAGGACGTGATAGAGGAGCACGTTTGTATCGTTTGTTGAGGTCAACAGCCCCACCAAGCGGTGGAAAACTGTTACAGACCGCAGTATGGAGTGCGACTGCAGTGCATTATGGGAAAGGTCAGTTCCATAGTTCAAACTTATACTGATACTGCAACATTTGTTATCGATCCGATACCAAGTAAATACAGGGCCAGTATCGCCGATACCGATACTTCCCACTACTAACGTCTTCAGGGGAACCTTGTTCAATCTGAAAACAAAAGAAATGCTACTCTATTGAAGAGAAGTAAAGTGCAATCCCCAGGTTCAGACGTAAACCAGTCTAACCCTAACCCTTCTATATCTTCTATACCCTTCTACATCACCAATGTTTCTGTTGCTACTCCGCAGCTAGACCCGTCCACTTAACCTAACTTGAAAAAGGCTAATGAATATCCTTATTGATGAAGAAATAACCATGCATAGGTCCCTTTTTACTATGGGAGAAAATAGAGACTATATTTTTAGTAGATTTTTAGAGAAAAACCCTAAAGTTTGTATGATTTAAAATAAACTATAAAGTAAACAAACTGTGTTCTGAGTATCTCTATCTATTGTTTGCTACGCTTGTATTGTGGTTTTATTCAGTTGTTCTCTATCCCCTGTTTTGTTTTCTGTTTGTTTGTTTGTTTGTTTGTTTGTTTGTTTGTTTGTTTGTTTGTTTGTTTGTTTGTTTGTTTGTTAATAGTGATATTAGTGACTCGGGTTTACCTCACCTTTACTTAGCGTTAACTGAGTTTTAATGATATCTGGTTGAAATTTTATACCAACCTAATGTGTTAAAGCAGGTTTAGTACTATCCCAAACCAGCAGAGGGCGACACACCAAAACTAACACAGACTCGACGTAGAAGAAGAAAGAGGAGGTGGTGAAAGGAAGGAAACAGCAGCAGAAAGATGACACTTGTAAAAGACAGACGAATAAAAGACACTTAAATATCCAATTTTTTGAAGAAAACAACTATTGCGATGTAGACACGACCTGATTGAGTCAACGTTACTTTTCAGTGAGTATTTTAGTTGATTTATTCGGTGTTTGGGCTTGCGTCCTTCGTGGTAAATATGACGCCGCTGGAAGCTACTGTAAATAATTGGATATAGTCGACCACCAGCGTGTCATGAGCTAACTTTAGTTCATTTAGTACGTCACGGTGTTATTAGGGATTTTCGTGCTATGTTCAGGTTAATTATTTATGGTAATGCATCTAGCTTTCTAAGAATTTGTAGCGCATGAATAAACCCTTTACTAAAACTGTGTTGGATGTAAATGTAATCGCTTTACTTTGACTCTGAATTTAAATCTGACTCCGTTTTTTTTGTTTTTACTTTTAATGCATGTTTTTTTATTTCTTGAACTGCCATTGTAAAGTGTATTTTTTATTATTTTATCCTGATTGGTCTTTTTGGTTCGTGCCTCAGAATGTGCTGCACAGAACGATGGGACGCTAGCAATTAGCTAGCTGAACAGTTTTTAATACAAACCTAAAAAAATATATAACGCATTAAAGCAGAAAATAGCTAAGGTTTAAAATTGTATGCCTTCTTTGTGTGTTTGTCTTGTAAAGGCGTCATATAACTGCATTTTAATGTCTTATAAATAATGTAGTTAATTATTAACATTAACAAGTCGCCCTAAATGTAAAAAAATAAGTACATTTCAATAAAATTTCAGAAGTTTTCGATGAAATCGTATGTAAAAGATAATCAAGGAATTATTTTTACAATTATATTATTTTATAAACCCACCATATTCATGTAATTGAAATACAATATAATAATGTAACTGAAATATAAAAAATATAACCTGTAGATTGTGTTTATTGTCTCTCAGCAGGTTCTATGCTACACTTAAGGACCAGAGAAGAAGAAGACAACAGCAGTGAAATATCTCAGCTCAGACAAGTGGCATCACAAAACAATGCCCAGCTCCTGGAGGAGATGCTGTGCCAGGAAATTTACAAGAAAGTCATCAACTGCCGAGGAGGCTGGGGCATCGCCGGGACGCCCCTCCACGCCGCCGTGTCCAAGGGTCACCTGAGCTGTCTGCAGGTGCTGCTCGCTCACGGGGCCCTGGTGGACTGTTTGGACGTCAAGGCCCAGACGCCGCTCTTTGCAGCCGTCCGGGGCAAGTACCTGAACTGTGTGCTAGCGCTTCTCCGAGCCGGCGCCGACCCTAACGGGAGCTCGTTCAATAACTGCTCCCCGGTGCTCACCGCGGCCAGAGAGGGTGATGCAGATGTTTTGAGAATACTGCTCAAACACGGCGCCGAGGTGAACACCCGATCCAAAGTGCTGCTCTGGACGTCAGGCGCCAAAGTGTCAAGTGGGCCTCTGTATTTGGCCGCCGTTTACGGACACATGGACTGCTTCACGCTCCTGCTGCTGTATGGCGCAGATCCGGATTATAATTGCACCGACGCAAACGTGCTGAGTTCGGTGAAGCAGCCCAAAACGGTGCTGGAAATGTGCCTCCGACATGGCTGCGGGGTGGAGTACATCCAGCTCCTCATCGACTTTGGTGCAAACGTCTACCTCCCGACGCTCATCATCGAGAAGTCCACCAAACAGAACGAAGCGGTGGAGCTGCTGCTGCGAGAAAGAGGTGTTACGCTGATCCTCCATCACTGTTTTTTTATTGTATAATTCATCATAACACAGGTCTTCATTTTGGACAGATTTTATCCTTGCCTTACAGCACTATCAAAGGCAAGCTCAAGGTTTATTTCTGTAACCCATTTAAAACAGTCACTGCTGCCCAAAGTGCTGTACAGGCTTCGGGATAATTTAAAAGTTTTTAGAACAGATTTGAAGTAGAGTCCTGGTAGCTCTACAACAACGTGTTGATGACTCCACCAGGAGTTTTTTGTAAGGACTCTTTGAGCTGCATAAAGCCTAAAAATGGATACAAAAGCCTTCTCTGTTTTGGGCTTACATCACAAATGACGTGTGACCCGCTGTGTTTACACATATTTAGGCAAATGACCCGCATGTAATTCTCATGAATAATGAATGGGTGTATTCATGCCAAGTTCCCTGCTCAGTAACAGAACTGAATCTTTGTGGAAACTGGAGCCAACAAAACACTCAAAATCAATTGCAACGATGATCCACTTTAGTTTTCTGAAAATATGGCCCTTAAAAAAGAGATTTGCTTGATGTGGCACAAGCTTTAAACAGAAAGCTGATAAGTACATTAAACATGTGCTTAAATAACAGCGTTTAAGCCTATAGAAATGTTCTCAAGTCTTTAAATTTGTTAATTAAGAGCCTCTGGGTTTTGAGTCAGTGATGGCTTTCTACGTGTTTTTTAAGGGACACAGAAACAAAGGAAAGGGGTAAGATTCTAATCTATCTAATCTAAGATCCTTATGTAGCCTCAAGTAAAGGATCAACTAACACAGCTTTTTATGGCAATATTTTGTTGTAAGAGGCTTGTGTTTATAAGAAGAAAAACAGTTATGCAACCAAAATATCTTCCCATCTCAAGTGATTATATAAGTACACAGTTGACTCCTGCAGCAGGTCAGAGTGTTTAGATGGTCAGAGGTGGGTTTTGAGCCTGAAAGACACTGAGAAACAAACTACTGCAGCTGTACAGTTAAAGTGACACACGCAAAATATCCTATTGAACCTTGAGTATCATGTTTTACAGCTTTATTTATTATATTAAAACGAGTTATTAAACTGTTAATCATATCAAAGAATCTAATGTCATGTTGTTGTCAGGTCATGTGACCACTACCGTCTGGCACCTTTGTGTAACTTCCTCCATCTTGTATCTGTGTTTTCAGGAAACCCAAAAGCCTTGACCTCACAGTGCCGACTCGCTCTCCGAAGATACCTCAGAAAGATCAACAAGATCCACTGCATCGACCAGCTGGACATGCCCACCAGTCTTATTCACTTCCTGCAACACAAGCCCGTCCCCATCCCTGTGCTGTAAAACAATGTACTAAGTGAACAAGGAATTCAGTTACTTCAGCAGAACGGATCTGTGCGACGGTATTAAATGTGTACTAATGAGAGTGTGTGGAGAGATTGTCATTATTGTGTTATTTTAGATAAAAGAATAAAAGATACACTTGCTGTTGTAGATACTTAAGGTCCCATGATAAATCTAGCAAATGATTGATAGCGGAAAAGATTGTTCCATTGATGTAAAAAGGAAAAACTGAACCTTTGGAAACAGAATCATTCGGCTGTTTATTTATATAAATAGTTTTACATGGAACATCTTGAGTTTGACTTAAAGTAATTCTAAAGACTAACCTGCAGATGGCAGAAGATAGAAATGTTAAACTCAGTAAATGGCTGAGAAAAAAGTCAGTTGTGGCACAGGTTAATGGAAAAGCTTACATTCTGTTTACGTGTCACAACTGCAGCGCAATGAGAATATCAGAGCAACTTCAAAATCTTACAGTACTAAGTTAATGAACAGTAATGAAGGCACAGTATGACTTCGATCCCGCAAAAATGAACTGACCAAACCAGATTGAACCATGTGGATAGACAAAACTGAAATTATAAAACAACATTTCTCAATTTCATAATAACGAACGCAGGGAAAAATCTCCCATGCTCAGAACTGAAAAAAAAAAAGAAAAACTGATTATTGGTCAATTTCAAGTAGTAAAACATAAATAGTGTTTCACAAGAAAACACCAATTTGGTCCCTTTTTAAAAACAGTTCATTGCATCACAACAACGTCGTGTTTAGCCCAGCCCGACGTCTAGTGACATCATGACGACGAAGCCCAGGATGGACGTCCACGAGGCCAGCTTCCCGTTCCCACTGAAGACGACAACAAAGGACGAAATACATCGTTTATTCACAATGAGCTGTTCCACAATTTTCTATAAAAACAGCACAATTTTAAAATTATGCATCATGTATTCTTAAATCAGGCCTATTTTTATCATTCAAAACCCAGTGAACAAAACCATTATGACCTCAATAGGAAGACGTCAAACTGACATGTCATTTTTCTCCAACCAAGATAATTGGTCATGCACTGCTCAGAAGACAGGACTCCTGCCGCCTCTTCTCGGAAACCAAACTTACCGCCTGTAGCGCCAGTGACAAAGTCTTCAGAATTTTTCCTTGAATGTCTTTGTCTCTTTATCAATCCTAGAAATCCCAATTACAGTTCCACTACCCGATTTAGTTTTTCCCTGTCTCAGTTCCACCACATTTATCCATGTTTCAGTTGCTGCCTGTTTTTCTATATTCATCCTTTTTAGCTGTATAATAAGACGTATTTTGAAAGGGAATGATCATTTTCCTTGGTTTATTTCCTTGGTCCTTTTGACGTCAGTGTCAACCAATGGGAGCACTCATTTTTTCACAGATGATTCCTGTTACAATAAGCTGTTAGGCGATTAAACTCTCAAACTAAATGCAACATAAAAAAAAAATAAATAAATCAGGCTATGGACTTTTAATATCTAGTGGACATCAATAAAATGACAACTCCTCGAAAGCCTTACCTTGGTCAACCAGACTTGTTCAGTGCACATGTACTAAGTGTTGATTGTATCTTTACTCATTCTAACGACTGGAGACAATCTCATAAATAACTTCCACTGGTTTCATTGGGCCCCAACAACACTTACAGTTTTGTTCATAATAACAGCAGTGTGTTTAAAATAGTGAGTAAAGCTCAAAATCCTTAAAAAATGCAAAAGCACATTCTATTCCAAATAAAAACATGAACAAAAATGATCAAATTTGTTATTGCTTTAAATAAAGTGAAGAAAATGGAATATTAGACTGTTCAAAAAAAAAATAGTGTCTGCATTTTTCCTTACAAACTTAAACATTTGCTGTTTAAACTAAAAAATTCTTTAGCTGTATATTTCCTGTGAATCACTGAACTAATATTCAATTGAATAAGCAATGCTTTAAAGGTGACACATCTGTGTAGCATGGAGTCAACCAGCTTCTGGCTCCTGTGACCACTGGACTATTCCTCTGCATTTCTTGATTTTTGATGTCACTCACAAGTTTTCTATTGGATTAAGGTCCGGGGATTGTGCTGGACACTCCATAACGCCAACCTTGTTGCTCTGGAACCAAAATGCTGCTCTCTTATTGCTGTTTGGGGTCTTTGTCTTATTGAAACACACATTTCAAGGGCATTTTCTTTTCGACATAAGGCAGTGTGACTTCTTCAAGTATTTGGATGTATTCAAACTGATCCATGATCCTCGGTGTGCAATAACTGGACCCACCAAGAAAGTATGAGAAACATCCTCAGATCATGATGCTTGCACCACAATTTCAGGCTTAATTGTTGAATTACAATGACCCCAAACACACAAGTAAGGGAGGAGCATCTTGGTTCCAGAGCAACAAGGTTACTTAATCCAATAGAAAACTTGTGGGTGACATCAAAAAAATTATTCTGAGGCAAAACCAAGAAATGCAGAGGAATATTCCAGTGGTCTGGTTGACTCCATGCATGTTTTTACTTTCTGAAAAGTAATAACAAATTTGATAATTTTTTTGATCATGTTTTGATTTGGAATAGAATGTGCAGTGTTCCCAATGCTTTTGTGTGTGTCTATCATAAGTTTTTTTAAGCTTTACTCACTTTTTTATACACACTGCTATTATTATGAACATAACTGTACATTGGGTTACACCATACCATACACATAAGTCAAGCATTCGATCTGCAATACCTTTGGCTACAATTTGACATGAAGCTTGAAACCTTGACTTTTCCTCTGTGATGTTATCATTTTGTGCCACTCTGAAGGGGTTCATGATAAACCCTCACCTGACTTGAGCCTCTGGTATGATGTCATCCACGACCACATAGACCATGGCCCCAGCAGCGAACGCCAGTGCATACGGCAACAGAGGTTCAGCCAGAACTACAGCCATGGCGCCCAGAAGACCAGCAACAGGCTCCACCATACCGCTCAGCTGGCCGTACCTGAGGAGGGCAGGAGCCACCGTGATAAATGACATTTAACTATATTTGATATTAGTTTAACTTCTTAGTGTTCTTCTCCCACCAAAAGGCCTTCCAAGTTGAGACTCCAGATCCTCGGAGCGGCAGGCTAACGGCTAAACCCTCCGGGAAGTTCTGAATACCAATACCTATGGCCAGATTTCTGTAAGCACAAAAACATTTACACAATCAATGTTAAATCAAAATTCACAATGCATTTTGTAACATGAATGCAAGGTAAGGCTCTGAAAATAAAAACTGCGCACTGCAAGAAGAAAAGCACATCCATATTTCTTTAGCACACAATTATGCATTAAGATTTAGAATATTTATGAAATACATAGATTTTTTTACAATTTTTTTAAAGTGAACTATCATCTGACCTATTTCCACTCAGTTTGTTCATAGACAACAGCATGTCCCTACAGGGCTACCATACTAGCTCAAAAACTACAGGAAAAAGGAGTATGCAAGCTGTAATTTTAACATCAGATGCTGGCGAAAATAATCGGATCAAGCAAAAAAATTGAACTTTGGATTCTACACATGTAAGAAAATCTTGATTTAGAGAATTCCATATTTATAGTTTAGCCACATTATAAAAGAATGGTCCTAAAAAAAAGAGGGATACACAAAACTCCACTCCATTAAATTTAATTCAACATTAATTTGTAGTAACTTCTTCCTTAACTATCTTTAATGTCTAAAATGTACAATATTTGACACTTTATGACTACTTTTTAGCTTTATGTATCCACTAGGTGTCAGCAGCGCACAACACAGACCAAATAGTGGCTGCTCTTCCACCGGTTCAGAGCAAGGGAACATTCTTTTTTATTGTCTTTGCATAAATCTCACCTGGCCCCTTCAAAGGTAGCTGTTGAAGTCTTCCCAATGGCACCAAATCCCACTCCCACTGCCAGGCCCTCTGAAAACAGAAAGACAATAACAAAATTATAATTCAATCTCTTACAAAGTGAGATCAGAGGCTGATGAAAGGCAGTATCAAAAGTATGGCGCGTCATTTATCCCTGGAAATGCAAAGTCTATGCAAATACAAAGAAAGTATGTAATCATAGTCACTGTATGAGCCCTTCAGTGCCTCTTCTACACGCCGTATCCTACATTCTGATGCCTCGTTTGTCTCATTTTCTATGCCTGTCATGCGCTTGCTATTCAAAGTGGAAATGAAAAGGTTACAGAGCACAATGCATTTCGGAGGATATATATGCAGACGTGATAAGAAGTATGTTTGTAAAGAAAGATCTAAAGACTGTTTTGCATTTTAACCTACTTCAAATGCAAACACAAATTCATGTTCTGGCATACCACTGAAGACTACATCAGTTCAATGTACAAAAGTGCTTTTATTATGACTTGTATATGAATATGTTAAGTGCTTAAGTCTTTTGTCAATCCATAGTGGGGAAAAAAAGTCTGATTATATAAACTCGTAATGTGGGAAAAATGTCAAAAAATGTCAGGTGGCTAACAAAATATCTGAGACTGTAATGGGTCATTCAGGAGGACCACAAGGCACTGTTCTGGCTCCATTACTATTCACTTTACACACTAGAGTTCTGCCATTCACAAAAGTAGGTAGTGAGGTTCCAGGACAAAAACTGGACTGGGTTAAAAAAAAAATAGAGAAATAGACAGGAGAGAACAAGAAATGACAGTGCAAACGGACAGAAGTTTGAAAATCTAGGTGTGGTGGTGGAGAGATGCATGTGTAGCAGGATGGATAATATATTTAACAACAGTGCTGCTGGCTCAACAAACGGAAAGAAGTTTGAAAATCTAGGTGTGGTGGTGGAGAGATGCATGTGTAGCAGGACGGACAATATATTTAACAACTTGGACCATCCATAGCATAGTGCAACAGAACAACTATCAGAGGATTGTGGGAAGTTAAGTTATTTATAATTTTATTTATATATTCCGGAGATCCCTCTACGGACTTTCTAAAGTTTTTACAACAGTACTGTCATATTCACGGATGTCATCTGTTTACAAGTGGACACTACTCCAGCAGCAAGTTTGGAAGAAAAAAAAAATCTTCTGAAATGTTAGGTTCATTTTAGCATATTTTGTACAAATACGACTCTGTTAGGGTCCTGTGTATCGGCCTATCTCTTTTATATGCATAGTGTGGTGTAAAGCGAGTCACTTTTGTAATCTCTCACAATAAATACTGACCTCATGTCTAAGAATCATCACAATACATTTTTGGGCTAAAAGTTATGCGGTTATGGTGTTTACATTTCAATAAAAACATTAAATATTGGGGGCTTTTTTGGTATATTTGTTTTATTGTGCTGCCATAAAAGTTATTTATAATGAAATTTACTATTGTATTATGCAAGTGTATTTTATAATGTCCAGCATTTTTTTCATGTTTCAAAATGGTAACTGCAGCTGCCAAATTTTACTATTAATAAGATGTAAAAGTTTTTATAGTGTTGACAAAAACAATTTATAAAAACAACAAACTTGTCTTATGATAATATTTTTAAATCAAAACAGTACCAACTGAAAGTCAACCATCCTCCTCCCCAACCCAACAGGTTTGGTAAAACAAAGAACAATGTGGTATGCCATGTATTTGTATTCCATTTGGGACTATACACGTATATTTATCCTGAGCTCCGAGGGACTGAATCCTGGTTAATCCCATGACATGTGTGTATCGCCTTCAAAACAAGACTAAGATGAATAGGCGCTGAGTCCAAGTCATTACCGAGTAAGAACGGTATTGAATTTAGATAGGGCCTCTGCCATCAAAGGCTGGGAGCAAGTCAATATCAAGAATGAAGTGTATAAGAAGACCAAGAGGGATTTCATTTCAAGTAATTATCGAGACTCAATCAAACGGTAAATAACACTTTCCACTATCCATTTTCTGGTTTTCAAAGTTGCTCGACTCACAAAGTAGGGGCACTGGGTTCAAGGTGGAGGTACAGTATCTGGTTTAATATGAATATTGCTATGGTATTTGGGCTTGGACTATGGTGGATGTTTCAAGTTCACTGTATGCTTGTATTTCAAAATAAAATACAACAAAAAGTATAAAAAAGGCTGCAAAATGTGTGATGTCAGTGAATTTTGATAGGATTTAGTGGTAGTTTATGGAAATGCACATGGATTTTCAGTAGTTTTTATTGCCAACTAGTACTTGAATAGACACTGCTGGTCTACTTTGCATATATTAGGGATACATTTGTACTGTATTTGATAGCACAATACTTTTTTTCCCAAATTTGGTGAGTTTTTCTAATTTTTTTTTCTTTTGGTCTTGTTATCTTGACCAAGAGAAAAAGACAATGACAATTAATTTATTGTGACTCAAGTTCCCAGCTGAATTTAAAGGTGCAGTGTGTATTCTTTTGGCGTCTAGTAGTGACTCTGCACATTGCAATTCATCTCAAATCTCTCACCTCTCCTTTCAAAACCTATAAATGATAAGTTCAATTTTCTCCTCCAGCTGATCGCCATTTGTCTGCTCTGAGCTTTTGCAGGAACAGGAAGTAATTGAACTTCCTTTTAACTTCCATCAAGTTAAACATTGGAAACATTTTACACCTTCACAGTAACCATTAAATTCAAGAAACACACTGAGAAGCATTAATACATTAGCGTATCGACTTTTACTTGACAGGACTCCATTATACCCCGACTTCCAACTCCATTTTGGGGCTATTACGCCTTGTTTATCCAAGAGAAATTGAGATGCTTAGACAGAGAGGAACAGAGTCTATTCATAAGAACAAGCTATTTACCTCATCCACATTGGCTAGAAGGCTTGAGTCAGAAAAAAAGAAAAAAAGCCAAGTCTCCCTACTTATAAAGGATAATTGCGCAGAGGAAAAAAAAGCTTAGGGCTGGAAATGGAGCAATTTATTACATTACTGCACTGCTGCAACAAATGTCTTTGGGGTTGCCTTCACTTGGAACACATAAAAGAAACCGTTTAAAATATATTCAAGTTCCTTGGGTATCAGAGTCAAAAACAACAAGGATGTGCAGTCTCTTCAGTCTGAGTATGTAAAATAGTGAAATTTAATGAGATACTGGCTTGTGTCCAGGTTTCTTTCAACCTGTTCTTGTGCATCCTTCTATTGCTGTAAGAATAGCCTGCATATACTCCATACAAGAGCAACTGTCAAAGGTAGAGGTAGAGATAACAAATGTTTAGAATAAGATTAAAAAAAAAAAAAAAAGCCACAGGGCAAGCCACATTGGAAAACCTTCATCTGAATATGAATAAAACATGAGTGAGCTTCTGTCCCTTGGTACAGAGATAGTGCGCAGCTATGGGCACAGTCACTCCTGAACATCCACTGTTTTAAGGAGACAAGATCCTGCTACTGTCTGACTGGCTGACGCTTCCTTTCACAAGGTTGCGACACATTTTCCTTTTCAAACTTTCTTTTTTTTTTTTTCTTTTATTCTCAAGTTTCAAACGTGCTTGCCCATAATTGACATCTGAACTAGGGATGCACCGATCCAGATTTTGAAGTTCAGATGGAGATTTCCATCGAGGTGCTTTGAGTATCTGCATTTATCAGATACAGATCCGATCCAGCGGGTATTTTAATATATATCATATAGATAAAGACCCTTGTCACATGATCCATTATGATGAGGGTTATAATTACATTTTATTGTAATGAGTCAATTTGTCCAAATAAAAAGAAAGTAAAGACCAGCTCTTTTACCATTGAATAGACATACATCATCAACTTAGTCAAGAGTAATTCATTTTATTTATGATTCATTTCTTTTAGCTATAAAGGTACTATAATCCAGAGGTCAGCTTTGATCAAACCAAAGGAAAGAGAAATCATCTTCTAGAGGAAGACATGAATAAAATGGGTTTTACAACATCAAACTGAAACTCTCTTTTTTCTCTATATCGGGACTAGTTTTTGATCTGAGTATCAGATTGGTGCATCCCTAATCTGAACACTATGAGGTAGTGTAGACAATGTAGAGTTATGACTGACACCAGAGTGTACTGAGACTAAAATAAGACAAAGGCTGTGTCTGAAATCGAAAATGAAATAGTGGACTTCATTTATTGTTTCAGGCATGCTACACAACAGTTTTTAGGTCACTGTTAGCCACGTGACTTACATATGTTAAAAAAAACGTTGTTTGTTAAAGGATTTCTATGATAAATTCTGACAAGACTTTGTTATAAATATTAAACTGATATATAATGAGTGAGAATGTGGTATATTCAGGAAATTTAACGTACTACATTAATCCGTGTCTGAACCTGACTGGATTATTGCCAATCTTTGCAGTGATATCGCCATCTATTCAAAGGTAGAGCTAACGTAAGCAACTTTAAACTGTAGTAATCAACACATGTGAAAATATTATGTGGCTTATGTTAAAAATGAAAAAGACCTTCTCTTGCAGGCATCCTCAATTTGTCCACTACGGGCAGTTGTAGGAGAAAGAAAGTAAGAATCGCCTTAAATGTCTCCACAATTAACCTTCTGATGTAATTACTTTTTCATATTTTGCAAAAAACATTGGCTAGAATATCCATATAAATGTTTAGTTTTGTTGTCAGTGGCTGATTATATTGCACATATTTGATTGTAGATAAGCTACTCCTCTCCATTACTCTCCAAACTGCTCTCACCAAGTCACGTACATCTCTTAAATTATAAATCACTCTGTCACCAGCACTTTTGACCTCTAGAAAAGAACAAATAAAGCTTTTCAACTCGCACTTGCTCCACGGCTGTAAATGTGAACTGGGCTTTGGGGAGTGCTTTTGTAAGACCACTGAGCTGGAAGTTTTGGTTCCAAAACAAAGTGCAGACTCCTAGAGAGAGCTGTGAACACCCACACAGCTGTCAGTCTTTGCTCTTGACACTCACGCCGGAGCGCCTGGTGGCCATTAAAGAAGATCTGATGCACCCAGCAGGACAGTGTTCCTTGACTAAACTGACAGTAGAGCAGCCGGCTAGGAATAGTGCGCTGGTGTGCGGCCAAGGCAGAAAACCCCTCAGGGCACGGGCTTGAAGTATGTCGATACACATTTCTGCTACTCCGTCACTTCACACTGAGTATGTATCCTCACACTTTGTTAGTTTCATTTCAGATTTGAGAAAGAGTGTTGTAAAGATCTCTGAATAGCTAAATATGTTCATTCATTCATGTCTCATTGGGCCTTTTGTTTTACGTTTATTTTGGCAGCACAAGTAAAGTAAATTCATACGTACACAGTCATTTTAAAAGGCTGTATTTAAGGAGTTTGCTCAGACGTCCAGTCCTGGGAAGATTGGCAACTCTCTTGAATGCGTTTCAATTGGAATAATCACCGCAAATTGCTGAACTCATCAAAGCCTGGAGATTAGCAGCACCTGGCACATATTACCTATTAAATCCAATTCACCAATCTTTTTGTTTGTTTGTTTTTTACTTGTGGATATCTTGTTTCCGGATCTCTCTCTCAGTCAACACAGGACATGACACAACACAGATGACAGTCCTTGTTTCAACTTTTGACCAAGAAGTGGAAAAAAAAAAACATTTGAAGGACTAAAGAAGAAAAAAAAAAAAGTCTTTTATCTGAAGAACAAATCTGGTTGTTTATATGAGACGTTGTGTGGGAGCTAAGTAGAACTTTGACGGTACAAACATCCATTTATGCGTTTATTTTTAACGCGGTGCCTGTCATTGACTTGAGATAAAAAACATAACACCGTGTTAAGCAAGCAGAGTGAATTGGCCCTGCATCAATAGACATTAAGAAAATGATTACTCAGTTAAGGCAATTAAATAACCAATTAGCAAAAAGCAGAAGCAGAAAAAAAAAAACATTTGTTAATGAAATGTAATGATGAAGAGCAGTAAACAGGATTTGATGGGGACAACACCACACTAAAAGCGCATTTTTAAATGGATCTTAGATTGAGAAAAGAACAAGTATGGACATAAAAGAAAAGATTGCAAACATCAGGACCCAATCTACTAAATTTGTCCCTAGGGTGCAATGAAAGCTGCCTTACTGCCACAGATAAACAGCACTGATTGCTGTGCAGTTGCGACCTGATCAGATGGACTGTAAGCCATTTAAATGTATAACAGGCGTAGGACATGTGCTCCAACATTATTTGGAAAATCTTTATTTGACTGAATGACACTGTCTCGGATCTGAAATATAAATAAATGTTTAATCACTGCTGTGGCACCCTTAAAAAATCTATATAATAAAAGTACTATATTTAAATTGGATTCACTGTAATGGAATGTTGAAGCAGTAATATCTCTGTCCTTATTCCATTGCTTATGCGTAACAAATACTGAACAGCATTTGTTTTTTTGCCACCTGTCTTTTTTCATTCAATTAGAAGACAGGCTGTTCAAACACTAGTGACAGATTACCTGTATTTGACTCGTCGGAAGCCATATGGGTGTTTGTTAGCTTTATTATTATTCAGTTTTGTTTATGCGTATATCACTGGAAAACACAGAGAGAATGAGAAACTTCTTTGAAAATGTAAAATGACAAATACAGCAACATTTTTCTTTCAAATGCCATATTTAACTTACTGCTGCGTGCCAATGTGCCAGTGCTATCACAGACCGCAATTATACAATGACAAATATATATGTGTGACTTATCAATTTTCCCAGACAAACAATTTGCTGGAATAAATGTTTTTATTTTTATTCATATGTTCAGACAGCTATAATTCAAGCCACGGTATAGTAATAGCCATGAATACATCTGGGTTTGTTTTTTTTTTCGATGCAGGAGAAGAAACTGTCCTTAAAAAAAAATCTAAGCGAGCCTCAGAAAACTCAAATAAAATCCTTCTGACTTTAAATTGACTTTATTTCCCCTATGGTGAGGGGTAATGTGCTGGCAAGTAGTAAATACAACTCTTTGAACTTAAAATATGAAAACCTTGGCAGGGGATGATAATAGATTTATAGGAACATCATGGTTTCTAAATGTGATAGAACAAAAAAATGTATGTTCTTTACACCATTGCCTTCTGCTTCTGCCTTAGATGGTGAAATCTGGCCCTTTTTTTTCTTTACAGATTATTTTACACATTCACTAAGTAAAGATGCACAACTCTCAATACAGCTTCATAAATTGTTTCGCTATAATAATAATAATAATAAGCCCAGACCAAAAGAAAATCGCTCACAACTGCTCCTCTATTAAGCCTATTCAACCATTGATGCTGTTAAAATACTGAATCAAACTGAACAGCAGTCATTTACAGTAATCAGTGGATCTGTGTAAGCCAATTATCGCATCTCTTGGGAAAAACAGTAAATGTGCAAAAGTAAAGTGCAACTGAACATACTTGAGTTTCCTCTGTGGTGTTTTAAAGACTTTGGGTGAAGACTGTGGATTTTTGAGCCCCGTTTAGTATTATACCCTCCCTTAAGGAATGGTATTAATAATTGGAAATATACTTGTATTTTACTTGTATAACAACCACAGCTGGTTGAAACTGTACTTATGATTAGCTTGAGTTCTTTAGTGACATTATAAAATCAGCCATATTGTACAACTGAGAGTCTGCGTTGGTTCTGAAGAGTGAAGAGTGTGAAGAGAAAGATTTTAAAGCTTGTGAAGCATTTTTTAACAAGAGCCTTATTCATGTAGCGTGTGGACTAATTACTTGACCCCATCTTTACAGAAAATGCATATTGATGCCATATTAGTATACATGTGCAGTTCTTGTCCCAAAACTAACAACAAAATTAAACTGCCATATTTTTGCACCACAAGGGAAATGCTCATTGCAATACTGTGTTGCTGCTTTGATATATATATATATAGTATCGACAAAATGGAAAAAGTAGTTTTTAAGATCATATTGCAAAGGTAAAAGTAGAAGGGAAACTTTTTTGTACAAAGGTAAACATTTGATGCATGTTATTCAAAATCTTATCATCCTATTCCAAGACCAAACTGGATAAAATACAACAAATAAGTGATGTGTTTGTGACATCTCCAGAGTAATCCCTTTTTAATGTTATTCTCTTTAAAGCCATTGTGACGATATGGAGTTATGACAGCACCGTAGTGCATTCTTTTAATCTCCCGCTTTACAATCTTTTCCCGACCTCTCCGTAGCATCCTCCACTCTTCGCTCAAACACAAGCGCAGGTCTGCTGTTAATTCCACTTATTCTGTATTTGATTTGTGGCGTGTTTGCCTCCACTGCATCAAAGCCTTCTTTTCATGTCCTTTTCGGCTTTTCATCCACCTCAAAAGTGATCTATGTATCATAAAGAACAAATCACCTGATGAAAACTATTATTAAATGCTGCAATCTCCCACATCTAAAGATCGTATCATCAAATGACTTTTACATTTTTGCATTAAAATGAAGTCAGTTCAGGTTTAAATTGCTTAATCAAATGGAAATTAGTTACCAAGTACCAAGGAGTGATATTAGTCCCATGACATGCAGCCTTATTACAAATACACTCTTCCTACATTCACAGATTCATGATTAATAAGTCCCTTAAGTTTAATGTGTAACAGGGGTCTCTTGGTATCTACCGCAAGGGGCAAATATAATCAATAAATAAAAACTGAAATGACAGGGTTCTACGTTTTACAGGTAGACCTCTAATTGGTTGTTTCACGAGTTAATCATGTTCTGAGGCTTCCTGAAAGGTCATACGTTCCAAAAATAGCTGTGTTTTTAAAGAATTCGACCAAGCCAACGACTGAACAATACAACACGGCGCCACGTGACACCGCCATAACGATGAAAAGACTGAGTACAGCAGGGTTTCCCTAATCAACAACCATTCACAAATGCCAGCCACTAATATTATCATGACCAATATGAGTTCCGGCTGATGAGGTGAACAGCATGGCAACGTGTCACTATGGGTGCCCTATAAATAGCAAAGGGAATTGTTCTGTCAGATATGTGAGAAAAGATTTCAGCATCCAGACATAATTGTGTTTAGGTCCATTGATGTCATGAGTGAAATTTCAAAGATGTATAGATGACCTTATATTATCTTCCTATGTCTTTTCTCCTATTGTTATAAGTTATTTTTGTTGTTATTTTTCATGTTATTAAGTTGGCCAATTGATAATTAGGTTCATTAATCAGAATCAGTTTACAGCCTTGTTTGGGTGCAAAATGGTGTCAGTGCAAGTCATTTAATTTGTATTTGGGGGAAAAAAAATATTGTAATAGGAAAGAATAAGGTTTACTATGATTACTATGAAGGATTTTAATAGAGGAGAATGTGTACTGTCCAATCACATGCTCACTCCCAAATAAGGGATGCTACCATTGGCTGTCTCTACTGCTTTCCAACATTTGTATCAATGGCTGCCAAATGAATGGATAAAGTGTCTATTCCAGCACTGGCTACGTCCGATTACACAAAGAAACCAGCACAAAAAAAAACAAAAAAAAACAAAACATAAATAGATTTAAAAAACATGCATAAATAATGGCACTGCATTCATACAATGTTTAACAAGTTGGAGACAACTGCAGGATTGACCTGGGGTTTTGATAATGCAACTTCATCTGTCTCTATGGGTTTAAAATAACGAATGACTTGTTTTCTATTGAACTGACCTTCACTTGCAACACAGAATTCTGCTGCTAATATTTTAAAACACTTCGAGAAATCTTATGGCTCCAAATATCAGAGCTGTTTTGGGCAGGGAAGACTTAAGATGATGATATGAATGTGGATTGACACTTGTTTCCTACACTCCTTATGGTGTGAGTGGGCTGTGTGTGCCTCAGCAAACTGCTCACACTTTTTTTTTTTTTTTTTACTTAAATGTAATCACGCATATTCGACGTACGCATGAAAAACAATGTGACAATGGATCACAGTCTCTAACTATTTTGATTTTGGCAGCTTCTAAATTGTCATTATTTCCAGCAATTTTGTGCTGACGTGTTGTTTTGCCCAGAGCGACTGTTGACAGCTCTCACACCACGCCTCATCGATCACACTAACCAGGATCCGTCCTAATGGTGGACCAAAACACTGCCATTAATATCCTGCTCAGTTTGATAGACTCTTGTCAAGGCAGGCTTTATGGAGAACTTCAAGGATCTTTGAAGATTAATGTGCGTCATTATTCAGCTGATACTTGCTTACTGTTGTCTGAGGGAAAAATGAGACTAGACATAATATACAGAGCAAATAATTCTATTCACACCAAGAACAATAATGACTCAAAATCACTATGTTTGTCACATTTCGGGAAAAAGCACAGACAGTACTTTTTTTTTTTTCTTTGTATCAAAATAACACAACAAATTTTTAAAAATTAAGTATTGCATAAATCCCTCATTTTCAATCGAATGATGATTCCCCAACCCCTCAAAATCCCCCTACAATCAAATAAAGTGGTGGATCGTCAATCACAGCATTGTTATTCTCAACAATGGACTAAAAACGTTCTGATTTTAGAATATGGTCACTTGATAAGTCCAGGAGAATTGATAAAATCCTAAATAAAAAGTACAATATAATATTCATAGGAATACAACACTCTGCTGTAGTTAAGACTTCATATTTTACTGTGGTTAAGATGGTATTTGAAGGGACAGATATTTTCTGAGATGTGTGAAAAGAAGAGAATTATTGGTATAACCTAATGCAGTTGTTACAGATTTTGAAGCATGTTTCATTCAGGTCACTTTTAAGATGTCTTGCTTGCTTAATGTAAATGTTAAATTTGAAGGAAAAAAATTTTTTTTTGCCCGTGGAAAAAAATTCATTTAATTTTAAATTTTTTTTAATGTGAGTTTTTTTTTAACTCAACATCTCCAGTAATTTATTTTTAACCATAATTATTGTTCAGTGTGTATAATGGTCCATATATAAACTGTAATTTGTCCAGTATGGTTTATTATTCTATTGAAGGTATTTAAAGCGAAATTCAGCCTGGAAACATCTGTGGCTAAATAAGAACTAATTGAGGAGTCGCATGCCACCATTGACATAAAAAAAAAAAAAAAAAAAATAGCTTGATTATTGTCATAAGAGTGCATATTACATACATTCAATTTACAGGCTATACACTCTTATTACCTACACTTTCTGTAGGAGGAAGAAAAAAATAATTCAAGTTAATAACAAATAACAGTGTTACAGATCACATTTACAAACTGCATGTCCTCATTTACTCTGAAGACAGCAATGTGTTGTGCAAATGGCTTTTCAGAGCTACTCAATGTTCAGCTCAGAGTGCATTTCTATAAAGTGTCAGTAAATCAGAGAGAAATGAAGTGGGCTAATTTAAGAGTAAACTTTTTAAAGTTGCAACAACCTGCTGTTTCTGGTTCGAGGTGTTAATTGTGAAATGTCAAAATGTGTTAATTGCTTCTGTTTGGTTTGGGCTCTTCTTTTATCATGTATTGAAAAAGCTTCAGAGGGTGAACATCAATTACCGGTGCCTCGCCTTTGACTGACGGGTTATTAGTCGATAGAGCTCATTAGATGTGACAGGATGTCGGCCTGGTGACCTGTGTGTTGTGTTTGATAGTGCGAGCGCTATTTCTGGAGAGGCCCGGCCACTTGACAGCATTTCCCGACATAAACATTCATGCAGCTTATTATGAATCGAGTGGAAAAGTGGATTTATATTCGAAAGGCAGTGGGAACAGTCACTGGATGACAAGCAGGGCTGAGCACTGTAGACGCAGTTTAGTGAGGAGAATGTATAGCATTTACAGCCACAACTTTGCTCTTTATGTACAATTAGTTTCTATTATGGCACATTCAGTCCCCTGGTATCTGTGAGAATAAACATTTGCTTCAACTGAATACTAAGGTTAGCCATTAGATTTTTTTTCTCCATATCTAATATATATAGCTGTTGCTGCTTCAATATGCAATATAGCTCTGGTTGTCACGTTACTCAATGCATTCTTTCCGCCACATTGGCATGAGAAAAGGAGGAAGACATGGACAGCAAAGTAAATCTCTTACTGTCAGACTTCATTAAGCACTTTAGGGTAACATTAGGGTATTGAGTTATATGTCACAAGACTTTACTTAAATCAATATCGCACATTAAAAAAAAATGGAATGAAGGAAATGAGTCTACTGCACAGTAACTATCTCCAGTGTCACAGGAGGCAAAGACATAAGCGCTGTTAGCTTTATGTTTCACACAAATAATGTGTAACTGGTCATATACACTGTATTGATTTACGCAAATTAGCCATTTCACAAGATCTTGTGTGGCACAGACTGTAGAAATTAAACCATAATAGAGCTCACTAGTTGGCTCTTATTACTAGTTCCGGTCGCCAGTCTTTTTGCTCTGCCAGCAGCCTGAATATGGGGTTGCATGATGCCATGTCCCGGAGCTTCATCTAATTCTGTATGCAGCGGTCTAGTGTACGGTTATGGTGCTGTAGTAAATGATTTAGGTTTTGAAATAATGTGTAATGTCTTAAGAGGCATTTGGAAAAGGAAGGCTTGGAGTCAAATCCCCTGGGGGCTCATCTTGGGGATGACTAACTAAAAAAAAAAGCCAATTAGATTTGGAATTCTAATTGCAAAGACATTTATTGTGCAGATGTATAAAACCGGGGCTGTCCTTATGTCTTATACTGTCAAACACAATTCATGCAGAAAAAGAAAGAGAAGGCTTGGAAATGAAATCAGAGGTGATATTTTTATAAGGGCGCCTGTGACACCTTTATGGAAGTTATTAGGGGGGAACTCAAGTGGGGTTCTTTCTTTTTTTATATTGTTTGATACTAAAATCTAACCATAAGACTATCATCTGTATCCACAGACCAGAGATGAGATGAGTGTTCAAATGATGATGTGGTTAAAAAGCATACAGATGGAGAGTATTGTTCACTACAGTGATTCAATTACTGTTCATCTTCTATATTGTTTCCTATTGTTGGGTTCATTATAAAGGATTATTGCAGTTCCTTTCCAGAAATCAGCAACTTTGTTGGATTGTCACAATGCAGATACATCTTGGCTTTCCACATCTTGTTTTTCCTGGAGACTGCTTGACTCATGTCACCACTTGGATTCAGCAAAAAGGTCAAGAGGCGCATATTTCCACTTGTCAGCAGAGTCACTGTTCAAGGTGGACTACTCACTCAGTTGGCCCCTCAAGTGTGCCTTCAGAAACGAGCGTATTGTGCTACCTTTTTAAAACTATAGGTTAAAGCAGGAATGGGCTCTCACAATGAATATCGTTAAAGTGCTGGCTTCCAATGGAGAACGACTTTACTGACATTGCCACTGTCTGTGACCACAAGCAGTAACTCCATCGCTCCATTAACTGCAGAAGTAATTTTCGTGAAATGGTCAATTCTAAGTCAATTCTTGTATTTTATTTTCATACAATCGTTCTTACCTGGAATGTTGTGGATGGTGATGGCTAGAATGAGAAGGAGGATGCGTCGCCAACTGCTACCCGTCCGCCCGGCCATTTCCTGTTGTTTACCACTGGCTTCCTGTCCTTCTGGGCTGCTTAATTGTGCACCTTTCCTCCTTTGATATGCATCTCCATTCTCGATTTTATCTACAAGACAAAGATACTGTTATAAATAGCGTTGTATATAAAACAAATGCCAGTACTCGACTTTATCCAGGATAAACAAAGGTGATGAAGTATAGAGCAAATAAATCTGTATGATTTGTAGGCATCAAGACCTTGTATTGGCACATTTGTAAGAACTACTACTGTTTCTGGGGGAAAGAGAGGTGTTGGGTCATCCTTAATTGAGATGCAGTTAGCATTTATAAAACAGACAGAAAAATTGCATCACATTATCAAGCCAACTTAACAAACAAAATGGCAGTACAGACTTAATTTGTCATATCCTAAATCCACATTAGATGTTTCTGCCAATAGTGAGATTATACTGTCAACCTGAGTAGCTAAAGCACACTCCTCACAAATCATTATTTAGAAGCTGTAATCTTTTCATAAACGTTGCAAAATGGTTTGTTTTCATAATGCTGCTTGTCAATGGTATTTCATATGCTAATCATGAGTAAAGTTACAGTGAATATCTTAGGTCATAAACAGAACCCTTCCATTAGCTGGACATTTAAAAGAAAGACAAATTTTAAAAAAATCCCACAGCAATTACCACACTCAATCAAACTAAAACCTGCTGCTAGTAAAACAAGAGATTGTGCAATTCCACGTCTCTATTTTTAATGCCCCTTTTTAGCTTGCTAATACAATGCACTGGCTAGGTAGCATTTTTTAATTTCTTTGTTAATGTTACAATGACAAGACAGCTAACAGATGACACCCAAACAGTGCGAGCCACCAAAATACTGCACTCTCAAGTCTCTTTTCTTCCACAGATCAGTAACAGGTGTTTATTTTGGTAGATCAAACTTTTACTTGTTTTCATTGGAAAACTTTGGAAAGACTAGTAGATGTAAGTACCATGCTGCACTTTTAGAACCTTCCTTAAGGTATCAATACTGTAAAGGAAAACTATAATCGTGGAGACACACCACAGTGAATTGATTGGTCGACAGTGAGTCATCACTGGATTTTATTAGAATTCATAGAGTTACAGTGCAGACCGACATTACGAAGCGACGCAAATGAGGTCGAACTGAGCCCGCCGAGAGGAGACTCGGACGATTGAGTCGCTTTTAGCATGATTCTATCCTAATTTTAGTTAGAGTTTGTCTGGCCTAGGTGTATTTATGTTGACTTTTCCTGGGGCAGTACCAGCGGACACAGACTAGACTCAATCTGGACACACATGACTACATGCAAACAAAGAAATGAAACTGGTTACAGGAATTCTACCTACAGAAAATTGTAGTGGAGGGTGGAGTGGAGATCCATTTCATTTTGCACAGAAACCAAACAATAAATCTAATTATCAGTTTACAATTAACAAGAGATTTACATAGTTCTTTTGCATAGAGGAGACATTTACTTCTACCTTCAGTCAGATTAATTCGTCTGATGACCATCCACAATTAAAAAAATGCCCTCGTTCCCCTTGATCAATTCGAATAATAAGCAGTTTAAGCTCTGTTACATTCCTGGAAAAAAAGTTAATGGTGCAAGACAATCTAATTAGCACAAACTGTCATCCAGTTGCTGAATATTACATTAGACTGGCTCTTATTGTAAGTCAACGAAGGCGTAAAAAGACATCAGACAAATAGAATGATGCACCAATTTAGTGCAATTCGTGGCAATTAGCTAGCACAGAGAAAGATGTTTCAATTTGCCTTTCCTCACAACTGTGGCCATAATCACACAGGATCAATGCAATGAGACTGGTTTCAATGATCAAGACGTCTCCCACTGAGAAGCCAAAGCCACTCAGACATTATGTCCAGAGGGCAATTACTTATTCATTTGCTCTTGTTAAACTAAATAGGGACTTTAAAATGTCACTCAAATGCAACAAAGGGAAAAATGTGTCAGAGACATTTTGGTGGAAGCAGACAGAAAATTGGCAGAGAAATTGCCGGAAGTCAAAGGGTGTTTTTAAGGTGCTTGGCGTCGATGTGTAGATATAAGTGAAAAACAATAGAGGGCCTGCAGGTTTAAAGCACTCTTTTGAGTCCCTTCAGTGTTGGGCAAGACTTGTTTGATTGAAAATAATAAAAAGTTGTCTGGGAACCACAGCTAGCATTCTTTTACCTTTAATTTAGCTTTTTTTTTAAATTGGGGCAAATTTAAAAGCTGTTTGTTGTCACTGTCCATCTTCATTGTCTTCTGCATCCATCTTCTTGAGTCCGTCTCGTGGCATTTCACACTTGCAGCGGCTGACCTCTATTAGTACATTCCAACTGTCTGTGTTTGCCAATGTAGATGGATGTAAATTGGAATTAACTGGCCTGGAAAGGTCAAATGAGTTGTGTGTCCCTCGGGCTTATTCCCGTCACTTAACACTATCTAAGCCTGTTGTATAGAGTGCTGTTGTGAGTGAGCAACACAATGGCGAGTGCAAAGTCAAAAACAATCCATATAATAATTTACTGGGTTCATTGAGAATATATTAAAATGCATGACACAGCTTGAAATTCATGTAAACTTCCTGTCAGTAGCCTACAGGTTATAGAAGGGATTCAAATATGGCCACCTACTTAGGCAGGATTAAAACTGTTAAACATGTCAATCAAATAATAAGATTTTGCAATTAGCAACATATAACTGCCGTACATACATATCTAAGGCTTAATTATTGTCATAATGTGTGAAAGAACTGATATTGTTGAGATTACCATTAGCCTTTGTGCAATCCTAAAGTCCCACTAAAATAAAGCAACTTCTATTTATTTTTAAACCCAAAATACATGTTCTCGCAGAAATATATATAGAATGGCTCTGACCACACAACATAATGCATATCTATTCATTCACTTAAAGCATTAAAACAAAATTACATTGACGTAAGATTTGCCTACACCTACTCCTACTGTGTTATTGAAGCCTTAAAGGTATAGAATAGAGAAGGATAGAGTGAGTAATAACAAGTCTGTTGACAGATGTGAACCTATAACATAAAAAGCAAGTGCGGTCCCACTGGGATGGCTTTTTAGATTTAAACACCCTCTCCAAAACAGGTCTGTACAATATTCCCTATTGCTTCGGCCTTCTTAGGCTCGACCGGGGCCAGTGTATATAATGGGGTACTTAAAGGTGGGCCAGCTGTGAACATCTATGGCTGTTGTTTTCTTTCAAAGACATTAGAAAAAGGCTGCAAGACTTACATGTGACAGCTGCCAGGCTCGATTCAAAATACACTGTGGGTTTACAGATTAAAATAATAAAAGTTACCACCTTCACTGACCCAGAAGACAGAGAAGCAAAAAATCCAGGCATGACAAAAAAAAAAAAAACTGCTGAGAAGAGCAAGTAGCATGTCTTCACACAAGCATGTAAGTAGAGCTGACACTCCATGAAAACCTGATCCTGAGTGCATTTTGATCTTATTTGAATGTGTTATAGTGATGTTAACTGATTTTGCATGCCGCTAAAAAAATGTACATATAACAAATGACATGACTGTGGATTTGCTTTCTGTATGATTCATTTGATTCTGCTGCTATTTATTTATTTATTTTTACCACGGATACATTCACCATGCGTACAAGATAATGAAGCCCCGGCAGTTAACATAATGTCCTCACATCTATTATGTATCCACACTGTACCCACTCCATGTATATTTCCATTATACTGATGGTGCTGCATTCAGTTTGTAATTATATTCTACTCCTAATATTGAAAAGGCAGATGTGAATGGTTTATACTGATACTTACACTTGTTTTGTGAGTGAAACAATAATGTTCTATTGAATATTAAAACAAAAATGTGCAGCAAGGTGGTATTACTAATTATCCCTCGGAATTAAAAGCTGATAGCTCTACC
Organism: Rhyacichthys aspro; assembly: GCA_036850595.1. Taxonomy (NCBI): domain Eukaryota; kingdom Metazoa; phylum Chordata; class Actinopteri; order Gobiiformes; family Rhyacichthyidae; genus Rhyacichthys; species Rhyacichthys aspro. Next base: position 14,432,084 of record CM072166.1, on the reverse strand, counting down.
TTTATCAGCAACAATTAATCAAGAAGTTATGATTAGCAGCACCTGGCTACAACTTCTCTCCTGACTTGTATGTATGACTGTGCTTCAGTGCAGGCAGTATGCTTGAAGTCATTTCTTTTATTGCCCCTTATACTGTACAGAAATACTGTATATTTCAGCTTACAGCCCCAGCCAGTGTGTTCCTGCCTTCCGTCTAACTTTCCAGACTAACTTTTCTGGACTACTGCTTTTTAACCACTTCTTTCTGCATTATGCTGATTATATGCCTTTTCTATCACATAAAACTTTGGAGCTTAGAGTAACATGCACTAAAACAACAATTTGTGATTTGGGCATAGCGCATTTCCCCAAATGAAAAATAGCAATTCCAGTGAGTGCATTTAATTTATGCATTGAATGTTTTTGCTTGGCTGAGGACCAATTTATGCACAGTCAGGTTTCCATAAACAGATTTAATGCACCACAACTGTAAGAAAAACAGTCTGTGGGACAGTGCACACTGACAGATGTTCACAGTTTTAGAAAGCAATATCTGACAGATATTTGTATAGGATGGCAACAAAAAAAGAGAAAAGTTTGTCTTTAGTCAAACAGCACTATGTAGACCATTACATTATGACAGATGAATAACAATATATTGGACAGCTACTCTTCTTTTTTTTGTTAAAATTCCCCTTAAACTTGATATTTTTAGAAAACATGACTAACTAACTAGACAGAGTATTAAAACAGAAATTTTGTTGTTCACTGAAACACTGACGAAGTTATTAGTTATTATATTTTATTAGCACTTAAAACAGTTTAACGCTGAATGACAGTAAGTACTACATATAGCTTTAGTTAACAAACCTAACTGTAAACACCTTACTAACATTGAGTAAACGCAACCACTCCTATGTGGTTGACAAATATTGTTAATACTGTATGCCTCAATTTTCAAGAAACACAATAATAAAGTATGTACTTTGCTCCATGTTGATGATGCATAACACTTAACATAAGTAAATGTCAGGTATTTGTTTTATAATGAACTGAATTTACATGTTTGTTTTCCAACTTGAGAAGGCATACATGTTCAATTTTCAAAGAACAGTTTTTAAGACTTTCTGACAGCCACATAAATCCAGCAACATATTATCAGTACGAGATTTTGGTAGTTTGCCCAGGTGCTGTTTGACAAGGGACCTTGGCCTTATCTTCATTCTTTTTTTACTTGACTAAGCTCAATAAAGGCAGGGTGCATGTTGTCATTGCACCTTAAAGGTTCACTTCTTTTTTTTCAATGGCTTTGAGCAGGTATTTGCCCTGGACTGAGAGGCGGTGTGGTTCACTGCTCTAGTTTAAGGTCATCGAACAGATGGGGGACGGGGTCTGTGGAAGACACATTACTGCTGCTATTTTGCTCCATCATATGACACAGGTTTATTACCTGCCAGAATCTGCAGCAATAGCACCTACTCCTATCGTTAAAGGGCTGTGTTATGTTTTGTTATTTATGTTTATGTTTTTGTTTAATAAAACAGACATTTTATAATATTTACCAGTTGAGCTGCTTGTTGGTTTCACTTTGACGTATAATGACAGAAGTGTGTGTTTTGGTTCTGACTAAGTCACAGCAGGGAGTATCAGGCTCCTCTGATTGACTTATTTAACAGTTTTGATTTGTTTACCTTCACAAGCAGTTATTTCTTGCCAATTACTGTGGTTTGGTTTTGATAAAAGAGTGAATGTCCTATCGTTGACTCGCACGAAAATGTAATGTTAACAATTTTGCTGATGGGCAGTTTATGTTAAAATGACACTATAGGGGTTATGGAACAAAGATTTCAAAGCAAGTGAAATGGTGGATGTGCTGTAGGTTTTGTTTATAGCCTGCAGCATACTGTATGCCTCAGGGCACCATTCTAATTTGCTGTCAACAATACAGAAGCACTCAAGTCTTTAGGGTGCTGTAAAGCCCTGTCATTACACAGTCTAGCTCAATCCTATGTTTATTACTGCTGCTTGATTAATCATATACAAACAATTGACCTTTTTTTCTGTATTTGATACATTTACAAGGCTTTCACACCTAAGCTGTTTGGTCCGGACTTTGCTCTTTTTGTCCCAACCAACTATGCAGATGTGAGGACAATTAAACAAAGAAGAGCAAATAGAGGAAGGAAAAAAAACATGGGCAAACAGAAATCATCTCATCTCATTTTTTTTCTGTTAAAACTGTAAAACAATCCACTGAAGTAACTACACACTCAACTACACATTGAAAGCCACAATCAGCAAACAGTGTGTACAGAAGACACCCCCTGATCCATTATCGATGACAATGGTATGCAGAGTGTCAGGGTCATTCTGTTTAAAAAAGTGTGGTTTAAAAAAGTGTGGTGTGACGTAAAATGTTAGCAGACCAAAGAGATACAATGCAAAAACCTGTCAGCTCGTGGCACACAACTTGGTGCAGACTTGGGTGTGAAAATGCCCAAGAATAATCCCTTATGTAACTGTAATTTTGACCATTTAGGGATGTTCACTGAGTGTTTAGTGATGTTGCTAACTTTGTGAGCTCAAAGCTCTCAGTCTTTGCTAGAATTGGTGTGGAACTAAGAGCATTTGCAAAGTTGTTTTATTGCTATGAGTACAGTTAACTGCACCAAATGCTTTTTGGTTCCAAAAAAAGCTCAGAGCTGTTCTTATTATAGAGTGGTACAATGTAAGAGAGGTTGCAATGAGGGAAAGAGTGAATCTGGGCATAAACAGCAGGTGACAATATAGAGTACCATCACCACCAAGACACGGTCTGATTGTCCCTGTGCAGCTCTTTATGTTGCGTAGGGCATGGGGTTAACGTAGTGGCAGCATGCAGCAAAGCCGACTACCTGCAGAGAAACTATTCTACGGAGCAGCTGGATTCCCGTGAGATTTTTAAGTTCACAAACTTCTTGTACTGCTCCAGGAAAAGCGTCTGCCGCTTTGGACCCTCGGCATTGGCCATTGTCATCAGAAGTAGACAACAACGCAACCGCTTTAGCATTACAAACATAACACGTCGTTGACCTGATTGGATGAAACTGCGTTACTGAAACAACCAAGTTTTCCTCTAAAGTACCTGCTTTTTGCAAACGTTCTCTATTTAAGCCCTCCCAGATGGTTCTATGGAACAGACCATCAAGTTTATTATTTTTGGGCTAATTATACTTTTTGAAAATGGAAGTCAACATTGTGTTTAAATTTAATTACTTGCTTTTTCTGTTTTGAGACGTGTATGTAGTATAGCCCCCAGGCTTAGTCACTTATATTTTAGTATAAATAAATATAATGGTCACATTTAGTTTGTCAGGTGTAGAGGTAAACCCAGAACTTTTAGAAGTTTTTATCTTGTCTTAGCTGTGCCAGCAAACAACATTCAAAAGATGCAGTTTCCTTCTATGGGAAGCCCAATGTTCTGGGATAGTTTTTGTTTTGTTTTGTTTTTTTGTGGTGGAAGGCTTCCTCTACCACTTGTACTTTACTAGACAAGAGGGGCTAGAGCAATTGCTCCGGACGTGAGGTGCAACACAACTGCCAGTCATTCTCAAAGCAGACAATGACAGACAACAACCCACATGCATTCACTACGAGCAATTTTAGAGTCACCAATTTACCTGCAAGTTTGTGAGCGGTGGGAGGTAACCGGACAGCCATCATCATCATTGGGCCTTCTCTTGTGAGAAAGGAGTGCAAACCAATTCAGCCACTTTGCACCCACCAAATTTTTTTCTACATCCTAATACCACAATACTAAAACGAACTGTGGTCAACAGCTAGGACAGATGAATACAAAAAAGTAACCCCCATAGGACTCATTATAAGTTGTACATTTGGGAGGATAAGATGTCACCACTGGTTCATTAGCCAGTACAATCGGGATGAGATTATGGCATATGCTATATTTGAATCCGGTATGGACACAGTTAGCATGGAGACTGGAGACACCGCTCATTAGGGTGTCTCTCCATGCAGGTAGCAGTCAGTCTGTTAAAATGATTGACAGGTGGGCGGACAAGCGTCACAAATGATGACAGTTCGGCACTGGACACACCGACTAAAATTCCTCCACACGCTCCTTCTCACAAACATATTTCTCTTATCCCTTTTGTATTCTTTAATTTCTAAAGGTCAATACATCAGTCCGTCACTGGTGGACTATATTTGTCACCATCAGCGCAGGTTTTGGTTTTCTTGTCCCCTTATCTGTGTCTGCCCATCCCACGCACCACTCCCCCCAGTCCTTTGCGGCTGCGTGAGTCGGTCTCTTTAGTTCTGTCATCGCCGACCAACAGCCCGGCGAGTGCAATCACGACACGCATCCCGCCGCACTGATTGTGGTTTCTACTCTCCTGGTCCGCTGACCCTCGAGTCATTCTCTTTCCGACTGCACCGCTCGTCTGCACTCGCCCTCCTCCCCCTTTTCTTCCTCAGTGGCTTCTTCATTCCTGTCACTTCAAATACACGGCTCGGCTGTTGCTCTTTGCTGAATGTCAGCAGCCGATATCAAAGTAACATAATGATGCATTTTAATGCCGACAATGTTCACAGGGAAAGGGGCGTGCGCCGTGTCATTTGATGCTTTTACACTGAACGGAGCCACCTGCCCTACACAACAGTAATAGATAATAAATTATAAGAGCTATAAAAATCAGACAATAAAAGTGAAAGTGAGACTGTCGGCCCAACAAAGCCCTATCCTGCAGAAAATTACAGGTCGTTTTTTACCTAACGTCTTCATTACAAAAAATGCACTGATTATTTCTAACCAAACAAAGCATCACCTCCATGAAAAAAATACAGAACCAAACCAAACTGTTCCATAGAGTCCAAACTGTAAAACAGAAAACTACAATCAAAAATGTACCACGTCATTTGGCTGCAGTAGTCTCCAGTGGGGAATAAGGTTGTTTTATGAGGCAATGTGAAGCAAAAGGTTGACTTAAGAAGGGGCACTAAATATGTATCACACGTGTGACTTTGTAGATGCACTCTTTCTAACTCAGACAGATGACATGAGCTGTATGTCTCGTGATGAACATAGCAATTTTTAGAGCTGCGGTTCACAGCTCGGTCTATTTGATCATATCTGTAAGTGATCAAATATGATGTGTAACCACGGGTGGATGTAGTCAGAATTATTATCAGTAGGCTATTCAACAAAGGAACTGACAAGAGACATTAGAATGTGGTCTGCAACAACACGGCACTCTAGAGACACGGTACTCTAAATATTAAAAAGGACAGAGAACAGGAAGAGAAAAGTCTGTCTGTTTAATGTTTCAAATAATATTTAATTTGAACGGCAAAATGTAAATGTCTGTCACATGAAAGACCAGAATTTTCCTGTCGATACAAGCAGTTCCTAACTTCCTTAATTTGTAATTTAAGGAGCCATTACTAATGGACACCGAGTAGACTGACACAAGATGCAACTGTATAGATGTACAACCAATCAGACAAAAAAAAAAGCATTTCATAAAGCAGTATAGGAGGCTCTGATACCACTGAATACTACGTATAGGAGAAAGTATCTGGACAACCCTAGAGTAAATTGAATCCCTTTAAGTAATCTGTAGTGATTGGAGAAATTGTAAAGAGTAGTAAAAGACATGACCTTTGAAACATTTTTGACATTTCATCAAACAAGCAATTGATCAACAGAGTGGAATAGACCGAGACTTGACGTATAAAGAATTCAATCAAAAGTAAATTTCTTGCCATACTAAAGATTCCACTGAACATTTTTGCTGTAAACTCAGAATAAGATTATTTTCATATACTATATTCACATTACATTATGAGACATCACTGCAGACAAATCAGTGGTGGTTTAAGTTTTTTAGAAAGACAGTTACTTCCACCAGGCAAGGCTGTTGGCCAAAAGGTGGTTTAAAGAGTGGGCTGGTGCAAGCAACATAACACAGCTACGGGTCAAAACCAATCCAGTCTCTCAGATGAAAAAACAAAACATCAGGATTCTAACATTCAGTGCTCTCATTATTTAGGGCATTGGAATGAGGTATATAACCATATTAACATGCTGTGTCTGAGATTCGAACTTCACAAAGCTGGGGATAAACAGGAAGTAATATTTATTCTTCTCTTTATTGCATTAACAGTACAGATTAACCAGTTCATATAGTTTGTAATAGTGATTTCTTTCTATGTATTACTGATGCATCCTACCAAACATGTTTTCTACTATTCTAATGCACATGGACATTAGTGAAATAATTAACAAAACCAGCCAGAACATTGTGCAATCAATTTGTCTTAATGCACACGGTTAGAAATTACTCAGCCACTTCCATCAGCTGCTGGTAACATCGAGTCACCCTGGCAACAGATTGTGAGCTACCAAAAGTGCGAGTCAGAATCAAAACAGTGCATGCTCTGACTGATATTTAGAAAGTGCTACAGGAGTTAATTTATGTCCTGTATTATGGGGAATTGTAGAGTGCTTACCTTCACTAAATATAAAGTTGTCACAAAGACTGGTCGGGTCAGCCCCTTGCCTCTACGTTAAAGTCGTGCCAACATGCCAACACCTGGTAATTCACAGATATTCACAGGCGCTCCTTACTGACGTATGCAGGGCTTTATAATCTTTTTCCTACAGAAGTATAGGGAGACTTTAATGGTCCATACTGTGAGTCTTTGTTGAGTTTTCAACTGTCTCTTGGCCCCATATTGATGGTAAATAAACGTCCAGAAAGTCTCCAGCTAAATGTTTAATGGTGTATGAATGCGACAAAAAGATAGATGTTTAAAGCTAAATGAAAAACAGGAGAAGGAACCATTAGTTCCATTTCATTTGAATTTCCTAATGGAACTACACTAAACTCCCACTCACACCATCCTCTGACATCAGAGACACCTTTTATACTCTTTTCTGTGATATTTGGGGAAATTGTCCCATCAATATCCCATCTTAGTCACACATCTGGCCCATTTATGCTTGAGCAGCTAAAAGGCGAGCCACAGGCCCCTTTTATAATACGTCCCGGCATTCTGTTAAAATAGTTCAACCCGCTAGAATGGCCGTCTATACAAAAGGGCAAAAGGCAGGACTGCTTCACACACATCAGATACCAGCAGTGCATCTTTTAGAAAAAGGGGGGACATAGGAATATCCAGCAGCAAAAAGAGAGTGGGGCTAGAGGTTTCAATCATTTGTGTATTAGTTGAAGTTCCCTATTTTGTAATGGCCATGACACATCTACAATTAAAGATGAAAAGAGCCGTGCCCACTGAAAAAGTGTTTAGTCATTATCGTCATTCGGGTGATGGAAGCCACTGTGACAGGAGAGGTTAATGATCTATTGAAGAGATATTATTATTTCTTTTATTACAATCTGTCAATGGGCCAGTCAAATGCAACAAATCCACTATGTTACGGTTGTGGGGGAAGATGAAAACTTTTACATAGAAACACATCGATTTAGAACTACACAATGCATTGCAAATCAATTATCATATTATCAGAAATTGCAGTAACCTCATCACAAAGAGGCTAAGTCGTCCCCTTCTGGGAGACCCCATGAGTCCCCAAGTGTGGAGAATTTTGAATAAACGTCAATTCCCTCCCATTGTGCAGTGCTGTCAGTTTCACATTGTTTGTCAAATTGTAAGCATTGTTCATTGAAAATCAAAAAGGGGAACAGTACTTTGAAAACTAATTTACAGAAAACACAAGTCTAATAACGTTAACATCACATACCCCCATATCCACAACTATAGCAAGCAATTAAAAAGATTTTACTGCGCCAAATCAGACATTTAAGTATTGAATGTCATATATGTAACGTAATGCAATATAACTTAATTAAACAATACAGCCCCATATCCAATAGTCTTTTCTGAAAAGAGCACCCATTCAAGCTAAAAGGTCACCGACCGAGGGTCAGTTCAACTGAAGACAACTGAAGAGAGACATTTACTGAATGTGCACTGACAATGAAAACTATTTTTGGTTGCCGGGAATATCTATAAATTCTGTCTGCAGTAAGAAAAAAAAAGTATGTATGCTCACTTCCTGAAAGGGACAGCAGCTGGACAAAGCTTGGCCCATGCTGTCTCTGAAGGGCCATTTCTCATCTGTGAGTTCAGGTTTTGTTCCTCTACCAGACATTTCTCTTGGCCTTTGTGCTGCCTGTACTCCATCTTTAAAAAATAAATAGTGCAGCTGTTAATCCCCACTTAAATCCCTGGTGTATTATACAGTTCAGTTTACACACAGTTGGCAACTTTAAAACAAGAATTCTATTAAGATGACAATGGGCTTAAGCCGATTTAACTTTCCTACTTCAGAAATGAATTTAATGAAGTCATTTTGTGATGTCACGACACAGTATGAGCATGACCAAGCGTAGGTAATTAAAACACGAGAACTGCCTACTTATTTTGTAATGCATGCTGACAAACACTGCTGATAAAAAAAAAGAGTTTAAATCTCCATTGATGAGACACTCTGTTAGTCTGCTCCTCCTCATGGGGCCAATTATACAATGCACATGGCTGGCTGAGAACTACAGGTGAATATAATAATAATAATACAAAGGCTGCTTTCTATTCATGTTATTTATGCTATTTTTTTCATACAGCTGCTGCATTGTCACAGCTGAACTCAAGCTCACAGTCTTATTGCTTGGTTGCTGGCACACGTTGTATAAGATGGTACAGAACTACATTTTGTTCCATCTGTTTTCATTGCACTGGTGTTTTTCCTCTGTGAATGAACCGCTAATAAACCTAGGTGTATCCTTTGCAAATTAAACCAACTACTACTACTAGTTACAATTTAGACATTTGGCTAATATTAGTCATGTAAAATACAAACAATTTTGGTCCAATTACGAATCCTTGTGGAGCCCCACATGACACTCATTTGTTCAATGCTGTTTAAACAATCCAAATGTGAAAGAAAATTGTCTCCACATAACTTTCTATTACCTCATGGTGATAAACATTTACGGCCGATCCATATGGTAAGTGACATCAATAAGTGATGTCAAAAAGTTCATGTCAGTTTACTGCAATCAAATTGACAAGTGCATAATCCTTTGTACAGTACAGGAATATGTAATCTTCTAGACTTACAATTTTGCATCATTATAGGCGTTCCAATGACTATAATTTTTACAGAAAAATGTCCAGGGGAGGCAGGCAAGGCAGTCTCATCAGGAGAAGAAAACACAATAATAAAACTGCAAATAATATTTCTTCACTAATTTGTGCTAATACTAATAAATTCATTCTATTGTCAAAATGCAGAAAACTTTCGCATTTCTTGATAAAATGCATTAAAGAGACGAAGGTGAGGCAGCGTTGAGTCAGCTCCTGATTTAGCTTCAGCACAAGCATTAGGCTCGAGCCTGATATTAACTCACCAATGTCAATGTTTGTCACCAAAAAAACGGTTAAGGACAATTTAATCAAATTATCTGGCTTTTCATAGTGTTAATAATGTTTTTCCTGTTTGTGTGAAACAATCATATTGATCTGATATAAAGCAGTGCAGTGCTCTATATTACCACCAGGGATACTGTTTTTTTTTTGTTTGTTTTTTTTTACTTTATGAACTTTAAGGGGCTGTATGACAAGAAAATGCCCATGATGTCATGAGTGACACAGCCCTGTTCAAATAGCTCTAATTATCAGCGGCTGTATTTGTAAGATTTCGTTCTAAAGGTGGCACAAATATAAAAATAAATAGTTTCTTCAGAGTTATTTATGTAAAGGCAGTCTGAGTGGTTTCGCCTTATTTTTATTTATTTAGCCACATGTGTATTTCCAAAAACATATTTTGTCATTATCATGCATGTTATTCAAAAAGAACAAACAAAAGACAAACATACAACTTATGTTTGGTTTGGAAAAAAAAACAAAACTAAAAACTAAATTTTTATTTCACTAAACTAAATGTAATATCTGGGAAAACAGGGACACGTTTGTGTAACGTAAGTTCTACAAATCACAGCAGAAAGTTCCGTTGACTAAAGCAAAAAGTGAAAGCTCAATAGGACCACAACAATAACAGTAATAGTAAGAACAGTCAGTGGACTTGTCTCCAGTGGGGTCTGTGGTGAAGGTCTGTGGTGAAGGGCAGTGCCTTATGTCAAAGCTGAGATGGTCCAAGCTAAGGCTCTGCAGTGAGGCAGGGGTCAACTGGAGCTCTGCTCAAATACAGTTCCAGGACTGCGGATAAACATATTCATGATATCAATAACGTTTTAAAGTAATATACAGGAGACCTACATCTTGAGATCCAAATCCTTCATATTTCATCTGATCATCCATCTCTTCCTGGACTGTGGCACCTGTCTGCGCTGTCTGTGTTTGTTTTCTGAGCTGACCATGATGTGAGTAAAGGACAAGTGTGATTAATGAGACTTTATTCCAGTTTGATATCTACTTAAAATGTCTAAAATAACACAGCCAGTTTGTATAAAATGGCTCCACTACTTGAGAATTTGCACAATTAAAAATAACACACATAAGACATATAATGTCAAATTAATCATAAAGGCACTGAAAAACACTATCTGTACTTGAAGGGTTTTTTTGTTGTTGGTTTTTTTACCTGGATGTTTGTGACTTTGTTCATACTTTGTACTTTCATTGAAAATGATAAAGTACAAATTAGTATTTTTCAAATACTCAAATTCTCTCTTTTTTAAATTCAATATAAAGTCCATAAACACACAAACATAATAGGGGAAATAATGATTTTGACACACCCCTCAATTAGCTTCTGTCTCTGTCTCCGCCTGTGCCACTGGAGTCCTTCCTGTGCTACTGTGGCTTCTATTGCTTCCTTTAAGTGTCCAAGGACATGCATTTATAGGTAAATTTGTGACTCTAAATTGCCTGCAGTGAGAAAATGTGAATAAATGGCTCTCTGCAGAGAGTGTTAGCCCAATTGTCTTAAGAAATTTTTTTGATGCCATTTCCTGGATATTTTCTTGACAATTCAGGAGAGAAATTTTCATTATGAACCATACAACATGTCATGAGTTTTATTTCTCTAGACAGTGAGACATATTGGTTTGCACACACCTCTTATGTGCCCAGTCAATAACTGTTGCCAAACTATTCCTCTGTGCTGCTTTAAACTCCTCAATCTACCGTGACCTCAAACTGTGATTGGCATACTCGCAGTGTTGCATTATTGATTTAAAACCATTTGAGTTTAAACAACCGGCAAACCATATGGCACCTAAAAACACAAGGGAGTAAACAAGAAACTTTTCCAGGAAAATACTCTCCACTACATTTACATTTGACTTAATTTTCCAGACCTTTTTAATCATCTGAAAATCATATACATATTTAACACAAGGCTAAAAATCTACACAGAATGGTGAAACTATTTCTTTTTTCTCTAATGTACCAAGCAAGCAGAAAGCCACTAGTCCAACTGTGCTCTGTCAAAGTGAGAGGCACAGTTACAGTGGGCAAAGGAACAATGACACAAAGAAAGTAATAGAGTGACAAGGACAGAGAAAGAGTGAGAGTGTGAGCACTAGACATGAGAAGTAACCAAATACTCTGCATATACAGTTGTCCCTCACAATAACGCGGTTCACCTTTCGCGGCCTCGCTGTTTCGCAGATTTTTTTTAGTGCAATTTTGCATGCTTTTTTTTTTTACAGTATGAAACGCGCATTGTGTTCTGCGTCCTGATTGGCTAAGGGACTGTAGACCATTGTCAATCAATCTCCTCCGTGCCGTGTCTCCTGTACAGTACAGAATGCGTTCGGCTTGCCAAAACATATAGCCTTAAGACATATATAATAATTTTGCCTATTGCGGGTTATTCGTAGAACGTAACCCCCGCGATAAACGAGGGACCACTGTACAGCATTATGTATGTATCTGTGTGTATATGTATGTATGTATGTCATGAAAAATACTTGCCCCCTTCCTGATTTCTTAATTTTTGGCACATTAATCACACTTAAATGTTTCAGTGATTCACCGTTTTTAAGTGATGATTTTATTTATTAAGGGAAAAAAGCTATTCAAACCTACCTAGCCCTATGTGAAAAAGTAGTTGCCCCCTAAACCTAAAAACTGGTTATTGCCACCCTCAGCAGCAGTAACTGTAATCAAATGTTTGAAAAAACAGGCAATGAGTCTTTCACATTGCTGTGGAGAATTTTGGGCCCACTCTTCTTTGCAGAATTGTTTTAATCCAGCCACACTGGAAGGTTTTAGAGCATGAACTGCCTTTTTAAGGTCATGCCATAGCATTTTAATCGGATTAAGTCCTGACTGTGACTAGTCCACTCCAAAACCTTTATTTTGGTGATTTAAAGCCATTCAAAGCTGGACTTGCTGGTGTGTTTTGGATCATTGTCCTGCTGCAGAACCCAAGAGCTCTTCAGCATGAGGTCATCAACTGATGGAGAGACATTCTCCTTCAGGATTTTTTGGGTGAGAGCAGAATTCATGGTTCCATCACTTACAGCAAGTCGTCCAAGTCCTGAAGCTGCAAAGCAGCCCTAGATCATCATACTACCACTACAATATTTGACTCTTGGTATAATGTTTTTTTTTTTTTCTGAAATGCTGTGTTACTTTTACACCAGATGTGACACGACACATAACTTCCAAAAGGTTCAACTTTTGTCTCGTCAGTCCACAGAATATTTTCCTAAAAGTCTTGGGGATCATCAAGATGTTTTTGGCAAAAGTGAGATGAGTCTTTATGTTCTTTTTGGTCAGTTGTGGTTTTTGCCTTGGAACTCTGCCACTGATGCCATTTTTGCCCCGTCTCTTTCTTATGATTGAGACATGAACTCTGACCTTAACTGAGACAAGTTAGGCCTGCAGGTCTTTAAATGTTGTTGTGGGTTCTTTGTGACCTCTTGGATAAGTTGTTGCTGTGTTCTTGGAGTAAAATGTATACATTTTAAATAAAATAAGAACAACAAGAGTGTTCAGTGAAAAGGCTACAAAACAGTGGTAGTCAAAGCACACTTGCAGAGCATTTTTTATTTCTCCTTGCTCTTTTATGATTTGTGGTAAAGTTTGAAAACTAGGGCTAAACAAAAAAAGGCTAACTTGTGCTAAATACATGTGCTTTTAATGTGCTTCACTGTCCAGCTATTTTTCTGTTCAAAGAGGAAGTCAGTTATTAACTAATATTATTCATCAGCATTTACAAGGACCTAAAAAGTCAGGTTCAATATAACCTTTTAATAAAGACTTGTGGGTTATGTTATATATAAATGCTTCAGCTAACTATGGCACCTTTCGGTTAAAGTCTCTCAAAAGTATATCATCTCAGTCAGCCTTGTGCCCCATTTATGCTCAACCAGTGACACAGCAAAAAGGTGTGCCCCTGTCCCTTTTTCTGTGAAAAGAAAAAATGTCATTGATTTCTCTACTGAGCTGTAGGACATCAAATTTAAACACATAAACGCGACATTTATTCTCATATTTCCACTGTGATTAAATATGTATGGAGGCAATTACTGGTTTACTGAATAGCACAAAACTTTCTATGTGAAAAGTAAGTTAATGTTATGCTTTTATATACATTTTAACAACACAAATGTTTTCAGTAAATGAGAATGACCTAAAGACCTATGCATATATGCTACGTGCATTAGCGTGACCTCAACAGCCATGAACAAAAGTAACAAACCAATTTCCCGACCCAGCAGTTGCATTCCCTCGAGCAGTCTTAATATGCAGTTGGATTCATAATAATAGCAGTGTATTTAAAAAAGACTTTTCTTCACTTTCTGTAAAGGGATAACAATTTTGATCATTCTTTTGTTCATGTTTTGATTTGGAATAGAATGTGCAGTGTTCCCAATGCTTTTGTGTGTATGAAAGTAACAGCTATAAGGATTTTGAGCTTTACTCACTTTTTTAAACACACTGCTATTATTATGAACAAAACTTTACATGTGCCATTTCACAAGTCCTTACTTTTGTGTGCATATTTTAATTAACTTTGGGATAGAGACAGACGCAAACACTACATTTGGCTGGGGCATTTTAAATTATCATTAGATGAAAGACCCGTCTTCACGCTGTGACTTAGCAATGACCGCGTTGCTGCCCGCTGTCTGTTTTTCTCTCTGCAGACTCTTCCTGTGTTCCTAAGTTTAAAAGGGCACTAATTTAAAAATGCTAATTAGCATCGAATGGGAACAGAAGTCTCTCAGAAGAATTCACTTTGGACCATGTTTTGGAAAGTTAACCTAGAGCTATCTGAAGACCGACACAGCAAATGCACTTGGTTGTTTCAATTAACACTTAAAGATTGACTCTCTATAAATTGTTACAGAGATTGCTGCGTAATTCGTGATTAGACCAAAGACTTCAAATCTGACTGGCCTGCAAATTTCCACTGATTGTCAGTAGCCTTCAAATTGAGGATTTTATGGGAATTGGTTGGTGGGAATAATTTGTAAATGGTTGCGTAATTCAGGTAAAATTGCACTTGGCTTTAAAAAGAAGGAAAATGCAGTGCATTAATGATGGCCCTCAGTCAGTCGGGCTCAATGAAAGGCAATAACACTGTGATTCTGAGCCTATTGAAGTCAAGCATTAATTCAACTACATTGAGGGAAAAGTTAAGAGGTACTGAACTCGACTGTAAACAGGTGGTCTGTACGCTTGCTAAAGCTCCACACCATCAAAGTAACAGAAATGCATGTGTTTTCTAGCCTGGCCAGCTATCCCAATTATTTTTTTCTATTCTGCACAAAGAGTAAGTCTGATTCACTTTTAATTTAGTTAAAAAGGAATAAACATTTGCATTAATTTGTACAGAAATATGGCATGTAAGCACACTATTAGAGCCAAACAAAAGCTAATGAGGCCAATGTCTTTTCCTCATGTGACATTGTATATAGTTATAGTTTCTCTACTATACTAAAACCAGTTATAGTTATAGTATAGTAGAGAAACTGTGGAATGAAAGTGCTTAATAAAGTCCGAAGGTTGGGGCTGGGAATGTACATGATGTCCAGAGCTCTATAGATCTTATCATCTAAAAACAATATAACCTGCGAGCCAAGAAAAGAGCACTTTTCCACTTTTCCTTTTCTCCACAAAACTCCTGAAAAGCTCTCAAATTTTCTTCAGGCTTCTGCAAAATCAATGTAAAACCTTGAGTTTTTGCCATCACATAATGTTTATACACTTCTCATATTTTGAGACACTTTGGAATATCACTTGCAGTCCTAAAAGGAATGGTTTTCATCCACAAAGCAAAACAACAAGAACATGATTCAAATTAAAAGCAGTAAAAGAGCTGAGAATAAGATGTTTGCTATCTGACCGTTATTTCAAAAAAAGACCTATTTAGCTGAAACTCAAAGAGGAAAGAAATACTTTGGGGGCAAATGTAAAAACAATTTGTATCTAATTTTATTTCAATTATTTTGACAGTTTTATCTTTTAAAGTTGAGTACCAATTGGAAAACAGGAAAACAATGTTCACTTCATATTTGCGACATCCCAGGCTATTAAAATGCTAATTTAAAATATTCAAATGGAATTCTTATAGCGTATTTGCTTATTTTTACAAATTCATGATGAAATCTGTTGCAGCTAGATTCATATTGCCTTGTTTGCTGTGTACTGTTTTTAGATTCCACTGTTCACGTTATTGCCTTCATAATACATTGGTTATAAATTAACAACGAAACAGCCTTAGGAGAAGGTACAATACTTCTATGTATATGTAAACATGCATATTTAATTGAGAACATGCCACAACAGAGGCCATTATCGTATTTTCTGATCAGAATGACAAATAGATATTAATTATGTAAGTGTGCTACATAAAACAGTTTGTGTACATTAGACCAATAACAACTTTTACTTTCCCTATACAAAAATGACAACATGGCACACTGCATAATGTTTTTGGGCCGCATGGAGGCTCAGAGAATTTGTAGTTATGTATAGAGTTATGTCTGTGTTCCCTGTTGCAAAACCTCAATGTACAAATGCTTTACTTCAAAAAAGAGCATTTATCACTTGCTAGAGTTATTTGAAAGTGTCTGGAGTTATGGCTTAAGATTGCTGTAGGGAAAAAGAGAAATGTATTTGTTGCAGTCTGTATTTATCTCTATTCATCTCTAAACATAGTCAACTTTGATAGAAGCTAAACATGAATATGCTGTCAATACACTGCAGCCTGCTGTCTGTAAAAAAAAATTACAACAAACATTTGATATAAATTTGAGTTTGGAGTTTTAGCTTGTTTCAAAAATATATTTTTTCCTGGTCTTCAACACCATCTTCAGCTCTGCTTTTGAAGAAGAGTGTGTCCAGAGACAGGGCCAGAGTGAGAAGAAGAGACGAGAGCAGCCACAGCTAGGAGGCATGTGTTTCATCTGTCAAATCTATATTATAATATACATTTATGTTTGTGTTGTAAGTATAGTTTTATGTCCTATACTAGACTTTCCAGGCTGACTCTAGAAGGATGAAGAACAAGAGGACGAGAACACTGCTACAGACAAAACACTTCATCCAGACGCAGAGACAATATACAGTCCACAGAATGAACAGAGAAAAGGTATCATGATGTATTAAGTGTTTATTTGGTTCATTGTATTTTTGTCATGTTTCACAGAATTGTGTCAGGTACAGCTGATTAGAACTGGATTGTCTCATTTGAATGTCCATTATACAGTTAAGGTGAACTACTGTAGAAATGGTCACACTACTGCTACTTCTGTGAACAGAGTCATGTAAAGTGAGTGTAGTGTAAAAACTCCAGAGCCGTTAATCTGAGTGCAGCTGTGAACAAAGAGACAGTGGAGCAGCAGCAGTCCTTTATATCCTCAGGCCAGACACTGAGGTCTCTGTGAAGCGTCTCCTTCAGTGATGCAGCTGTAGGTCTCTGTCTCATGTAAACAGAGCATTACCTGTTACAAAGCATTACCTGTTACAGCTCCTTTTATCTCCCTCTGATGGTTCAAGTAATGTCCAGTGCTTCACGGAGGGTAAAGGTCAGCATCAACAGCAGCTGAACATAAACACAGAAGCTGTAAATGACTGTAAACTGAGCTAATACAGAAAAACGCACTGATAGCGTTCACGTAGCTAATGAACAACAAGCAGCATCTCAAATACATTATTACAAAACATATATTGCTCTGACAAAAGAGACATAGAGCAATTTATTTCAGGGCAATAAAGCTTGACAGAAAAAACAGTTAATCATTTACTTCAGTGTTTCATTGGCCGATGGAGATTCAAGGTAATAAACTCGTTTTATGTTATAGCAGTATAAATACTAGTAGCTGCAGTTGCAGCCTATAAAGTGGTAAAAACACAGAGCCATATGTTAGCGGCAGCTTTACTACAGAAGTAAATAAACCACAGAAGCAACAAGTGATTTATCAAGACAAAACTACAACACTTACCATTAGAAGTTCTGTTTGCACCAGGTCTGCTCTGGTAACTTTTCCAACGAGTGCAATCCAGCCCAATGTCCATCTCTGAAATAATTTCCTCTTGCTTTTGTGTTTTCTGTGTCTTTTGAGCGTTTAGCGATGACAAATATTGCTAAAATAGTAAGAAAGCCTAATAATTTTTTTTTTTTCTGTCATGTTTTCTCATCTCTCCGGTCTCAGAGCCTGAGGCGTCACTTGTCACGTGACAGTTGCAGTCCGTGGGCTGCTCAGGCCAAAATTGTGTTTGAGGTTTTCCAATAGGGGACAGCCTCAGGCTCTGAGAGGAGGCTTATTGAACCTATTTCATGAGAAAATCTCATCTGAAATGACTTGGATGCTTTGTTTTTGTAGGTCAAAAGTTGTGTAATGGGGGTTTAAGTAACTGGACATACAGGATTAGAATTCAAGCCTGGGCTTATAACATAAAGCTAACGCTGAGGTTGGTGTATGCAGCTAATTACCTGCTGCAGTGTCATTTACTATGCCCCGCTCCACCCAACAACCCAACCACCCAAAAAAACCTTCAGTATGAAAACAAGTGCAGCAAAATTCTCTGGCACAAAACTTGAGTGTGTGCAACTCAGAGATAGCAAAAAGAGAAAGGCAGGCGGCATAACAATGAGCTGCATAAATAATAACGAAGAGGAGATGCAGAATTGCAGGGCCCACTCGTTCAGAGTGTTTACCCCTTTGGTGTGTGGCTGTTTTACCAAACCATACTCAGTGTCCTTTGACGAGGTGGTGTTCCTCATCAAAAACCCATGACATGAGTAAGAAGTTAGCTACAGCAAGTCAAGGCTGAGATTTGGCCAGCTTTTGGCCATTTTTGATTCATTCTGAGATTCCAACAGGGAAGCAGCACAGAAGTACATTTTTACCTGGTACCAGTCCAAGTGAAAGGTGTTATTACTTAATAAACAAACTTCTGTGCATCATCAGGATTTGCAGAGTTTAACCTAATCAATTTCACAACAATGCACTCTTTGTTACATTCAAAACTCCCTTTTCAAGCATGCACTTCTTGTGGAGCAATTATTAGGTTTAAAAGAGACTTTGTTGTGTGAGCTGTTTTTAAATTTTTTTGCAGCTTTCCTATGTGCTGTGTTCTGATAGAAACAGCACATAGGAAAGGGTGTTTGAACATCCAGGAAGTGGACAAATAGATTGATTTGCTTCCACTTCTGGATACTCATCATTTTGAACATCAGGTAGAGTAAATAGCGCATCCAACTTATTGCAGTCTGAAATTTGAAGGAGGCACTTATTCAGCATGGGAAAGAAAGCAGAATACATCTGTGTGCTCTGTGTATAAGCAGAGGCATGTTTGAGTGCTACAGGATTACAAGCATCCTCCTGCCACTTCAGATTAACAGGGATAAGAGCAATGCTCACATTCAATCCAAGATATTTTACTTTTATAAATAGAAACCTAAGAAAGGGCACCCATAAAAGTTTTTTTTTTCCATTTGCTCATGAGAGGTTTGAATCACTATTCTTCAATACAAAATTAATACGGCCTTTTTTAAAAAAAAAAAAACATGGTTCCTTCAAACTCCTTGTCCTTGTTGTGAGCTTAAATTAGCGTTATTATAGTTCGAGTTCATTTCAAATGATCCTGCAGAATATGGACAGATTGTGATTGTACTTTGTGAAGATTACTTTCTGTGTAGAATCAATGTATAGCACTGGTCAGGCTTAGAGACAGAGCAAAAGAAAAACCCATCTAATCTAATATAATGGATAATGTACTGTAAACTAGCTTTATGTAGCATACTTCTAAACGGATACATTTATTTGTTCAGGAAAGGCTTTTTTATTGACCAGCAAACTGCAAAAATCATGTTTTTACCGAGGTCTAAACATTTACTGTTGATCACACAATGCCTGGTGATTAGCAGCACCTTGGTACAACTAAAGCCCCTGTCTCATTGTGCTATTTTTTGTGTTGTGAGTCCTTTCACATTCTACACTTAGAGCTCATCAGTGCGTTGAAGGCTACTATTTAACCATGGTCAACATCAGTGACTAGATCAGCATTCAATAAAAAACATGTGAGTTTCAATGTTGCAAAAAGAGCTAAGGGTAAGTTGAAACATACATTTGTATACATAGCCATCTACCTAACTGGTATGCTTTTCTATGAGTGTAGGATTTGATAAGATTGTAAGATTATTTCTGACCATTTGAGATATTTGTTGCGGGGAATGTTTGGTCTTGCCACTATGAGAGCTTATCTTTTATCTAGCTTATCATACAGTGTGTCAGCAGTTTTACAACTTTAAATCCTTTCAGAAAAGTTATATTAAGTATACCGTGAGGTGTGCAAGTTAAAAATGAGCCAAAACTTTCTAGCTCTAAAAAGCACTCACTCTTGCGCAACTACCCCAGTTGAGGTCTTCACGCTACACTTGGTTTATCCTGACAGTAAACTGACCCCTGACCCGAGTAAATCCAAGTCTATATAATGATGGATAAAAAGTCATATAGGGGCTTAGGTCAAGTTCTGTATGTTTTCTGAAGCATGGCAGGCAGGAGGAAAATGGAGCATCATTGAAACTTTTTTTTTTTTCAGCATATTTCAAACAGGGTCTTTGTGTGCCTTGTCTCATCTGGGCTTAAACGTAGAAAGGCTTTAGAATGGAACAATACCAGTTTCAAACAATAAAACTAATGAATTATGTATGAGGGCCTTTCACATATTTTGGCGTGAGTGGCTGGTGGCGTTTTTATTTATATTTTATTGTAATTTTATTTATTTATTTATTTATTTTATTTTTTATTTTATTTATTTTTGTATTTTTTTTAATTTGACTCTTCAGTCTGGTACTTTACATAAGTTATGTTTGTCCAGAAACAGGGAGCTTCTTACTGTGTGACCTGCCTCAGATGTGGCAACATCTTAAAAAGATGCACATGCACTGTGGCAACAAAAGCAGTGGTGTTTCTCATTCATTTTTATGAGCGTGCAGCTTAAAACATCACTCTTAAACAACACACTTAACAGCCAGCAAAATAAATGAGTACTTTCAGTCCAATAGTCAATAGTCTACTGTTGACTGACATTGTATTCAAATATGTTGGCTGCTGTGTTGTTTAAGGTTAGCATTAGTGGATAAAGTAGCATTAAAGCAATAGCATTCCCCTATTTTTGCATAGACATAAGCCTTATGCATGGTACCTTGCCTCATGTACTTGTGTAAGTGGCAAGGTTACATTTTACCTTAATGTACATGCTAATCATATCAGAGCTCGGTTTACCAGCCTTTGATGAAGGAGCACTGGTCCTTCAACCATTTGGATATAACTCTGGGTCATGTTATTTGTTGTTCTTTAGCACAACATAGTTCAAAGCATCCAATGACTTAGCCTTTATCTGGTATAGCCTAAACGCTGATATATCAAACCCCTTGCAAATGTTCTCTACCCACTCACTAACAGAATGGTTGGTTGCCATTTGTCAGAATGATTTTGTTTTTTTGCAGAATTTGCGATTTTAGGTGGCCCCTTCAGTCCATTGAAAATGTTTTGCAGTCCCCTCATTGTTGAAAGGCACACACAGTCCACGTTGTTTAGAAACAGTAACAGAGTCTATGAGATTGCAAAATTGTGGTTGGTGAGGGGCTTAGGATCAAACAAACAAGACATGAGTAAACAACATGGAAATAATGACCGTCCACGTTCATATACCACAGATGTTCAGGAATGTACTGGTGTTGGCAGTAGTTGTCTGTGATGGCTGAAAAAGAAGTGCACTGAGAGGGCATCCATAAATGCGAGTAAAACCTCTGCAAAATGTAATAACTTTATACAATTTAAATACAATATTAAGTAATAACACCCACATTTTGCTCCATGTTGAAAAGCTTTTGTAACAGTACTTTGCTTATTTAAGCTTTGATTTGGTGTTATGAATAGTGTTATAAAAAGGTTAATTTAGTCATCCTCTGACTTGTTTCTAGTATTATACCTTATGCCATGTTGTGAAGGCAAAGGCACTGACTTTGTGTTCAGAGACAGGTCTCTCTCTGATCTGTTTACCATTTTGGTTTTCTAGAAAAAAGTAGTTATATACAATAGTTGATGCTTAATAAAGTAAAACTGGCAATGAGACAAAGAAAACTGGGTGTTATTACATCATTTTACTTTGTTGCTTATTACATAATGCAGTAATTATCGGTGAAAATTGAAAAATTAAGGATTAAGATAAGAATTAAATCAGAGTAAGAATATGATTAGATTCAAATCAACTCAAGCAGAAGACCCCATGACACCCCACAGTGTTAAATCATCTTTAGATTTAAAAGGCACACCAACCACCAACTGAATAATAACAACTGAAACACAAAATATTACTGATTGCCTCGGAAGTTGCAGTTAGTGTGATTGTGCATGTTTAATAGGGATGATTCTTCAGCTGCACACTGAGGCATGTTTCCTGACATTATGTCAAAGAGGTATTTGATGAGATGCTATGCGAGAGCAGTATGTAACAAGGCCAGTTGTAGCTAAACTTGGGTATCAGCCTTGGTATGGAAACACACAAGGAACACTACAACCAATCACTCTTACAATGAAATTCAGATAACATGCCCTTCAAGGTAAACTAGTTTTATCTAAGAATGTAAGTCAATAAATCATCCATTCCTCTGGCTCGTAATGGAAAACCCACAGACTATAGCTAATACTGGAGTCACTTATCAAAAGCACTCAACACACCAATTGTGAATTCATTTTGAAAGTTGAACTGCTGGTAAACATCCGCAATGAGGACAGCTGCACCTCAGTCCACAGGTTTATTCAGTGTTTAAAAGTCCTTTATAAATGTCTTATTTCGAGTTGAGGTAAAGTCTGCAACTAGTATATTCTTAAATCCTGGACAAATCAGTGCCTTTTTGAAGTAAAAACACTGTAATGTATTCCACATTCGCTCCAAATGGACACTTCCCTTACTTACAAGAGATTGGACATGCACCAAGGTCAACCGAACAGTGAGATGAAAGTCAATGTTGCCCAAGGACTTGACCCTAAGCAAATTCTGTATATTTATGCTCTTCTCGGTTCACTCTCTTGTTGACTTGCACTGGATACCCACAGGCGAGCCACAGGGACGCAACAAACTTGTAACTGATCTACAGCAGCTCATCTTAGACTTCTGACAAGGTGGAAAAAATGGTTCACGGCGTTGAGTCTCAGACGAGTGTGCTGAATGATAACACTGATCTTGACCTCAAACTGAAAGATCTAAAGTTTGATGAACTCTGAACTGAATATATTATTAGGATTTCTTAACCATCTTGTCATTACGCTCATTTGCCTGAGTAGAGGCTTCAAGTTTTTTTTTTTCCTCATTTGTGTCAAGAGCTCCTTTCTACTTTGGTCTGATTTCGACAAAAATATCATCAAGGCATAACAGGTTCTTCAGACTTCCTTTTTCGGTGGTTTAAATCGGAAAAAGGGTACTTTCAAAGTGTTTTTGTGCAATTTTGAGATCTCTCTGATGTCAACTGACAAGAAAAAGTGTGAAATAGCCGGCACAAAGTAAATACAATCTATATACAGTAACTTATTTAACTATGTTTATTTAACAAACATGAAAAAAATGTGTATAAAGAAGCTCAACCTTAAGCAGTGACAACTAGAAGTAATGGTTATGTTTGGCCGATTATTCTTTACAACAATGATTTATATTCATTTTTGGGGGTATTTGTCCACAGCTCTCTTACAGTGCCAACACATAATTTCAATATGTATGGACCTTTACTAAAGAACCTGATGTCACATGACCGCATGTACATGTATTATGATTAATCGTAATGTCTTGGAGTCTATAATTATCATACATTGTTGTTTATAACCTCAAAATGCACAATGTTTCTCTCCCATTTCTCTCCCAGAGACGGGCAGGATTTTCTAAGGACACAATATTATGAAGACAATAAAAAGTGAATCTGCAATGTCACAAAATATCACTGGGAATAATTCATTTGCTTTCTGCTTTGTACTGTCACGTCTCACGCCTGGAAATTCAATCATAGAAAAGAAAGGACTGTTCAGAGTCACTCCATTAAGTCTGCTGCATTCACAAGATACAAGTCCCACATTTCAAGATGTTCCAGGCAAACTGGCAAAGACTTGTTTTTTTTTTTTTTTTTAAACCATCTAATGAGGCACAAGAGAGTGCCAGACGGATGTGAGGTTTTATTTCTGAATTCTACGGAAATGTGAGTTTGTCAAGTGTATTTTGGAAGAAAGAAAAAATTCTACCCAGTAACTTATCTATCAAGTGCTTTTGTTCAATATATTGTTTTTTTGTACAATGCACTTTCTTAATAAAAGGCTGATGTTAGCTATGTAGTCGTCAGACGCTCTCAAATTCTGTGTGGAAGTTGGTTTTGAGGTCACATAAAAAAGGAATTCTTTAGAACAGCTTTACACCTATTTACAATGTAGTATGATCTATTATTTGGTAATACACGGGCTAATCAACTATCAAGGATTTGCAAGTAATCTATTAATGTTACTAAATATCTAAAAGGCTTATGGATATGTAATTAATCATTGGCTAAAACATTGAAAATAGATTCTTAAAACACCTTAAGTGCCTCAGTGCACACCTAACACGGAGACCCCTTTAAAACAGTGGTGTCAGTTTGCTTCCTACTGAACTCAGGCACGGTTTGATTAAAATGTTAATCTCAAGCACACAGCAGATATCTAAATGAGCCCAAACAGGAGGAGTGGCACAAATTGGTGTCACATAGCTTATAAAAAACAAAACTATATTGTATATCAACAAAACAAAATGAGCAGAGGGCAAACATGAAACACTAAGAAGGTAAAATGGTTTATTAGTATTAGAGCTAACAGTGTGTTTCTTGAGAAAGGCTTTGTTTTTTTTTTGTTTTGTTTTGTTTTTTTGGCCCACAGACTAAAATTCCACCTGTTAACAATGGGTGGATCAGGGCTTTTTGCAGTGGATCAAAGTAAATGTATCGTTTTCTTTAATAATCAACATCTCAGATGAGTATAGACTATGTATAGATTTTTTATTTTATGGTTCAAATAAGTGTACTTATTTTAAATAGTTTATATTACACTTATGTAAGTATTAAGTATGTTTATTATGCCGAACATGATATTCTTTCTGCCAGGTTGATGATAAAGTGTTGCTGTACATTGCAGGTGGGATGCTTGCTAACTTGTTGCACTTTTCGCAGAAAAATACATATTTATAACAAGGTAGGGCAGAGTGAGAAAATTACATTGCACATCCACCACAATCCATCCAGTTTAGATTAAATATAAGAGGCTGTACGCAACCTGCTATGAAACACTGCTGTGCTTTCACAATTTCTGTCATGCTGCAGGAAAACAGTTTGAGGTGAATCAAATACAAAACTAAGAAGCAGCTGCATACAACAATAGGAAACAATGTCAATTTATCTGCCACAAACAAATACGTTATTATTATGGAGCTCACATACCACTACGCAACCAAAAATACTTATCCATTTTCTCTCATTTGTTTCGTCAGTGCATTCATTAATTATGCAGCCTTGTCTCATAGATTGTCAGGCAGGGTGTGAATAATTGCTCATCAGAGTTGTTGTTTTTTTCTGATATGGAGATGTGGTTAGACTTCAATCAACTAGTAAAGAAACACAAAAGAATATACCTTTCAAATAAGAAGCATGTGAGCGTAAATGTTTTGTTGTGTGACAATTATACTGTTAGAAGAGCACCCACAGAGAGAAAGCAAATGATTGATTTTCAATGCAGAGTTAGAAATAAAAACATTTAAAAAAACAATTATCAGAGAAAGACAAAGAATGTGTGAGTTAAAGAAGTTGCCATCAAAGAAACTTTTTTGGTTTAACTACATTTTGGTTTGTTATCACCTTTGCGGATGTTGATGAGTATTGAATAAATGGTGACTTATGTGGTATATGAAGGGAGGCTTGCCTGAGAGTACTCCAGTTCTACCTATCCTGATGGTCATCTCGTCAGACAGCTCGTGGTCCTTGTCTTTGTCCAACTTGGAGTCAGGCGACAGTGCCAAGGCGATGTGGGGGTCAGATCCAACACCCTGTGCACAACACAGAAGACATTCAAAAAATATTCCAAAATAGAAATTCAAGATTTCAATAGCGAGAGTGTCAAAATCAAAGACTGTGTTGTTTCATCAGGCCATTTATTTGCCAGAAAGTTGCAAAGCTCTGGGAAGCCATCTTACATTGGAAGTGATTAGTTCCCAAGGCTGAGAAGATAAGTGGAAATATCTTAATAATCACTGACAATGAAGCATAACATGATATAAATAACAATAATATACACAATATTACTGGGGGAAAAACAGTTCAAAGGTGGTCACACATCTGATTGGAAATGAAAGGCTATTACAATATTTACTTCCTTCTACTGACATTTGTCTAAATGTAGTATGTCTGTGAAGCCCCTCACACTCCCCTCAAGTTGTGGCCCTGGTACCAATCCCATATGTGGCTCAGTGAATTCCTTCAGAATAGTTGGGGCAAGACTCTGCACCTAATAAATTAATTTAAGACTAAAACATTACATTATTAAATGTTTTTGTTTTGTTTTCCTTCAGGTAAGAATAACAGTCACTGAACATAAAACTTAGACACACTGTAAACTATTGTTTTATTCTATGTATAATGTACACAACAGATGCTCAATGCAACCAAGGTTAAAACTGTCTAATGGATTTCTTCTTTACTTCTTTATACTAACAACAAAAGTGTTGCCAATATGTTGTTCCATCCGCCACATCATATGTAAACAGTTCATTTGCAATGACGACTCATCCATCTCACTGGGATATCACACTGCTGATGTATGGACTAACTGCTGGTCCTTAGTTAGGCCATGGTCCAGACCAGTGGCTGTTTTTAAATGTGGTGGTCAAAGAGTCAGTTCACCACCACAATCCAACCTGTCTGGAGGTGTTACAGAAAGAAGCACCACAAAAAGCACAGATTTAATATCAAAAAGTCAAAGAAAGCTTGTTGGTGTTGAAAAGGCAGCCCAAAAGCCAGGTGCCATGGCAACAGAATAACATTATAAACATGACCATCCATCCACTGTTATGTTTCTAGTGATGTGTTATATTTTTACAGAGAAAAGTAAGCACTGAAAGATATACTACTGCAGTGGAGGTCCAAATTATCAGTTAGACACTCAATCAAACATTGGAGACAGTATAAATAAAAAGAAAGAGAGAAAACAAACCGAGAAAAATGTCCTCATAATGCACTATACTCTATACTCTAGTAACCAAAATCAAAGCATTCCAGTACACGTCTGTCCACACCAGCTATTCTGAGAGTTCAAATCTCATCCCCAAAAATATGCAGAATTTATGTGCACAGTGTTGGTAAAGGTGACATTTGTGACACAAGGGCTATATTCACACAATGTGCACAAATTCAGTATGAAATGCAATAATAATGTGGGCTGTTTGTCTAAGAGACAATTTGATGAAAACCAAGAATATTGTTTATTAGCAAACAAATAAGAAGGATGAAAGGAAAACATAGCATTATCTGGCTTCATTCTGAGACTCCCTTTCCTTGTTAGTAGTGAGCTGGTGGAGAGCTGGGGGGTGGGCATTAGTGTGCAGCCATGAGCACAAAATGTACCTGCATTTCATTATGACTAGGAAAACATGAACAAAAACTTCAACTTTTACTGTTTTTAGGAATATAGTTATGACAATCAGCCAAAGAAACATGTTACTTACTTAGACTCATTCATCTCTTGGTAAAGATTTTACAGTTAAAGTGTTAGAGTATGAACACAACTGTTTTGTGTTTACAGTTTGATTCTACTAGTTATCAAAGCATAAAGCAGTCAGTTGGGAGTTTGATTAGCAGTTTGATCGCTGCTCATTTGCTCTGACCAACTTCGAATCAGCAACATTTGAAAAACTTTTTTCACATTTCCTATGCCTTATCTTTGCATAAACAACAGCAGTCTGCCCTCCAAGGTTTGCACATATCTCTGCAGCCAGCTAAATTCATACAAATTTTTATGCCCTGCAGCCTTAACAGATCAGACAGCGGCTGCTAAATTAATTCATTTGCATTGTCTCTCCTTGGAATTTCCGCCCTCTGGTGAAAGTGCTTCTTTTTACATATTCATCAAGGCACTGGCCCAAAACCAACTTTTTTTGCAACTATAAGAGACACTAACCTCTTGGTAAATCATTTTGTTCATTTTTTAGCCTGCACACCTTAGCATGTTTTAGTACACACACAGCTTTAGTAAATCGGGCCTTACAAGTCTTCAAAATAAAAAGTTGTTATTCAATTGACTTCGCAGACTAGTTACAGGAAGCTGCTATTGAATACAAAATAAGAGTTCGTCTGATAAATGTATGGATTTTACCCACCTGAACCATCAGCCTGAGGGCAAACTCTGGATCCTCGAGGAACTTCTAAGCTTATAAGAATTCCTGGGCAAAGTTATTTTAAAGAAATGGAAAGTTGCCTGACTCACTCACTCCTATACACTTCACCTAGATTTGCTTTAATTAGACTTAAAAGCGCACACTTCAACTAGTTTTTGAAGCCATAATGGACCAGACTCTAAATTCACTTTGTTAAACGACAGTGTTATTACGATGCAATTTTCTTTATAAAGCCCATTAAGCACACTGACAACATATTACTGCATCAACAACCGAGAAATACGCCACCATCTCAGTGCCTCAATTTTGTTGCTAACTGTGAACAAACAACAAATTTATTTCATAAAGGATGGAAAGACAAGACTCCTGTTGGCAATTTTCTCGAAGCCAGGGATTTGCTTCAATCTCTATTTGTCACTCTTGCTCTGGGGTTATTACTTATGCTAGAGGCAATGAGGTGCACCGGGAGGATGCAGCCTTTCTGTGGTGCAAACAACAAAAGAAAAGAAGCTTGCTCAGGCATGAAATGTGAATGAGGTGTTGTCTGACATTTGGGGGTACTGTCATGTACAGCAGTAATAATGAAGCTCAGGTGCACCTTTTGACCAGACTCAGTTGTGTATTCATTAGTTTGCTTAATTGGAGGTCATTTAAGACCATTCTGTTCAACCATTTCATTGTCATTTGAACTTGGATGCAGGTGTTATTTGACTTAAGAAGGAGTTCTATTTATGTGCTAATCATGCTACTTGATATTTGAGAATGTATGAGTGAATGTGGAAGGAGAGTGCCGTTTATGCACATCCTCTTTAACCCGAGAAGACCTTTGGTGACGACCCATGATGGGAGCTCATCAGCAGTCTGTTTTGGTTGATCACTCGATGGCATTCTTCTCTTTAAATAAATGCAAATCTCTAATCAAAAAGTTGGAAACTAGACAAACTGGAACCTCTTATGTGAAACTTCACAATTGACTAAAAATCTGTTTCCATTGGAGGCAGGTCGATGAAGGTCACTTTTCATTGTCAAAAACTTCAGCTTTTGGTTCATACAGTGAGGTGTAGTTAGAAAGTCCTTATACTGACAAAAAATTAGAAAGGAGAAAAGAAAATGAAGCATGCACTATTCCTCTGAAATTCTAGGAATGTTAAAGAAATGTTTTCCATACATTTTAGGCATGTTTCAACTGTGGTGAGTGGAGTTGTGTTTTCCAAATGATATATAATTTGTGTTTGAAGCAAACATTTAAAAGGTAGGTGTGTTGCAATTAACTAAATTAATGAGGTGAATAAATCCTGCTGTGTGGTGAAGTGAGAGGCTGGAAATGCAGCTGCATACTGCTGCAATAAATCTTCCCAGACTTCCCAGATCTCCCATCGCGTTTAATGCAATGTAGATCGATCAGTCTAGCAATGACATACACCATTAATGTGCAGAGTCTATCTCCAGTGCAACTCTTACATGTTGCAGTAGCTGTGTTAGCTCCACAAAGACAATTTTTGAGGGGATTCATGTGAGATTAAGGCATTTGTATGTGTTTTTAAAAAAAGTCCAATTTTAGTTAGGATTTAGTTGGCAGTAATTTAATACAAACGTACTCAAGGATTGCTTATATTTTTTGGGCCGCACGTGGCAAATGTATTGTTATATCAATAGAATGTGCCATATCTATTCAGGAATTGAGCAAGGAATTCTCACTTTAGAAGTAAAAAAAAAGAAAAGTTTTACTGAGAATTGCAGTCATATTGTCATTCCAATGTCGAACGTACAGTTCAATATACAGCTTAAAACAAATGAAAACAGGAAAAACATACAAAAACACTATATAAAGCCCACACCGCTTAGATAAAAGATTGGTCAGGTAGGACTGATTTGTTGTAAACAGTTTGAATGGAGAGCGTTTCAGACCCACTACACTTCACTGAGAAAGTCAATGGGTCTGGCTGACCAGGCTACCTTTACTTGGTTGGTTTTGTTAAATTTCTTTCTCAAAAAAATCCATAAATAACTGTAGCCAGTGCTGAAATAGAAACTGTGTCTTTATTATCTGTAGTATAGTCTGACTTTATTGTTGACATCAGTGTAGACCAGCCATCCACTATTAGTGGACCACGGCCCAGACCTATCTAGGCCGCAACAACCCAATCTACACAATGAACATCAAGCCTAATTATATGCGCTACTTTGCACTACTTCTGACATCCTGCCCACTCTTTCATTCACTAGCAAAGCAAATATCCAAAAACAGAGAGCCTAAACCACCTCCAGCAGCATGGACTGCTCAAAGTAACATATAGTCAACCTTAGGGATGCACCAATCCAATACTGGGACAGGAAACTAGACAAAAAAGCTGGATCAGAAACTGGTCATTGGAGTAAATACGTAGATCCAATCTAATATGTGTAGCTCTATGTCTGTGGCGCTACAATGTCAGGTCTTGGGGGAAGATCACAAGATGGAGCGAGTCAAATCAGCGATGTGGAGATTTACTTTTAATATAAAACTATTCAATTGTTATTTAGAACAACACCCAGCACGTTGTGCAGCTGCCGTTGCTCTGTGACTGCTCAGCAGCAGCAGGGGGCGCTCTTACTCACAGACATGAAACTGCACGAGCACAGCAGGGTCCGCTCAAGAGGAAATAGAAACTTAAGAGCGAGACATATTAACAAACAAAAAAGAAACTCTGAGTGTATTTTTTTAATTCCTATTGTATTGTGTCAAAATGTGATTAACTTAACTGTCATTTGGACATTTTTACATTGAATTTGTGGGTGAAAAAAATGTAGGCCTACATTGATTTTCTATATTAGGTTGTTCTTTTGTTGTCAGTAATACTGGTTATGTCAATGTTTTGGTTTTAGTAATCAGCAAATGAAACATCTCATACTGGCACAAGTAGATGGAAATTTTTTCTGGACCTTGGTGGTGTATGCTTGGCATTTTTCAGCCAAAGCTTCTGCATGTGCTGTATTCATCTATTGAAATCCTTAATAATATAGTCTAGATGACTACTTAAGGTCTCAATTTTTCATAGATCACCTATTACAATATGCTATTAGGTGATTAAACAAACTTCCTATAATGCAAGAGAAAAATGGGTAATTTAAGTATAAGCCCACCTGTTAATTACTATTTTGAACAACAACAAAAAAAACCTTGAAGTTTCTTATTTACAAGTCCCTGCTTTTTAGATTTCCAACAAAAAAACTTATAACTAAGCACAAGTTCAGGAAAAGGTCACTCTTGCTTTTCCTGCGATTCCTTAAAATGACATCCCCACACAGCGAAGCAGATCTGGACTCAGTCCCAGTTGGAACTGGTGCAGAGGAGGCTTTCTGGAACCAAATCAATCCCTCACAATTGGCACGTCTCAAACTGTCCATTTGCAGATATTGTGTCTTTTTCTCCATTGGGATAAACTGGCTTAATTTTTAATACATTGGCTTGACATCTTAAGCAGTGAATGTGAAAACACAGAAACACATAGCTGCTCATCAGTTCATTTTAATCTACCAAACGATTCTGCTCTTTGGCTCGCAATTGCAAAGGCTGCTGATGGTGCAGATCGTACTGTACTGGGACTTGACAGTATATGAAAGTGCTCTGGCTATCTGATGTCTCTTTGATTTATTCTGTGTCAAAGCTGCAGCGGAAGAACTCTCCTGTCAAAGTGTGCTAAGGAAGGTAAAGTTAAGGGAACCTGTTGAGTTGTAAAAACAACAAAGGGTTGGGAAACTTCAAAAAGTCTTTTTATTTTCACCATGCTCCAGGGTGATTTGACCTTACAACAGAAATGCTAAAATATTCTCAATGAAACATGAAACCAAATGAAAATGTTAGTTGTGCTGAGAAGATGTCAAATGAATGGCATTTGCATTTCTAAGCTAACATTAAATTGTTAACACGCAAAACAGAGAAGGAAAGTAGTGTGTTTCTGACAACACGTAAACTCAATTCTAACAGTGGATGTAAACCTGCAAAGTAATATCTAAGACAGCCTTTTTGATGTATTTGTAGTTCACGGCCTCTCTCAATCCCACTGGTGATTCAAGTCGACCAAAGCAATACTAAAGTGTTTTTAGAGTTTATCCCCACCTCATGTGTAGATAACACAGTTGGAAGGTGTTTCTGTCTTGTGCTGTTGTCAGTGTTTACAAAAGCTCTTAAGAGGTATATAGCCTGATAAAACCAGAAACTTTATTATTCTTTATTATTCTACAAGTTTATCTTCAACTATTCTATTCTTATATACCAAACCTTACTGTACTGAACCAACCCATACTCTTCTTCTCACTGGATGTGTTCCAGAGGGATTTGCCTCAACTAATTAATCACTTGTTGGCGAAAATCACACAGGATGACAGAGGCTATTCTAATGGGATCTCTCAGGTAGTCCTAGCTTTTATGGCATTCACTGAACTGAAGGACAGTCCCATAGGGTATGCAGCAGTGCATTTGTAGGGAGGTTTTAAAACAGAAATCTCATAAATTATATAACATATTTCTATGCTAGAAAAAGTACCAATCCAAGTATAACGGGAATTATATTTATTTAATATTTATTAAACAGCGTTTGCCATACATTGAAGAGACCATGGTGACCTACGACGAAGTAATTTGCTCAACCATAGTCTCAAAATGAACCAAGAATAGACTATAATGTTAAAAGCTCTTGTTGAGTAAGTGCTGCAACAAGAGAGTTGTGAGTTAAGTGTGAGGAGAAGGTTTATTTTGACTCCAACCGAGTGAAACAATAGCAGTTATTCGCCATAAGAAGCTAGATAAGGAATTGTCAGTAATGCTGCAACTCTTCAGAAAACGCTGTCTCGTCTTTTTCTTCTCCACGGCTGCAAGAGTTGCTTTGTCTGCAACAGCCCACAACTTTTATCTGATGCAGTTTAAGATGAAGCCATTTAATTATACCAGACTTGTTTACAAAGTGACAGTTGAGACTGTTGTTTTATGTTAATCTACTGCTGTGAATCAAGCACTACTTAGCGCACGCTCACATGCATCAAAATGACTTGCAACTACTTTGCATAAATGTAATTAAAACAAAAAAGGCAAATCACACAAGAGCAAGCTTTAGTAGAAATTTGAATCACGTTCCTTAACAAAATCGGGGAAACACTAAGACCTGACTACTGCCAAAATATTGTTTCCAGTGTTGTATTGTTTCTCCAGAGGCCTTAAAAGTGGAGTCCAATCAGGCAACAAAGTCCTCAAGGCATACGTTTTGTCTCTGAGAGCTGTCTCAATCACAGACCTTCATATCCCTTTCCCTGCTCTTGAACAACAGAGAGCTGCATTAAAAAGCAATCTATAAGGTAAGCCTACCTTTATCCTTCAGTAAAAACAAGCTCAAACAGTCATTTCATTATTCTTGCATTCCTAGAGACTTTGCAGAACATTGTAAAATTAGTAGTCTAGTGAATGGACTGAGTATTGTCCAGTTTGTAGTTTTACATTTGGGACATTTTAATGAAGCCAGAAAATGTTCATTTGTTGCCACTGAGCTTCTTAAATTTACTTCAGAGGGGAAAAAGTCAGCTAATTTATTCTGACAGGCTTCCCTTTTTAATTAAAATAAAGTTTGAAGAACTGGAGCAGCGAAGTTAACCTCAAATAGTAATTTTGTGTCAACTCTCTTGAAGGGACTGACAATGAAAAATGCTTGCAGTGGCACTTTCGACAAGTTTTGCAGGTGAAACAAATGATGTTTTGAAAGCTGGAAACTCATGGAGGAGGGAAAAATACAATGGATAATTAGGAGCAATCTTCATGCTTAGAAAATTACAATTATCCGTTTATAACAGGGGGACTGCTTCCATTAACATCTCTTGTAAATTTGTCAGAAAATCTTGGTTACATGGGAATGATGTACGCCAATGTATATGCCAAAACAAACTTCATCCACATTGAAGTTATGCTAATAAACAATAAACATATAAATCTTACCTCAGTATGGTTTGGCTCTGAGAAGTGGAAATGGACATTGTTTGTGATCAAATGGCTCAATTTAGCCGGAAGTCACACACACACGGGGGGCTTTACATGTGGCGGCATGTAAAGTGGGGAAGCAACTTGAACACAGCTGGAGCTTAGCCTCACAGCTTATGCAAGATAAATATGGAATAAAACAAAAGCCATTATTAGCTTTGGTTTGTTCACAATGGCAAAATAAACGATAAAAGTTCAAAGGAGCAATAGGAAGCTGTAGGAAGGCTGCTGTGTGAGATACAAGGACTCGGGAGCTAAACAGTTAATGACTGTGTTACACACGTAAAAGAAAATCTTTAATTCAGATCTTGCTAATCTTGATAAAATTATGTTCTTTTTTTTTGTTTGTTTGTTGTTTTTTGTATGTATTTACTGCCAAGGTCTCTGGTATTCTCAATTGAAGCTTGAATGATGGCGAGAGTCCTATTACCTCAATATGTCTTGGTTATTTGAAGTTGTGGAAAATGTATATAAACATAAACACAGTGCGGCCAAGAAATGCTGCAAGCAAGTACTTTTGCTTTGCTACTTTTATGTTTTGATTGCATATATAAAGGAATGAATAGTTGTTACTTAAAAGTACTTTTCAATTTCCTTTTTGTTTTGAAATAAAATAGCAAGGGCAAACTTTGATTAAAGAAAAAAGAAAATGTAATTTATTCATGTTCAAAAAAATGCAGTGCCTCTGAACATTAGCACAGGAAGATGACCAGCTGCAAACATCTACCTTTTAGATGATTCAGAGACAAAAGGACTATTATTACAAGCCCCAGAGACTATAATCAGTACGGACATTCACTCACAAAGCTGATGCACCTCATATTATACATATTAAAAATCAAGAGCACTTATGCCCTCTCCTCTATCATTTGCCTGTTTAAATGAGCACATTTTCATTCAAAATAAATGTAGAGCAGTATTTTGTTTGCACACCAAAAGACCATCCTTGCTTTGTGCTAATGGACCTTTTAGCCATTGTAAGCAGGGCTTTTTCGACCCAACAGACGCAATTGTGGGAAAAAAAACCAAAAAAACTGGTGACTAATGTACAATAAAAAATGTTTTGCTCCTTAATCCTTAACGAAAACTAAAAATGTCCAATGAAGCTTAAAATGAAGATGTCTGCCTTTACATTCTCATTAACGGTCAGTCAACAAGGATGAACGGCCCTTCTGCTCGAGTTTGTGTCTGTCAAGATATATTAGTAAGATGCCAAGAAAGTGGCCAGACACCTGCAAACGGCAAGTCTTATCTCCTGCCAAGCAACATCTTTTCCATCTGCTATTTATGTTTATCAGAGGTGATTACACTCAGATGTTATCTGTCTTAACAGGTGCCAGCTAAACATCACTGAAAATTTCCAACCAGAATTGACACTAATAATAACATAGTCGAATGGAAAAATACAAAATATGCATATGTTTTGATATTTGTTTGCATCAGCTTCATTTCTTGTCGAGTCTTGTGTAAACAAGGATGGAATTAGTAGTTTATAACACAAATAATTATGGAGAAAACACAATGAAAGCCTGTGACTAAATGTCTTAAATACTGTGAGTATGATATGACTTACAATGATTGATTTCTACCTTGTCAGATTTTTTTATTGTGTTAATATACTGTATATATAAAAATACAAGACTGTAAACAAAGCGTAAGTTATCCCGCAGTTTTGGCAATATGGATACTGTGCACTGTCCTACTTAGAGTTTGGATTAAATGTGTCTTATAAAAAAGAATGCATTATTATTAGTTCTACCTACTAAATTATGCAGTGATGACATAAATGCTACTTTCTACAAAAAAAAAACACCTACTACTACTACTAAATAAATTACTTATTGTATTCATGTTGAATAGTGTTCTTGAAACATATTCAAACCAAGGATTGTTGTTACATTCACTGCATTTTATAAAACCAATGCCAAACAAATCTGCAACAATTTTCCTTTTAACAATAAATGGATAGAGCTATTGTGTTGGAACTGCTGCCATGTCCAAATAGAGGAGTGTATCTGTAAATATGTCGAGGGGGTGGGGGGGGGGTGTTGTTTATTCCTGTACACAAGCTAATGGTGTTTTTTTCTCACAGAAAATGGGTGAAGGCAGGGTGAAGACTTTCAGCATTTATGTGTGATAGTTTTAAACTATCAATTTAACCATTTCAAAATACATGGTCAAGTGACCATCACTAGCACAGAAAATGCACACTTTTTGTGTTCTCATTGATGGGCTAAGCAAATTCAGTCATTCATCTTCTACCGCTTAATCCCATTAATGGTTCTGGATGACTTGAGACTATCCCAGCAGCTTTGGGCTTGAAGCATGGTACTCCCTGGTCAATAGCCAGATAGTTGCAGGGCTGACACTTAGACACAGACATTGACAGATAACGATTAACTCTCAGTTCATCCACTACAGGGAGTTTTGATTCACCAATTCACCTGAACATGCATGTCTTTGGGGAGTAAGGCCACTACTCAGAGAAAGCCACCGAGCACCGCAAATATACACAAAAAATACAGTTGTGTTGTGTAAATAGAGATATTTAGATAAATATTCTTGGGAATTTTTTTAATTACTTTTGTAGTTGTGGACATATGTTTATTTTGCCCCCCCTCCGGATTGTTTTTTTAAGTTATATCCAGGAAAACTGTTTTTTAAATACAAGTACCTTAAACAGCACCTCTTCTCTTTGCACAAGCTAACTGAAATCACCTTTAACATTCTCTAGACATCCGGCAAGATCAAGTGATGCCTTCTACTGAGCTCTTAATTAACACGCTGACAGACTGGCTGAGACCAGCGTATAATTTTAATAAGACTGACATTAGGATCATGCAACAGAGGAAGTGGTGGATACATCCACTCACCCTGACAGTGTAATGTGTGTAATAAAGTGTAGATCCTGTTGACATCTCAGCGGGAACAAGGGTATTAAAGATGATGTCAAACCGGCGCGCGAGATGGAGGCGTGATTGGGGGCACTGGTTTGACTTCTTAAAGAAATCAGCAGAAGGAAAAAGAAGCTCTAAATACACTAGCTAAGTAGAGCAAATAAGCGTATTGTTTCATGTGGGAACCACACTGATTCTATTTACAGGAGACTTTTGGAAATCTAAGTCATTA
This sequence comes from Rhyacichthys aspro, assembly GCA_036850595.1. Classification (NCBI taxonomy): domain Eukaryota; kingdom Metazoa; phylum Chordata; class Actinopteri; order Gobiiformes; family Rhyacichthyidae; genus Rhyacichthys; species Rhyacichthys aspro. Next base: position 14,395,063 of record CM072166.1, on the reverse strand, counting down.
TTGGAAGAAAATTATTAAATTAAAAATCAAAATATACACACTTCTATTTTATGTTTAGATTTATGAAGTGCTGAATAGAGTCATCTAATCATTTTGTTACCAATACCACTATCATCTCTTGCAGTGTTACCACTGTTATCTCTTTGGTTGTAACTAGAGCCTAGCTGCTTGGAGCTTACACCCAGCACAATGGTTATCTTGACAGATACACTCACATTTTATAAATCAAACAAACCTTATTTATACAGCCCTTTCCACACAACTCAATGCAAGTCAAAGCGCTTTACAACATAAAATCATCAAACCAATCAACATATAAAAACAGTTGTGGCTTTGTTTCATTCTATTTCACTCATTAAAATAGAATAAAACACAATTGCGCAACTAAAAAAATACAATAGATATGATTAATATTGTGATAAAACAAAGACATGATCCATATTGTTTATAAAAACAACATAAAGCCAAACTAAATAAATTTTTAGTTTACATTTAAAAATGTTGATGCTTTCAGCTCTCCTCAGATCCTCTGGAAGGCTGTCCCAGTGTTTCAGTGCATGAAGGCTAAAAGCTGAGTCACCAAATGTTTTGGTTCTACTTGGTGGAACAGCCAGCAGTGCAGTGCCAGAGGATCTGAGAGGCTGTCCTGGTTGATAGACTAAAAGCAAGCAAGTCCATGCAGTGCCATATAAACTAATAAAAGGATTTTCAAATCAACCCTACAACCAACGAGCAGCCAGTGGAGGAAATTTTAAATGGGAATAATGTGTGCACTTGGGCTGCTGTGTTTTTGTTGAGCTGGTTGACAGTATTTTTTGGAAGACCACAGAAAAGAGCATTATAGTAGTCAAACCTGTTGCTTATAAAAGGGTGCAAGTTTTTCAGTGTTGCTCAGAGAGAGAAATTGCCTGACTCTAGACATTTCTAAGATGATAAAAAGCTGACTTAGTGACTCAATGCACCTGGGCTTTAAACCTCAAAATCTGAGTGTAAAATCACACCAAGATATTTACTTCATTGCATGGATTTAATCCTAAAACACAGTCTCAGGGCCCATTTCTAAGCTTTGGAACCAATAATAAGCATTTCTGTTTTGTCCTTGTTGAGCTGTAAAAAATAAAAGAGAACAGAGGTTAGGTCGTATATTGAATGCAGCACTGAAGTCCAATAGCACCAGAACAGAAGGTATGTTTTTGTCAAGATTGTTTCTTATGTCTTACCACTGTGAAGATGGCAGTCTAAAATTCCGTGATATTAAGTCATTATTATTAAGACATTAAATTAAGTGAGAAAATGCAAGGTTCTGTTTCTTTGAAATGGGTTTAACTACAACAGTTTTAAAATCAGTGGGGAAGATACCGACCTGGAGAGAGTGGTTTACTGCAGTGAGGGGGTCCTCTCACACCTAGTTAAAAATTGATTTCAAAGGGAATGTTACAATGGGATCAAGAAAACATGCTGAGGTCTTCAGTCCTGATACCTGCTTTTTCGGAGTGTCAGAATCAACCAGGACAACTAATTATCCAGCCCCAACATGACACGTTAAAATCATTTCAAACTAAAATTCTAGTTTTTTTTTTTCAGGCACAACCATCTCCAGGGTTAGCAGAGAATGACCCAAGAGATCATGTTTCAAATGCATTAATGCAGTCCCTCAATATACAGCTTTTTGTATAAATAGCCTCACTCAGTCTTCTTCTACATTTTTAACAAGTCAATGCTTAAGTTGCACTTTGACCTTTTCCTTATTTTCTGCTCCGAATGGCTAACATTGATCCTGTGATTACTGTAAATTACTTGTGTGCAATTTGATTCAATACTTTTTATGTTAAATACAGAAATTAAATTGTAATCATGCCATTCAGTGCCTTCTAGTCTTGTCAGTCATGGATATTATTGTGGCATTTTCAAACCTTACATACCACCATAACTGTATATCTCTAAACAAGTGATCGCCCCATGTCATGTCGAGGCAGTAGAGTGTATTCACATTATTATTAATTTGTATTCACTATACTGAGCATCCTTACCGTTTGGATTACTCAGGAGCAAAGGCCGCTGCAAAAGGGAATGTGTGCTACATCAGTGATCAAACATCTTTAACAGAAATCTATGAGGCCAGGCTGCCAAAAAAAAAGGTTTAAGACTCAAAAAGAGTCCACCCACCATCATGTCTTTTCAACTCTCTGCCCTCTCACAAAACACTGAAGAGTATCAAGACTAGAGAAACCAAGATCCTCCATAATTGATGATATTGAGTCGAGGCGGTCGAATATTCCTCACTAGTGAACTACTGAAATTTATGTTGAAGTTTTTGTCTTTTGAAATTTTGGAATAAAGTATTGAATATTGAGAATATTCAATCATCTGAATTGATTAAAACACATGATATATTAGGGCTGCACAATATATTGGAAATATATTGTTATTGTTATGTTATTGTTCACCGTATCTATTTGGCAAAGAATTAATTGTATCACATAACATTATGGTCTTCTATGTGACAGACATTTGATTTTTACCTCAAAATCATCATCCAAATAGAGCATTAAATCAATCTGTGGTGCATCGAAATCAAGTCCTAGTTTTGACCCGTTGTTGGTTTAGTCCTGTTCACAGTTGTTCTCTACAAACAGCAGCAGTGACAGGACATTCACAGAGACAGATTAAGTTTAGCCATCCTGCTAACATTTACCCAAGTAACACTGCTCTCACTGTCTCGTAAACAGCGTGAAACTAACAGGACATCCCATACTCATTTTTTGAAGTACGGTTTACTTCACTGAATGCTTGTGTTTGGTTTGCGGCTTGAGCAGGTGCACATCAGAGCAGAGCACTGTTTGTAGAGAATAACGATAATCACCCAGTGGAATTATAGACGCGTGCCAAGATGTATTTAAATACTCACCAATAAACACAGTAAACACCATATGTCTGGCCCTTTTCCTGCTGCGCTACTGAAGGTTGTCATTTTGTGTTGTTACAGCTGCTGCAAAGAACTGTGCAACAAGATGGTTGGCATAACAGTCGTTTTGTTTCAACAATCTTGTTTCATAGATGTGAGAATTAAATTAAATCTATTCATGCAATGGTTAGGGTATTTAAATTTTGTGGTGGTCAACTGCTTCAGTTTTATGGACTAGACAAGAAGACTACTTCTTAACCCGTATCTGTATAAAGTCATGTTTAATGGATGGGCTACTATAAAGTCAGACCAAAATTAATCAAATTATAGCATTAGTTATTTCTTGTGCTTAATGTGTATGACTACTGTGCAATTTGATTCAATATTTTAGGATCACAAATTAGGGCTAAGTATCATCTAGGACATGGAGATACGATACGTACCTCGATACATAGCTCACGATACGATATGTACCTCAATAAAATGCAGTATGGCCCAATTCGATAACATTATGTACTGCTTTATAATTAATGCTAATTAACACTATTTACTCAACAAAACCAGACAACTGTTACATTTGTCTTCAATTAACTGAGGAATGAACATTAAAATAAAATGTTTTGCTTTTTTCTGAACACATCACAGAAAACCAAACAGTTATAACCATAATCAGCAGCTAGTTTTGGGTGGAACTGTTATAAGGCTTAGCCTTTTGAGTATGATTTTGAGTTGCCATGAGTTACACACAGATTTCAGCCGTAGCATACAGGCAGTATGCACTCATGTCATCTCCAATAAATGACTTAAACCAGCCTTTAGATTCAGGGTTTGATTCACACTCCTTTCTGTATTTTTGAGTCTACAGTTTAGACTGAGACATGAAGAGCTAACCAGCTTTGTAGCTTATGTCACAAAGAGACACACAAAGTGGACGAGTCAAGTGAGTGACTGAGGCTGTGTGAGTCTCTGGTCTAATGATACATCCATGCTCTGGACTCAGAGATGAACATCTCCTGTTCTGATGCAGCTGAGAGGGACTGCTGCGAGCGGACTGGTCCGTCTGAGAGTGCTTTGGGATTTGCATCCACTGCTCGTTGAGAAGAGTGATAGCAAGTCTCCATACAGTCTCCAAATAACACCAGGAAAAGTCACTAGATTTGTAGTCATTTTTTTGAAAAAGAGACTCTAGAGGGGTCTGAAAAGTTGCTAAATATAGCGACAAAGTCACTAAGTGGGCAACACTGGACTTGCATTCCCTCGCTGTTGAAATGCCCCCTAATGGCTGGGAGGAGTGCCGATATTAAAAGCCAGAATTTTTAAATATTGACATATATCTATGTATTGATTTTTAAGCACAGCCCTACCACAAATGGTTGAAGTTATGTTAAACAGAGAACCTGTTTTGGAAACATGCCATTTAGTGACTTCTAATCTCATCAGTTTATATAACAAAATGGCCTGTAAATTACCAGTATCTCACAGTGTTTTTTAAAGCCCCACTGCGTAACTTTCGAGCTAAAAATATATAGCCCCAAAGTCCGCTCAACAGAGACATATCAGGAAGTGACTCTACGAGGTAGTTTGACTAACTGTAGTTTACTGGAGTGACTGAAAATTATCCAGCTTTCTTGCTGTTTTTGCTGTATTTGTCATGGCTTTAGAAAGGCTGCGTTGTCTTCTTTCTTTGTCGGTGTTGTAAACAAAAGCAGGCCCTTTGTGACTGTGATAGCCATGAAGGGTGGCAAAGTTTTTGGTACACTGTCTGTTCTCATCTATTACAATGGCCAGATTAGCTGTAAACCAAATGATTTTAAACCAGTTTTAAAAAGTGATGTGTATGTGCTTGATTTGCCAGGCCTGATAAAATGAGACTCTGACAGGCAAGTGGTTGTTGTGTGAAAAATCCTCAATCTTCACAAGACATTTTGAAAGAAATAAACTGAAAAGCATACAATACTGATGGCAGTTTCACATAAAGAGATGTCAGTTCTTAAAAATAGCTGTGTGTAACTGATCACACTCACACTACTTAGTAGTTGTCTCTTTCAATCACTGTTTTGGGGGAGTTAGTCATCAGCTCTACGATAGTAATGAGTAATATAAGAAAAAGAATATGACTCAACTTCACAGAAAGCTCCAAAAACTAATTTCTCAGCAAAGCAGTGAAATATACTTTTCTTCAGGACTCACACCGTTCAAAACTAATTATAAAACAATTCATTTAGAAAGCAAGCTCTGGGGAACATAGACATAAGCTTATTAGTGAAATGCTGTTAGTAGTTTCACTTTAATGAGTAGCAACAAATCTACATGGTCTATTGTGGTTTGGCTGATCATTTGTAATGTGTTCAAAGCTGAGTTCTCTTTTCTGTTGCTAATGAATCACTCATGGCTAGAGCATTGTACCTTTCTATTCAATGTATTTGTTTACAGTGGAAAAACGTGACAAGTAACTTTGCCTGAGGTTTGAGGTTGCAAGGTCACGTCTAAAAACACTTGTATTTTCACATGTGACAGTGTTCTCTGCAATGTTATATTCTGTGTCCATTGTTGGCAAAAATTTACTTTTAGATCTCAAGTGTAAACTGTCCATTAGCTTAGCATGGGTATTAAGCTAATTTAACATGTGTGAAGGCATCGTCTAATGGCTAATTTACAGTTTTTCAATTTTACTTATTCAGTTCATTCAGTCGAATTTTTGTGGAGAACTTGTTTTAAATGTTGAATATATCTTGATATAAGTTTATCGAAGCTTTCCCAATTACAGTGTTCCGAAATCCAGAAGAGATGTTGACGTGGAGTTTTCTTAGCAATCTGGTCACATCAACGAGAAGACATTATAATAGGCTCAGTGGCAGAGGGACATCCCAGAGTCAGACTGAAACTGCAGTTGAGCCATGCAATAACTTTAAAGACTAGAAACACCAAAGTGATGTAAGATCAATGAGAATTAAAGGAACTTTGGGATACATTTAAAAATAAAGAAATAGTTATAGTTCTGTGTTAACATTACTCACACTCAAAAATCCATCTGTCATCTGTATCACCGTTTCCCTTTCTTCTTGCCATGTTAATGTCTCAGAGCTTTCATGCAGATGCAGAAATTTTGTTTTTCATAGGTCCCATATTCTGAGTGAAGGCTAGAGTGCGTCATTATTTTGAGGAAGACAAAAATGTTGTGCAGTGCCAACACATTCCCCTGGTTAAGATAAGACAGTATTTACTGTTATTTTGCTTCTGTGATGCAGGCCCAGGGGAGCACTTTCACACCTGGAAAACGCACTGTGATAAACTGTGAGAAATAAAAAGACCCCAAAGACATATAACGAGAGAGAGCAGAGAGAAGTCTGTACAGGAAAGCACTGCCTGTTCAGACTTCAGACGTTCAGTTTGGAGACCTGACTGAAATAGTTTCCTTCAAAGTGCACAAAGTGTTGTTTTTGTTCCTTGTTAAAAGATAAACTTGGCCAAAGAAGCAGTGCGACTGACTGCTGCACAGAAACGAAAAAAAAAAATCATATTATCAAGTCACCACGAGTGATCTGCCCCTGCATTTGAGCTCCTCTTTTGTTAATGGGAGGGATTGGCCAGCCATTCAATTTAGTTCAATAAGAGATGCTTATACAAGATGCTCATGAACACTCTAATCACTGATCTTAGACGGAGACAAAATAAGAAGCCAAATAGTCTGATTACAGTCCTCAACAAAATGACATGTTCATGAATGTATATACTTAGACCACTGCACATTATTTAAATATGAGACTCTCACCATTTTGTGTTTACTTCTTTTATTTCCTTTTTCTCTTTTCTGCAAACATTGAACACCAAAGCATACACTGGACCCTAGCCTTCAATAATGAACAAGGCGTAACCAAGGAGGAGAAGGAATGCCAAGACTGGGAATCATAAGTGCTCTATTGTTTCCCTGAACCAACAGTTTCTAGCAGCTTGTATCTGTAAACGACATTTTGTGATGATTTTGCTTGGAAATAGAACCATCTCGTTTGAAGACAGAGGCAGAAGTGAGACACTGAGAACGCTGAAGAAGCAGATGCAGCAAAAGTCAGCAAGAAGCTGTGATGAAAGGACATCTTTTCACTAAAGTCTGTCAATGTGCTGCCTCAGTGGAGCAGAACTTTTGAATCCTTTTCCTGTACACTTGTCAGAAAATACAAACATATTGTTGGGATAGGGCTAAAAGTTATATTTCAATATAGCTATTTAATATCTAAATATAAATTTATATCTTGATAAACATTTTTCCAGACAGGATTATAAAAAGAACCTATTATGACAGTTTATTTTATTTTATTTTTTAACAAATCTATTAAACTGTTTAGTGAAAACAATAAAACAAAACACACATTCACACATCAGAGCTGTCTTTGTCTAATTGCATAAATATGTCATTTAACAGCCTCTGAGTCAGAGCTTTCCAAGGTGTCTCTGATGAAACACAGAAGCACAAAGTGAATAAACTAAAGATTAACTCAGTGGGCATTTAAAGGTGGATTTATTGAGCTAAGAGACTATTCTTTGTGCAGCCTGTAGCATGACTATCTCCCCAGCTTTCCGAGAAGCGCCTGTTAAAAATACAAACATGTTTTGCAAATGAAACCTTTTTTCCCCTCTCAAGAGGCTGGATAATAAGGCTGCATCGCGGTGAAGTAAGAGCAAGTACATTTTCTCCATGGTAATACACACAACAGCGCTGTGCTGAAGTAAACAGTTGGAAATCACAGCTTGAAACATGTGTGTAAACATAATACGTAGACGTGTATAATTTATAGATAAAGGAACAGAGGAACAGAGGTAGTGCAGACTGAGCGAGTGTGGGAGACAGGGATACAAAACCATATGTTGATATTAATGACTCTAGTCTCATGTTTTTCTTGCATAGTATATTGAAATATCTTAAAAACTCACCCAGACTTGTTTGAAACAAAATATATACAATCATATATATCATAATGCAATATTGCTATTGCCATCAAAAGATTCCCCCAAAATTCACCAATCATTAAAATTAAATATTCACATCGGTCTATTAGGCTGTTTTCTGTATGTTGTGTTGATTTTTATGAACTATGTACCGTTAGATACCCAAGATGTAGATCACTGCAACCTGCAATTACAGCCACCTCAGTCCCATATTAATAAACAGCCATAGGTAATGTTGGAATTAACTTTCATTTACATAAATTAGACAATTTGAATAAATGCCCTGGCATTAAATGTGAATGAAAGCTTTTGTGCACAAGATGATTACATAGAGAACAATTTGCATTCAAAGCAGGCAATGAAAAGACAGCAAAGTATTTTTAATCTCCATAACAAACAGACAGACTACATTTCATTACCGTTCTATTGTCAGAGAGGAGATTCCGGGAACGCTCAGTAAATGCTGTCACAGACACAGCATTAGGAGTTCAACTTTTGATTTCAGATTATGAAAACCTTAGACTTTTATTTTGATCATTTATTTTCTATTAAAATGAACCTTTGTTTTACAATGTTAACTTGCAGATACAGCACACTGAGTAAATCTGTCTGTGTGTTGCAAGTAGAGCAGACAAAGCCGTGACAAACCTTAGATCTGTCGCACAGTTCTTTTGGATGTTGATCCCATTCTGTCAGAGTTCTATATTCAGATCTTGTCTTTTCTACATCAGCATTGTCATCCGTTAGGAACAGATTCACATATATTAAATGTAAGTGCCTGCGTGCACCTAGACTGAATAAAATAACACCCTAGTGGACAGTTCTAGGGCCCTGTTCAAAGATGGCATTTAAATGTGTTCAGAGTTGTTGAATCACAAGTGGCCCGTGTTACTGTTTGAACATTTGTGTTATGAAAGTGACCTCCATCAGCATTGTGCTACTGTGAGCGAGCCACAGCCATGTTACTACAACAAGTGTGTCATTGAATCAAGCGTGTCATACATGCACTGAATCAGCATCACTAATTCATTACTCTCCAGTTACTTAGACCAACACTAATGGAGCAAGTTAGCCAGCATTAATTTACAGTTGATTTGCCATGTAAATAGAAATAAAAATTTGGTATCAAACTGTACCCCGAGCACACGCTGTTTCTGGAAAAGCTGCACGCATATGGAGGACAAGCATATAATTTTAACTTTCTTTGTTTAATTTACTCTCAGTTTATTCTTACACGCTTCTGCCTGCGTGGGTCTACAGAAAGTTTTCTACCCTGTAATTTAAATCTTATTCTCCATTGTCACCGAGCACTTTCTCAAGGTGGATCCGTTCTTTGTTACAGTTATTTCCTTGAGAAAACATTTGTACAGCATGCCATACAATGCCTTATACCTGGAAACAAATTTTCCCTTGTCTTGCCTGTCAGTGTGGAGGAAGGTTTTATATTTCTTTGCCTGACAGAACAGCTTAGAACAGAAATAGTTATTCTGAATTTTATGAAGTAACAATTTATGGGTTGCTTTTGGATATTTTATAACCAGGAACGATATACAAAAAATATTTAAAACAAAGGACCACATTAGGTAATTTAGCATCAGATTATTTGCAGAAACAGAACTTTAGACCTAGAAACAGAATTTTAGAAACAGAATTTTTAGACCTATACCTATCTCTGGCACAGGATGATGGCGCTTTTATCCAGTGTACCAGTGCTGGAATAGACAATATCTCTATATTATTGTACTCATTACTTCCTGACAAGCAGGTATAGACCAATCAAAGCGCCCCCAGCTTGGGACCTTGACATTTTGGTCAAAGCTTTCAGTATGTGCTGAATCTTCTCATCTGTTAAAACATTTGATGAGAAAGCCTAGATGGATCTAGAGACAATATATAAGGAAAATAAATCATGTATTTTCTGTCTGCTCACACGAACATGCAAACTTTTAATTAGAAGTGCTAAAAAATTTAAATTCAGAAGTCAGCCATGGCAGCAGCCCTTTGTTCTACATTTACAGCCTCTATTTGAATAATGATAGATCTTGTGATTACTGTAAATTACTATATTATGCATACCTCCCTATGAGCATATCAGTATCAAAAGCCGCTCCTTGCTGTTGTTGTTGTTTTCCTTTGCAGCAAGCCTTTACAGCGAGGGCTCTTTAGTGACATGCCTAAGCCACTCAGCGACCTGCGGGCAATTTAGACTGATGAAAGATAACAAATTTGCAAAGGGCACGGGGCAAGTGTTCTCTGAGCTCGGAGCCTTTGAGGACAGCTTTGATCTGACAATACGATCCCATCAAAGCCGCACTGACAGCATACACAGCGTGTGTTCAGAGCGGCTTGAAAGACAGCTTTCACAGCAATATGCTTAAAGACAGTCTCGAAATGGTAATACTTCTTCAGGACATCAATGATGACCTACTTGCTGTTACAATTATGCTAAGGAGGACCGAAATGATGCTAAACAGTAAAAGAAAGACTCAAAGGGAATTCAATGCGTGCTGAAAAGGAGCTACACAGAAGACAAGGAAGCATTTGCACATACTTATTTTTGGATGATGTTAAACCTGGTATCTACGTGCAGCAAGGGTGAAAAACAATCCTGTCCAGACGTCACTAAGTCTTAATCTCCTGCTGTCTGCAAGTGAACAGGGCTGTATAAACAGAGTAACGACTTGACAAGCAACACCACACGGGGCGACAGGTTTGTGGCATTAGAATAATAAAGAACTCTTAAAGCACTTTAAGCTGGCAATGTAATTTAACACGCAGTAAATCACAGACAGGCCATCATAACTTGAACTGTGCCATTCCTACTTTTTGTAGTCCAATTTGAGATTCCATTCAATTATGTTAATAATGTCCCCATATACATGACAAATTATAGTATCTATAAATGAGGAAACAGTGAACTCTGAATTTGTTAAAAGTAACATGCAGTCATGGCTTATTTACCACATTACAGAAGGACAAAAAATAACCAAACCTGTCATGACCCTTGACTGGAGAGAGCTGTCGCTGTCTCAGTGCAGGACAAGAACACGGAGTCCTGCAGTGGCTGTAGTGCAGCAATAGTTCAGAATTCTGAGACCAACGCAGACACCGCTACAAGAAACAGCTGTGTTAAGCATTAAGAGCCGTACTGCTGGACAAATTGCACCATTTTTGTGAAATATCAGTTGTTTAGTAACAGTTAAATTTTAAAATAACTAATTTGACAATCACACAGTTCTCTGGCAGCTGTCAGAAACGTGGATACGGCATAATCATATCACAATATCCCAGTTTCTTTTGGAGTGCTACAAAAAGCGGGTTTCTCAAAAGTGGGATACTGGCTTATCCTGGTTTCTCACGTGAGGATAAGGTGCACTAACAAAAACGAGGATAAAATCTGATCAAAAACTGGATACTTAAGTGCATGTAAACACACTCATGGAGCAATTGGTGCATCTCTCTTAGTTTAAAAAACTTTTAAAAAGCTGTGAATAAACAACAGCAAAAATTCAAGGTAATTCCTCTTCTACTTCTATGCAGCAGTAGACAGTTCTATCTCCATTTTCATTTGTATTGTAAATCCATGCCTCTGAGAAAAAATGGACACAGATTTGTTCTGCATTTACTAGACTGACATACAACCATCAGCATTCAGGTGTCAGTACCAAAATACTCAGAATAAACTGCCTTGAAACTGACACAATCTGAAAACATATAAACAATCAGAGAAACAAAGGATTCCATAAATTCTGGCCCATTTTTGATACATGGTTTGCTAAGAAAATGAATGTCTACCTGGAATTTGCAAAAAATTCAACAAAATAAATCATTTGGAAATTTTGACATAAACTACATTCTTGGATTTTATATTTCAGTTCACCTGTAATACATTTTTGGTCAGCTGCTCTTTTTGTCTCTTCTTGGTCTCTGTTGCTTAGAAACAACAACCCCCTTTGTTTGAAATTTCTCAACTCAAAGGACTGTGGGTAATATCCTTCAGTGAAGTCAAGTCAGATGCGCACTTGCTGGTTGGGTAAATGAAGGGTGCAAGTGGAGTGCCAGTTGCAGTAGTACACGCTTCTGACAAAATGCACTCAGTGAGTTCAGCTGAGTTGCCTTTGAAAATTGCAGACATCTGATTCCCTTACATTACACATATTCACACAGAAGTATTTTTTTTCTTCTTCATTGATTCTACCACACACAAACTCATAGCTAGTTGTCCTGCCCCTTCACAATGCTCTAATAGGGGCCATTGGGTTTGGAAGGTGACATTTCAAAGGGGAATGATTATTCATAAGTGAGCCGGATGACAGGGAGCCCAGAAGGAAAAATACCTCCCACCCCACGTCCGCAGCGGCCCTTGTAGCCCGTTTCATGTGATATTCAGCATGAAGCATGAGCTGGGTGTCCATGTGGTGAATAAATGAGGTGGAGAACCGCTCGTGGCTGCATGAATCATCGGGCTCCACTGGATGTGTGCCCTACCTGCAAAGCCTGTCAGCATCTAGCAGTGGGAAAACACGCCGCCGCTCCAGTGTGTCAATACACACACAGCCCGCATGCACACAGCTCATCAGCCATCAGCAGCAAATGAGCCACATCCTGTACAATCAAGGCACTGAGGCATATAGCTTATGATGGATTATATGTCGACTAAATAAGCATCTGATTTTAATTTTGATGGTTTTAGTTGATGATTTTGATTACAGAGCTTGTGTTTGTTTGTATTATTCATAAACCAAATGGAAAACTTACCCAGAAGCACCACACAGGATGCTTGACTTAAAGAACACTGTTCTTAAATGAAATCACAGCAGTAGACCAGATAAGCCTCTTTGTGGAAATAAATGGAGAAAACTCATTTTGTTTCCAAGTACCAATTACTCTGAATGTTTATCTGACGGATGAGAAACATTGTGTGAAACTTTGAAAAATTGAATGGAACACATTGGTCCCACATGTTTTGGTCTGTAATCCCATTGTGACATTTACAATGATGATTTAAATGATCACTATTTCATCTATTGCAAACTTTAAAATGGCTGACAGATTCTGTTTTGTCCTGTATCACAAACTTAACTAAATCCTCCAAATAAATCTTGTCAATTGGCAGTTGTGCATTCAGAGTCACTTTCAAAGCCTTGAATACAGTGTAGCAACTCTGGGGGTGGATCTTTTATGCTCTTAGAATGGATTTACCAAAATAATTGAATAAAAGCTTTCTAATTATTTCACCTTTGTAAGTCCCCCAGTGTTCTGCTTTTTACCCTAAACTGAAGAGCACCACAGGGACACAATTCCGCTCACTTAGAGTGGGAACACGCCAGCATGTCTTACACCCACACTCACATTACTGACTCTACAAAACCCGGTGGAAGGAGCAATTAGTTTCATTATTTCCTGTACAACTGTCCAGAGCAAACAAAAGGAGCACTAAACACAGGTCTGCAAAAGAGTTTAAAAATCTGAAGCGATGCAGTCTTATCTACTCTCTGGGTCTGTACATAGAATATGGCATGTCCCTGCAGGGCTACCGTAGGTGCTCACGGCCAGCAGAAAGGATGGTGTGAGGTATGGGATCGAGATGTGCAATTTTGCCAACAGAAAAAAATGTGCAATTTTGTTTTCAATTTAACACATGACCATTACAAAGTTCAGAGTCAGTCCATCCCTTTAAATATACATACAGTTCAACTTTTACTGAGCAAAATGGCCCATTCATCCACCACACTTTTTTTACTACTTTTTTTTTACTATTTTTTGTGCCATTTTGGAGCCAGCTTGCTTTCATTGTATCTTGGATATATTCCATACAAAGACAAATCCTCTGGTATGATACTGACAATGCAATTTAGCTTCAATCCAATATTTAATTAACAATTTTGTATAATTAGACAATGGAATTACAGCAGACGTTTAAGTGAAACAAGAGCCAACTTTTAACAAGTCTTTATTCTTACTGCATCTGTTGGTGCCAGCTGTAATAAGCATCAACTTTCTGAGTCAATGCAACACAGAACTCCCATTTCACAATATTGCAACCTTATTATCTCCGCATCATACTTTGAATGAGTTTTATAATTAAGTTACATAAGACACTGCACAACCCTTATTTACGCAAAGTGATACGATCAAATAAAGTATGCTTGTTTAATTGCATTCTGAAGCAATTAGAGTTACAAGACTATGCATTTAAACTAATCCTTTCTCAGCAATGTCTTCTTGAAGTCCCAGCTGCTTAATTAAAACTCACTTCATCTAAGGCCTTTTTGCTGTTGTATCTGTCACTTTTTTTTTTTTTTCGTCCATGGATTGTCTCTGACCGACGCAAGCAGGGAAATAGCACGGCTGTACATTGACGTAGGTCCACACAAAGAGGTGGTTTTGAAGCAAAGACCCATTACTAATGCAACACCGTCTAGTCACAATGCTGATGACCGCTTTTGCCAGCACTGACAAAGGTGGGTAACATTCAGTTGGAACAAAACAGAATGATTACAGATGGCTTTTTTGTTCCTAATGGACTAAACGCACATTTTGTATTTAAACCTTTATTTGAAGGCTGCACTCTATTGCAGCTTAAGTGCTGATCTTTTCTATCTAATGACCAAACCTCTCTCTATTAGTTTTTTTTCCAAAGACAACAGAAAGTCCCTCCAGGGTTACCACAGGGTGTTGAATGGCATACAGCATTCCATTTAAGAGTAAACATTACACTACTTTAAGCTGCTCCGAATTTGTTTCAGACCTCAGCATTAAACAATTTGTCTTTTTAATTTACATTTCTTTATTACCTGGTTATGCTTTAAATTACAGCACTGAGTGAGCAGCTAATCTCTGTGTGAGTGCTAATGGTGTCTTCCCAAATCAGAAAAACAATCAAGGGACTTATGAGCAGTTTGAGAACTGAGTTGAGCTAAAACAATCAGATCAAGGAAAAAAGGAGTTCCAACTGCTGAGTACACAATTACTGTGAACAGCAAGACACACCTTATAACAAAACACTCACATATATGACCGTCTCAGACTGGCTATATATTGAAAAAAACTAGTAAAGAATAGATCGGCTAACTGCAGGTATGCTAAATTATAGGCCAAGGCTATACCTGGAAATCATAGGCGGAGTTTGACATTTGCGCTGTGGGGAGCGGAAGGCAAGCATTTTTCACCAACACCTGTACCGACTCGAACTATTGCATGTATAGCATCTTATCCATAATATACTCCAGGTCTACTGCACAGACAGCAAGAGATGACAATAGAACAGTTCCAGGCTTCAATAAGCCAGGCAACACAGCCCTACAAATCAGTTTCTCAACATAAAGTTTAATATCCCACATTGCTTTATGTTTCAGGTATTTAACTTTTACACAACGCTCACAACTGAAATGCACTGAAAAAAAATAAAGTCTGGTAAAAGAAATACCTGTGTTTATCTTATATGGTTATGTTTAAATTTCCATGTAGCTGACTTTTTTATACACTTGGCATAAACATATTTATGTTACATTTATTTTTTTACATGAATTCAGCTCACAGTAATACCAACACCAGTGTAGGCTACTACAACTGTAAAATAACCAGTGAGCTACCTAATGCAGAATCGTCACCTTGTTTATGTCCTGTATATTTACAGTATCCTCAGGAGAAGTTTAGTGTGAGGTCGCCCTCAGAAGTGCAAAAATCATTTCTCTGTATCCGCGCTTCACTAAAGCTCATTTCTCCAACACTGACTGGTTTGTGCACGAATAACCACGTCTACACTTGAACATGCACATGCTATACCTCATTGGAAAGCTCACTGAAATTGATTTTACAGACTAAAAGACAGAAAGAGCACCTAAAGCACCAGAGCATAATTAGCTGATATTCACCAGCACCATACATTTTAAACACAATTAGCAACTCCTTACCTTCGGAGCAGTCCTGAAGTCATTTTATAAATCAATCATCAATTATTTATATTCCTTTAGTCCATAAGGGTTACTAAAGGTCTTTTCTTGATGAAATATCACCCAGACTTTGACTAGCTGCAGGACACTAAAAGCTCAAAAATAAACAAATAATTGTGTTTCTTTAGATGTCAATGGCCATCTAAACCAGCTCAATATGCAACTGCAGTGGCGACAAAAATAATGGGACATGTTTAAAAAGTTGATGAAAAGCTAGTTAATTATTATTACAGTATTACATTATTTGTCGGACATTGATAGGCCTATTTCAACAAACTTTATATGTATTTATCACTTTGTTCCAAAGCTCATTTCACTTTTTTCATTTCCGTTTTCTGGCGTGCAATTGAACGCAGTGGCATCATGCTGGTTGCACAAACAAGCTGCTGTCTTTTCTTCTATTAAACGGTAAGGCGTCTCCCGGAAGAATCGCAATGTCAGGCAATGTCCTCAAGTCGAGCTCTGTGAAGACCGTGGACAGATTCATGCAGCTGCACCATGCGTCATTATGCACTGCATCAGGAAGGTTCACACTCAGATGAGCTGAGTGCTGCTGAGTTATTTGTGAATTGTTTGAAAAGTCACAAAAACTGTGGTTACGCGTACAGATGAGGGCTTCTATTATTTACGCAGGACTCAGGAGACTGGTACACTGGGTGAACTCCTTCCCACACGTACTGTTGTGAGAAGATTTTGAATTGAACTGTCCTGCTTCTAACACCTCTTTATGTGTCTACAATCATCCACTGTCAGTTTGTTGTTGATTATTTGCGACCCCAGACCCACATCACCTTAAGCAGGAGGAAGGAAAATGAATAAACTGCAATATGAGGAAAAATAACAGCCCACCTTCTCAGAGCTAAGTAGCACAAAGACAAGCAACAGTGAAAAGACATCTGGATCACTGAGTATGTTAAAAGAATATTCTATATTCATGGGAAATATTGCTATGAATGTGTCAGACTCTGAAATTAATGAGTGAATGAACGAATTAGCGTTCAGACCCTTACCCACGGCTGCACGCACACGGCTTTGGAGCTGTGTGTAAGGGTCTGAGCCCCAATTCGGACTCAGACAGGTCCAGTTTGGAGTTAAAGTATGTATTAAAGTCAGACATAGAGAGGCATAAATAGCCTTTCATAAACTTTTTTTAAGATAGAGATGGGTTTAGCTTTGACTGGATGTTATCTTTGGCACTCACAGTTTTATAATCAATCAATTTTCAGAAATTATTAGCTGTGGGCCAGAATTGTCCCACCAGAAAGTGGTTGCGGACCCCTGCATTATGGCCTTACAGTAGTCTACGGTAAAGTAATAGTTTTAGTGTTTCAGTAGACTTGCATGTGGTCAAAAGGCCCAAGAACAGAGTAAAATGTATTTCAATGTGTAGTCTTAGCCTCAGAGGAACATAACTTCTGAAATGTTTTATGTTTTATAATTAACAGTTTTTTTTGAGAAGAGACATTCCCCAGAAGCTAAGGAGAACAAGAATAGCATTGACAAGTTAACACACTCATAGCTTCACTAAGAGAAGTAACTGGACTCAGGCTTACAGTTCATTCATGTGGGTTTGTTGTTTAGCATTTAGCCGTGCTTTAAAAGAGGGCTAAGTTAAAACCTGACTTTAAAAAAAAATTATAATTTAGACAGTTCATGAGTTTGTGAGTTAAAAGCATATTGAGACAACAAATTTCGACCATACCAGTGCCACTTGGATGCAATTAGGCTGTAAGAGACCAAAACAACAGCCAAAAATAAACTATTAACTGGCAGTTGTCAGTCCAAAGGCATGTCAGTCTAGAGAACTATGAGCTATTAGTTTGGTTATAACGTATACATGCAGCAGTAACTATCATTCACACTTCACGTTGCGTATGTCAGCATGACTGAGAACTAAAAAAAAATGAACTGTGTTTCCAATTGGATTGGAATTTGGACAGTAAAAGTGTGTTTTTTCTGTAAACATAATGAGTGAATTGTTTCTTCTTTGTTCACAAAGACATGCCTCACATAAAAATCAAATCCCACACATCATTATTTTACAGATGTTTCCACCTGATGCAACAGACAGGATGAGTTTGTGATGCTGTTGGACTTAGAGCATGTTGTTGCCAGTGGACAAAACAAACTTACCAATTTTATTTCCTTTGTCAGTGAATACTGTTGAGGAAGGTGTCTGCAATCTCTAGTGTGCAAATGTCATTTCATCTTATTAGCAGTGGTACTTATTCACTCGCCATTTTGATTTTAATCTTAACAGTTGAGACCTTGCAAACTCTCTTATTCATACTTTTTATCACTCCTTGGATTATCATATCTCTACGGCCTTGAAAGACTTGTCAATTTGTAGTCTACAACAAACATCGAGTTCGGACTGAATAAATAACTTATTTGATCCTACAAAGCTCCCACTTCTGGTGCAGACAACTGACATTAACAATAGTGAACTGGTGTGACGCCAATGAAGTGTACTGGCTTGTGTAGGAGGTTTAAAAAAACAGATAGTGTACATGTGGATGTTGGGAGGTAACAAGACCAAAATAGAAGCCTTGAAGAGGAAGTGGACCGGCCTACCTGATCGATAGAGGCACAGCAACAGGGAATAGTGGCAGAAAATGCACGCACGAGGTAAGGATATAAATGGATTAGCTCACCAGGCAAGCAGTCAAAACATGACCATATAATACCCTGGCTGGCATTTTAATCAAGTAGTCTCTTGTCAGTGACTTGGAGAAATCCAAATATCACAGGCTTAAGCAGCAGTACAGCTAATCCTTCAAAAATCTAAAGACTGAGCTATAACAAGCTTTAAAGATAAAAGTAAATCCTGTGCAATTGTGTTTTGTGTGGGTTTTTTTTTTTATGTGGCTCAAGTGGACTATGTGATAACAATAACCTTATGGCAACCCTGGTGTCAGTGTAATCTATGGAGTCTGATAAAAGGCTTATACTGATGAGCCATATCATTCTGACCAGTGACAGCAGAATCTTTTGTGTTTTAGTCGTGCATGTCTTTTAGTGGAAATTACTGGGGACTAGCAATAACATTTATACAACTTTGAGAAGGACTGGATCAGAGCTCTTGTGGTCTGTTCTGATTTTGTAGTGGTCAGTCCAAATTAGTCCAGGTTTGTATCTTCCAGGGCTTAAAGGATCAGGTAGATTTCCAAGTGGAGTACAGCCTCAATTGCTTGGGCTGTTGAGGACCAAAAAAATCCTGCCCAATAAGACAATGAGTCATTTTATAGGCTCTTTTGGAATTTAATATTACTTTTGGTGGTGCTTTACCACAACATTCTGGACTATGGGCTAACTGTAGACACCAGAGATCATCTTTTAGCCTTTTTGTTTAAGATTGGACTTTTATTTCCATAGAGCTAAGTGGAAGGAGGCAAGAAGGTTGTGACGACAGGACAGTTGAGGTCTCTTTCTTTATCAAATGTATTGGTTGGCAGTGCCAAGTGGCATCAAAATACATGTCTTTTTAACATTAGCTAATAGGGCAAATGCATGATGCTAAAGTCCAGGACTATGTGCTTCTGTCTCGCAGCAGACAATGATCAGTTCTTTTATACATCTTTACAGGAATTGTGCAGGTAAGATGTTGGCACATTGACAGCAGTGTGGCAATAATGGAACATTCCTGACATTGCTTGTAACAAATATGAAAGTATGTCACACTTAATGCAGTTGAAATGGGACGTACAATATTCCTACGAAAAATAAAAAAAAAAACTCCCCCAAAGGATACATAGTACAAAGTTCTCCACCCTACTGATCATTATAATGTTACAAATACACTTTTGATTGAAATGTTTAAATGTTTGTGCATCGGGGAAAAAGGTAATGACTCATCATTACTTAGACCTTAGTACTATTTCAATAGCGTTCTCTGTTGTTCAAAGGCCAAATGCAGGGGGTTGTCCATGTTGTTCAGTATATAGTGGTGATGATGAGAGGGCATCAGGATGCTGGGTCTGTAACTCAGAAACAGTTCCACTGCTGATGTCACAGACAGTGTCTGGTACAGACTTTGGGCAAATGACAGAACCAAGACATGATCCTGGGTCTCCTACGTGCTAGGCATATGCTCTACCTGAGCTACCAGGGGCGCCCCCTAACCTTGGCCAGTCTCAACTGAAAATCCTCCACCTGGAATCTAGAAAAGTATCCCAGAAGAGACTGGTCTCAAATACTACAACAACACATCCTGCAGGTAGACATGGAGCCTGCTATACTAAAAGCTACAAGCTAAAATATCAGTGTTTTGCAGCACACAGACAAAACAGATGGTCTCTGAAGTGTAACCTGACATCTCAGTGAAAGAGAACCGACATTACTCAGCTCCACGGAGACAGACAACAATCTAATGCTGGATAGACAGGTGCTCATTAATCACTCAACATGTCCAATACTCCCGGCGCATGACTTCTGACAATCAACGATTAAAAACACATCCAGTGTGGTAATTATGCCAGCATCACAAATTAATAATTACCTTTTTAAGGGGGTTTTTTGAGTGTAACAAAAACATGAGGGATTGAAGTACAAAGAGAATATGGTGGGGGTTTTTTTCAAGTGGTGTGTATGGCAGACAGGAGTCTTTGTTCCTGCTCAGGCTGATTTTTATTTAATGTAACATGTTTTCCTGCAGTATCATTAGTGGATAGAGTTTAAAGTCTGTTGATTGTGTTTTGATTTTTTTTCTGTCTGTATAATGAGCTAATGAAAACTCCATACCGAACTGTCCACAGCAGCAATAGGTCATTGCCTTATATGGAGTGAAAGATATGATGCAGTAGAGAGGATTATTTTACTACTGCACTCTGTCAGCTTCTTTTGTAGCTGTATAAATGTTTCAGTTAGCAATGTAGTGCTTTGAATACAAATGTGGCACTAACGCACAGTGCATTTTCCATTCATTTAAAGTATCCCTTGAAGCGCCTTTCAAGGGATTCTTTAGTAAAGCTTTCCTTCTCATTGCAGTACTTTTAATGGTATATATTTAAAAAATATATACATACAGAAACCTTTAGGACAGTGTGGTGTGAGAAATGGTGGCTTCATTAACTGACTTCAGTTTTCAAGTCTGTTTAAGGCACAAAAAGAAGTGGTGCTTTTTCCCTAATGCAATGCTTAAATAAAAAACATCTATGGAAGCAAGTGTCTGCCACTGAAAAAGAAAAGTTTTTTATTGTAGTAAAAAGTCAAGGTAAAATCATACATTGTGGCTTTACATCTGTGGTTATAGGTCACACAGTGTGACAAGATCCATGTCTAGTATTCTCAGAGTAGCACAACCAAAAAATCCCCACAAGAAATATCGGTCTGTCAGAAACCGAGAAATCGTAGCAAATCCCGCCTCAACTGTAGAACAGAACGAAGTTAGATGGCTGTGTAAGGAATGTTAATAACTTAATCCAAGCTTATTTGCAACAATTTTGAATGCTGAAGTTTTTTTGTAGATTATGCCCGTTTTTGACCAGAGTTGAATCATAGCCTATGATGCTCTTGTTTGTCACAGGGTTAAAATCTCAGAAATATACAAATGTTTTGAAATTTTCACCTGCAGGACAACAATTGGTTCACAATGAAAGAAAGAACCTTGTGATTTCTTTTTTGTTTCGTTTAGTTTTTTCTAAGCTACTATAATAATTTCACCATTTTATGTTCAGTATTGTTAATAACAATGATTTAGCATTTAGCAGTCAATCATTTGAATAATTAATAAACATCTGACACAGTTAAATTATTCATAAACGTTCATGGAACCAAGGGATAATACTCTCAAAACTTTTAACGTATCAAAACAGTGCAACTATAGAAAGATTAAAGTTGTTAAATTCTTTGATATACAAAGTGCTACTATAGAATGAATTCATTCATGCATATTAGAGAGGACATGCAGAGGGTTCATATTAATTTCATAATCATACAAAGTGTTGTAATAAACTCCCTTTGATCTCGTTTATCAAGGTGTAATAATTTGCTGTCAGAATAATTCACCTTAAGACAGATGTTCTAATAAAGACCTAAGAGAAGAGAAAATGTATCAGTAACACAGTCTGGATGTCCAATACACTGAACCGGTCCTCTCTCTTTGTATATCCATCTATTGTTCATTAAGGATGTCCTTCCTAAGAAATTGCCATACTGTTTCATCATTTTAAGAAATAATGTCATAATTTGATTTTAACCAAATGACACCAGAAAGTCCTTTCTGCAGCATGAGAGGCCACCAATCGCTCAGGGAAGACCACACATTATGGAGTCTAACAGACTCATCAGAACACAGCAGTGAAGGATAATTACCTGATGATGAAGGTCAAAACTAAGGCATAGGTTTTTAATGACAGTGTTTAAATTTATGAAAGCAATATATATGTGTGTAGCAAGAGAGAGAAAGTCCAAACTGAAAAATCTACAAAGCTGCAGCAATTAGGAGTGAAACTTCTTGAAACAACTTCTGCTCGTGTTTAATGCAGACAGCAAATGTTAAAGCAGACAAAAACAGGAAGCAGTTGCTAATTTTCAAGTTTATTTGAAAAAGTACTTTTTCGTTCTTAAAGGTGCATTGTGTGGCTATTTCTGTCATTAAAATGATATGTAAAAAATTAGACCTTAAGACTTCACCTAGAAATCTTAATTCTAATACACAAAACACAGAATGTTCAGCCATGACGCCAGGCTTTGGCAAATGACATTCTCACATACATGTGGGTCTGCTTCCTTGTATAAAGGCCGTGTCTGTCAGGAAATCATACTACAAAAGTAGTTATTCCACAACTAGATATACAACTGCCTAAAAAGGGAAGGGTCTTTTTGGAATACAGAACCAAAAAAGAGAAGCAAAGAAAAAACGTACATAAATGTTGGCAATGCCTTAATGCAATGATTCGCAAGATGGAGAGGATTGCCGGATTGCATTGGCCTAACGCTGAACCCAAAGCTAGATGTTTAAGCACTAACCCTTCATTTGATACAACATCCTAGTATTGCGGTGTTGAATTGGTTCAATTGTATTTGTAGAGACATACAGAAGGGATGCAACAGTATTGGCAATATGCAAAATCGCAAGTGCCTCAATATTGTCGTGGACTGGTGACAGTATCAAACGGTAGGTTTTCTAGGGAAGAAATGTACATCATCATCATTTGTGCTCAGATTCAGTACAGCCAACATGGCAGATGCCGGTGTGAGAGAAAACCAAAGGACAACAAAAAGTCCAGTCAGGCCAAAAGACTCTGAAGGAAGCATTTACTGCCACTTTCAACAGCACAAGAGGTCAAGAAATCACAAGACTTACAGGCATTTTCTGTAGCGGACAACAATTGTGCGTTTTGAATCAAATGAAAGTAGGCGTATATCTGTGTTATTGTGTTAGGTTGGAACGGTGACAAAAGTTTTTGGGATACACTGAAACATGACCTCTTATCACAAGAACGACACAAGCCTCTTCTTTTAGATTCCTGTTTCTGTCCAAGTAAGAACTTACTGTCGCCCACTCAACAGACTTCATCGTTTTAGTCACCTCAATCAGAAAGGGTGACCAAAGTGGTACAGAACAAAACTATTTTGAGACATAGGAGCGTACTGTAATAACAGAACTGCTTAGGTCGAAACATGAAACATTTTACCACTAACTTGTGAGCTGCTACAGTACCAACAGCAGGGTTATCTTCCCAGTTACAACTTAGAACCTTGATTAGACTTGATGTCAAATTGGAGAATACAAAACAACAAATTGGTTTAGCCTTTCTCCCCAGGTTACCATGACAAAACCTTCCAGAGACACGGTCAACAATGAAGATGTCATTTGTTTGCAGAGCCCCACTCGCTGCTTACTTCTGTATAGTGTGACAGAAACACCCAGATCTGGTGATATACGGTAAACCATGATGCAATACTCTTATCCCAGGCTGCCAATGCACTTGTTGTTATGGTGAGGGCCATCGTCATGGAAGGCTGAGGATAAAAGGCAGACAACATAACATTGTAATTCATTCAAGTGTGTGCAAATCCATTCAAACTATGCTGACACCTTACGATTCCGAGAGAGAGCTTGAGGAAAATAAGTGGCAATAGAATAAGGTCTCTGCCTGTCTTCTCCCGGGAGTAATTACTCTTCTACACTTTTCATTCCATCTATTTGTGTTCGGCTGAAAACGCAAACGAGGATTTGTTGTCCAATCTTGTCGCACACAGTTGGGTGTGTGTCTCTCAAAGCAATTACCGTATCTGTGCAAATAGTCTTGAATGTATAGTGGCAATACAATCACTTTTATTGTCCTAAAACTGGTCCAGGAAGAGTGAGAGCAGTCAGAAATATCTGTTTGTTTTAAACATTATGGTTAAGGCAAGGATTGTGTGTTTAAAAAAAAAAAAACACAAAACATAAAAAAGGTGATTTTTTTATATAACTTGATCATGTGTTTTTTCTGTGAAATTGTTAGTAAAAAGGAAGGAGTGTATTTTTTTGGTGTCATGTCATTATGTTTGCGGTCTCTAAAATTTTTGCAATTGACACAGATTGATGACTGCGTTGAAGCTGAGAGATCTAAATACTGGAACAACAAAACTTCTATTCTACTGTTTTCTGTCAACCTGTTAATCTTTTCGCCCCATCCTTTCTCGAACAATCCCTCCATCCTTCTTCCTATTCAGGCCCTATGTTTGTCGAGGAGCCAGTAAAAGTGGCACCAGCAGCTGTTCAAACACAGATGACCCCCCGTTGTCAATGTATGTATACGAAAGACCTCCCAATGTTCCCGCTGATTTCATGCCGGCCATTACCACAAGACAACACGACCAATGCTGTCACCATGGCACCCATGAAAGAGAGGGCAGTGGAGAAAGAAAGTGGAATACCAAGGTGGAATACACTGAAAAGGTGAGGGGCAAGGGGTCTGGGGGAAGGTTTATGGAAAGGTAATGAAAAAGGTGGGTTGCAAAGGAAACAGACAGGAGAACTGCAAAAAGTAAAGGATGAAAAAATGTAACTGAGAAGAAACCAGTGAAGGATTTATCATAGTATATATAAACACAACTATGGTTAAAGTAAAAATAGCCACCCGCTTCCCATGAAATAATGATTTGTTGTCGATAAGGGTGTCACAATCGTCCACAGATCATACATTTCAACTGGTGCTTCTCTTGCTTCGCATCTTGTAAAGTGGGTCTACTTCTAAGGATGGTAAAACCCAAATGCAAATACAGTGAGGTACAGTGAGGTAGTGCAGGCGTATTCCACAGAAATTGTGGCCCAAAAGCATCAGATGAATACCTGTGTCCTTGTGTATTTCCTTTTTAAATCTGTAATTTGTACTCACTTTCAACAGCACAAGAGGTCAAAAAATCACAAGACTTACAGGCATTTTCTGTAGCGGACAACAAAGGATTCAGAATTCATTGTACATGTCCGCTTGAGAAGAGTTTTGTTGTTGCGCCCGCTCCGTTATGCACAAAATTAAACAGAACACTTTTATAAATCAGTAAAGACTAACTCCACACTGTCCTTCAGAAGGAAACAAGGGGAGAAGGCTATAGTTTCCTTGACATATTTGCTTCTAGGTTGTGTCGACTCTTGAGCAGCACAGAAATCTGAAAAATGCTGTTATTTATAAACATGACCGACAGGCAGGGCCAGTTCAAGAAACGAGGAGGCTCATGGGCTACAGCTATTCCTGAGGCCTTACAAACACAACTGAATTATGATGAAATACTGTATAGAAGCATTATAACACTGTAACACAAGATTTTGATATTGTTACATCACTAGTAATATGTGAATAGTAGCACTGCGCTGTACATTTTACAATTTATTATCAGCAGTACGCACCACAATGTTCCAGACCAGCAAACTGTCAGAGCTTGCTTTTTATAGTCTGATGATTAGCAGCACCAAAAATCCTATAAAAATGTTTAAGGACTGCAGTTTTTATTTATTTTTATATATTTAGAAAAAGAATAAAAGTTTGTTAGCGTTTGTTAGTTTAGTCTCAGGAAGTATTATATGGTCCTCTTTAATAGCTCTACATACTACTGCTACATTTATGCTATGTTGTTGTGTTCTTTCATCTTGCCACTGCTTTGTACATGGGTCTGACATGATCCCAGTGGGTGGTTTGGCTTGACAACACGTTTGATAAAAAAATAAAAATAAAAAATAAGGCACGCATTTCTGATGCATTTCTAATCAATTTACAATGTACCATCAAGGCCCGAGCTCCCACAGTCATTGCAGTTGCTTTTTTCCCCTTTATTGCATCGTGTATTATGTATGGTGCGAAACCTTGAGTCTAATTGGTTTTGATAACGGTTATTGTGGTTGCATGTAGAGCTCCGCAATTTTACCACAAAATGAGCCTGCACTAAACCTACTGCAAAGAGTGTTTCAAAGCAGAAAGTGTTATTACATGATCTTTTAGTTTACTTAAAATTAAATTGCTATTGCAACCTTCAAAAAAAAAAAAAAAAAACCTTAAAAACACATCCTTCAAATGTTGTGTTTCAAGTAGTTAACAATATTCATGTATACTGCAAATTATACGACTCTTTAAATAAGAGCGATACTTGAAAATAAGAAAAATTACAATGAAATTATTATTGACTTCAGGCCTAAGCAATCAAACTTGAATGTCAATGACCAGGAACAATGGGTCTAAAGTCTAAAACAGTATTAATATCCCGGACGAGCCCGCAGATTCTACCAGAGACACTGTTAGGCCGCTGTTGATCAAATGTTAATACATAATGCAACATCTCACTGCTTTCCTACTATGTTTAAGATATAAATGTGTGCTACTGTTGTGTGCGACTCTTCAGGCAACACCTGCTAAACATAATAAAAGCCATTCTCCATCAAAGATTTAACGCAAAATAGGCAGACATAAGTAGCAAATACACAACTGCAAAACAACACAGTCTAGTGCATATTTATACTAGCATCCTGACCCTTCTTGCAGGGTTGAAGAACTCTGTGTTCAATTATATGTTTCAATCTAAATGAATGCATAAAGGTATTTTACATATTACTATGGGATATGTTGTCTCAGACTGAGCCACGTCAACCTCAATATTCTGGTGTTTGTGTATGTATAGAGACCTTTTATCTCGGATCCCTGTCCTCATTTGCCCTGGTGTACATGCATTATCCTGTATGAGCGCATGTCATCTTGTGTGCGGGTGCATGATGCTGATGTGTCATGCCGCTCCTTCATATGTAATTGGTGTCAAAGCTCGTGTCCTGGTGTGACTACAGGGGCTTAAGGCAACAGCTGTCCCCTGTTCTGTTCTAATCAGTAGATCCACTCCTTGGATTTTTTCACTTGAACAGAAAGTATCTATGTATACTGCAAAATATCTACAATAGCTATACCTCAAGAGAAAATATGTATGTGCACTACAAGGTGAACAACCCCTTAAATAAGAGCAATACTTGGAAATGAAAAAACAAAGACAATAAAATGATTTACTTCATGCTGGCTTCATGGCTCCTCCAATCATACAATTATTGAAACGTTTTCCCAAAAAACTGTAGTAATTATATTTTGAGCATTAACAGCTAAACTTTATCATCCAAGGCCCAAAAAAGTTGTAAAGAAGACAGTATTGTGTAGTAGCAGCGGTTAGATGCAGCATTAATCAATGTCATTGTTTTTTCAGTTATTGTGGTGGATAGAATACGTGTCGAGGATAAACAAAAACTGTAGTTTAAGGTGTTTGCATTCTTACCAGAAGGGGCATTGCGAGGTCAGCAAAATAAACGAATGCGGCTCCCAAAGTGAACCCGACTGCCACCGGAACGAAGGCGAAGCTTCCATACTTCCCTGAGTCCTCCGCCATGTCAACCGCTGGCGCCAGCAACGACCAATACGACGCAGCCAGCATCACCTGAAGAAAATGAGGGGAAGAAAAGGCAATAAAGTATGTGTTTTAAGGCAAAATTTAAACTCCAACATTGAAAATAACCTGACACAGTAAAATGAATATAACTCCATGCCTACACGATCAGACTTAAATGTCATTGCCCAATAGGAATGGCTCAAAGAGACAGAAAAATGAAAATATACCTGACAATTTTACTATAAACACTGCTAGGCACTGTTAGCTCTCTTATTATGTTGCCTTTTTCAATCTGGCATTACCACTGGAAAGCAAGAAGAAAAATGAACATTAGTGAGAGTTATTTCTCTGGGAAATCTACTATTTTCGAGTATTTTTGTCCTTGTTTTTGGAGACCTAAAGCACCTGCTCAAGGGCAACAAGTCAAACAGAGAGAAGGAAGAACATATCCAATTATTTTTCACTGGAATTATTTTTACCAAACTTTAAAAAAAATTGAAAAGGGTTATGTTAAGTCATTTGTCTTGATTTAGTGTTGTATTATTGCTATGACTGCTGTGTTTCACCTTTCGTTTATTGAAATAACATGATTTCAAATGAGTTGGAGCCTTGCTAGGTCAATTATATGTGATTTGTTTTCCTGGTGTGACACCTTGAGGTTAAGCTAGGGCCTTTAATACAAGTACAATCTTTAAAAGCACTGGAGAATAGACAGAATGCATTCATACACAATCCATTAAGGTTTTTTTTTATTTTTTTTTTTTTTGGTTCTCCCCTTGTTCACATTTCTTTTTAAGAGTTTCAGTAATAGGCATGTGAGACGAGTCTGTGCACAGCTATGGAAGCACTCTGTTGGTCAAATGTAATGCACAAAGTAACAAAAGCGAGAGACATTTTCTAAAGACCCTTATTATGTTCCCATTTTCAATTGGGCATTCAACTACGACTGGAAAGCAAAAGAAGCACTAGCAAGTATCTGACTTTGAGTTTTTTTGCAGCAACCTCAAATTCTGTGGACTGCCTGTACAAACTTGCTTGGACTATTTACAACTCTACAGGCAGGAAAAAAAAGTTAAAAAAGCGACATTGAAATTAAATTCTTCATCATCTGCTTTTTAAAAGGCTGAGAAATTTGATCACATTGCAGACAACAAGAGCACTGAAAGAAATGTGCAGACTATTTTTCTGCTTTTCTGATAATTATTTTCAACCTTACTATTCATATAAGTAAAATTCTAGTTATACTATGCGCTATACAGTGTGTATTTTCTGAAAATGTATTCCTCCATTTACAATGAAAGCAATCTTGCTCTCACTTGATACAGAAGTAATTGCCCAGTGTCAAAAAAAATTATATTGCTGCCCAGTACATGATAAGATGTAAATAAGTCGAAATATAGTAATATCCTGGACGAGCCCCATTCTTTTAGCATGCTGGTGAAATGTAATATACAATACAACACCTCTCAAGAAAAGGGAAGTGCTCCCAAGGCTCTTATTATGTTGCCATTTTCAATTTGGTATTCTGACTGGAAAGCAAGAGAGACATGAACACTAGCAAGCATATGACTCTGCTGCCTGAAGCTGTCACTGTGCACTACTGTGAAAAATTGCTCCTTTTTCCTACCTTCAAATTCCACAGGCAATTTTTGTAAAGAATAATACAGAAAACCTTAAGATTTAAAATCTGGTGTATCTTCATCATCTACTTACTATTCTAAGCCAGCCAAGTAGCCAAAGGAACACTTCCATGACTAGAGTATGAAAAAAATAAAATATCATATCATATTACATGCAACCACTAGAATACAAAATACTTACTATAGACGCAAGAGGTAAAATTAAAATGACACTATCCAATGTGTAATTTAAATGTTTGGGGTTTTTTTCAATTGCAAAAAAAGAAAAAAAATCAGAAAAAATAAAAATGATAACTTTAAGGAAGATATTCTGTGCTATGACGTTAAATCAGTGCCCCAGGTGCCTCGGTGGCTCTGCTACAGTGCGTGCCACATATCTGAGTGACCTGGGTTTGATTCCGGCTCAGGTCATTTTCTCAATGTCTTTCCCCTTTCTTACCTTGCCCACTCCTGTCTAGCTACTGTACTCTATCAAATAAAGGCTAAAAAAGCTAAAAAGAAGAAAAGAAGAAAAGAAAAGACAAAAAAGGCTTTAAAAGAACTAATATTAATAAGTATTTCACACACAAAAAAGACAAAAAGAGGCAAACCGAGGATACTAATATCCCAGACAAGCCCCTATATTTAACTTGGCTCATGATAGTAACAAAGAAAACACAGAAAATACGTCCATTCTGTAAATTAACTCACACAATCTTTGGCTAGTTTAAATGAATAAACAGAAAATGTGCAATTCTAGCAGAACAAAGTGTGAAGGTTGGGGGTTTAAAAATATTTAAAAATTCCAGTGCATGAAACCGTTTCCTCACACAACAACTGTTTCTAATTGGAAGGCAACTCTCCAAAAACAAGGGGTGTCCAAATACCCTGACAATTTCTCTATGTTTAATTTTAACAACCTTGGCTTGATATGGTGTTGGTAAAGTTTTGCAAGTTTAAAACTCTAAAAGTGTATCCCCTATTCCAATTTTCAATTCTAATACCATTTTCATAGAGCTGCAAAGTTTACAACCTCGGTTCCAATTTAGCTATCTATTTTTGTAGCTTGCCTTGGAAACTCATTCTAAAACTTTAGTTCATGCTGGCTTGAACCATTGTATAAACTATAATCAGGTTGAAATAAGTTTCAAAGGATTATACTAATTTGCTACAGCAGGCTCCTTTCTTTTTGCATTTACATTTTACATTCACAGGCAAAGTTTCCAATTAAGTGAATAACCTGGAATTTAGTAGTAAGAGAGTTGGGAATAAAAACATGGTGATAAACATTACGTGTGGGAAATCTTAGCTTTTCTCATTTATCTGTAAAATGTGTATTCATATATAGCACAAGCAAGAGGTTGGAGTTGTTACTATTTTATTCAAATAAACAACATCCACATGGCACATTAGACTTGTATCTAACCAAACAAAAACATAGTCAAATGTCTCACCCATGGATCAACTAATGAACTGATTGATAATGTCACATACAATAAGGTGCCACGATGCAAATAACGTGACTATTTGACTAATAAAATTTTAGCATTTTGATCAATTTATGACTTTTTGATCAAGCTGATTTTAAAAAGTATAAAAAAACAGATAAGGCAATTGCTGAAATACTGAAATGTTGTCATATATATGCTACCCTTAAGTTCAGTTGAAATATTACATCAAATGTACCCAAGTAGATAAAAGTAAAAGAATGCAAATGGCAAATAAGAATAAAGCACTGTTGCTAGAGGCATCTAAAGGAGGTATAGACAAGAAAATTAAATTCTCACAGACTACATAAAAAAGACTGCAGGTTGAAACAATAAATTAAATTCTCACTATAATTTCATTACTAAGAAAATTATAACTTCCCTTGTAAAACAGTCAATGGTAAATGACCCTGAGCTACTTTGACATCAACAAAGCACTTTGTTCCCTCTAATTTGCATTTCAAGAAACCAAGGTCTAATTCTCCATTCCACAATATCTACATCCAGCTATTAACTTTCAACAGCCCAGAGGCCATAATGAAACACCTAATGCCAGGACCCAATTAAGGCACAGTTATCTCACTCAGGGCCTTATTCTACAGCTCAACACAAGACACCATTCTTTCACCAAAAATACTTCTGTTACTGCCCACATGCTGTGAAGTAGAGCACATTGCCATACACATTTAAGGAATGATCATGCATACCAATGAAACTGCCAGGAGTTAGCTAATATAATATGCACTTGTAAAGACATTTTTAGCAGTTCTTTAAAAAATGACTTTAAAAAATGAATTAAATAGTAACTTGAGATCAAATAAAATAATCTAAGCAATGTAAAAAAAAAAATCTTACAGCTAAAAAATGCTACAGAATAATCTAAGCATTACCTCATAAGGGCCTGACAATAACTTTTTGGGCCTTAGGAAAAGTACACCCTGGAGTTAGTCACAGGGCTGACACTTAGACACAGACACACATCCCTAATAAAGAGGAAGTAAAGAAAGTAAAGTAAAAGTAAAGAGTTTGTTTGTTTGTTTATTTATTTATTTATTAAAATAAAGTACATTTTACTAAATGCATTCCATGGTACCCCAAGAACCATGGTAGTATCACCAGCAAAGTTAATGGTGGCATTTCCAAGAGCTTGTACCAGCTGTATACGTTTCCAGCACTGTAATTCAGCCGAACAAAGCAACCAAAATGAACAACAACTGTGTCTATGTGCGCTGCAATATAAAATAAATCAACATTTTCCAGGTTAATGTCATTTGGTGGAACTTAATGTCAATGTCAGTCCCTGCTGTAAAAGTTATGCCCATCTCCTGCACATGGTCAGGGAGTCTGCTTGTTGGTGACCTCCAACACATTGTTTTGTCCTCATGGTGCAACAGCAGCCAGAATACTGATCGACCACTACAGCTGCAAGTGAGAGACCTGCACTGCTCACATATGATCCCTATTTTAACATTTGAGTTATTTTTTAGCACCATTTAAAGTGAACACAACAAATGGAAAAAGGAAAAACTGCAGACATAAAAAGGCGGGATTGGATTGAACTAAAATCAAAAGGTAATTACTTGCTTTGATTTAAACCCATGAGCAGTGCCTGTTTCTTGATTGACTGCAGTACTTTTCGGTCCATCGTGTAATTGTAGCCTAAAGCATGTCAAGTGAGAGATTGATAGCCATGTTAAAGACAGGCATGAATACTTTATTAGCGATCCAGACAAAAACAAGCCATTTATTACATACAATACATCAGCCATCCATCATTTGGACACTACTGATGGTTGCATTTATTCTCAGGTGAAGAAAGGAAGACATGTTCATCCCTATTGTTCGATTAAATGATTCATCAGCCTTCCATACACTTCCTCTGTCTATGTGCAATTCAGTTGAAATCCTGTCCATTCTTCCTTTAATGTCTTTACATTATTGGTGTGATTTATTCATTACTGACCATCTTTCAGCTTATACCTTGATCTTCTTCCGTATAACAAGCAAATTAACTTTAATTCATTCATTTATTCAGTTTGGTTCTCAGTCACTTGCACTTTCTTGGTTCAAACTTATTTATTTATGTGTGCAATTATACATGAAACTGCATGCAACCAATGGTACCAAAGGTTCCAGAGATAATGAGCAAATCCCGAGCTTAGTTCCATGTAAAGCATTTGACAGCTTGCAATAAAAGCCGTACATGCAGTGTATGCCTTGTACATGTCTCTTGAAATGTAGACATCTCTTGGTCTTTGATTTGCAGCCACTTTCTGACTGTGCTTTCCCAAGGTTTTGATTAGGAAACATGGCAAAAGATCAGTCGCGAGCTTCTGGGTGGAAACGCGCTGACAAGCAACTACTGTTGGCAAACTGCATGAATGATCCTGCACATATGGATGTTTGGGACAGCTCAACTCACTTGACAAATCAGTTGCATTTCTTCAAATCAGTGACATGAAGATAAATTATATAATAAGTGACATGTAGACAACCCATTTAGGCAGATTTTTTTTTTTTCACGTGTGTGTTTTTTGTTTTTTGAGCTGGTGCTTTACTGTAGAGGATTTTATTGCAAAACGCTGAAGACTGTCATTTATTTTCCACACAAGCGAGGCAGACGGACATTTTTAAATATATGTCCTCATCTTCATGGAGACAGAGCAGCTGATTGTTGCCGTATGGATCGCCAATGTTGTTTCTTTCAGTGAGAGAAAACATAAAATCTATATGCACTGCTGCACAATTGAACACATGGCTTGTTATTTCAGCTCTGGTTCAGCTAATGGTTGCTTCTTCTTCATGGAGCTAAACTAAAAAAGTAATATAAAGGGCTCACACCTGTAATTACAGTATATACACTGTTTGATAGGGCCACACAATATATTGTAACAGTATTGTTATCGCAGTATCAACAAACGCAATATCTAGGTCATAGCGTGCAAACTGTCAGGGATTCACAATTCATCAATGTCCAAATAACTGTGTAATAAGACAATTAAATTAAATCTTTCAATGGTGGTGTTTAAGTAAGAAAACTGTCCACCCTTTATCATAAAAATAATACAGCTAATGCTTAACAATATATCATTGCAAAAGAAGAATCAGCCATTCTAAGCCTTAGTGGCAGTGTGAGGGTTCGTCAATAACCTTGTATTTCTTTGTATTGAATTAAACCAAAAGAGACATCATGGCTCTTTACTAAGCAATACTCCAAACCAACCTAAATCGCGTTAAATGTGATTTCTGCTTCTTTAAATGCAATATAATTATTTGTAATGCTCAATAACAACGCCATGCATTATGTTCATCCGCACCACAGAAGTTATGAAACAATTTCACAGTACAACATGTAACCACATTCAAAGGCATTGCTTTGTGTTCCATTATCGCAGTGCAGACAGAAACAGGAGTGCACCAAAAAGCCACAATTCTTCAACACAATCAAGAGTGACACATAATCACTAAGCAGCAATGACACAGATGGATGAGCTGGAGGAGACTACCCTTCAGATTTCCCTGAAGCTGACGTACAGGTGGTGAAAGATCACAGCGGTCCCGGCTCGGATTAATTCAACCCACTGGCTGCTGCAGCACCAGTCCTCATGCCCCCATCTATCTGCACTATCTGTACTTCTGGCTTAGGCTGTGAAATCACATTGGAAATGAAAAATGCTGCTATACCAAAAATTAAGATTGCACAATATATTGCAAATGTATTATCGCAAAAATATTATTACAATATCAGTATCGCAAATAATGACTTGTATTGCAGTAGCATTACAGTCTTCCACGTAAAACACTTTCACTTTTTGCCTCAAAATCATTGTCCAAACAAAGCCTTAAATGGAACTGTGGTGTATCCAAATGAGGAAGTCCTGTTTTAGACGTAGTTCAGACCTACATTGAGTCCTGATTTAGTCTTTAGTCCAAATATTGATTTAGCTCCTGCTTTAACCCGTGGAAATTAGTCCAGAGCCTTGTATTTCTTCTTCTAATTAACTAAACTTTTTACTTAGAGCACTGCAATATTGCAGATCATATAGTTATCTGTAGGAGAATTGGGTTACTGCCTTAGAGCCTATATTGGTACACAAAAAAAAAAGGGGGGGGGGGGGGTTTTTTTTGGTGGGGGGGGTTTTTTTTTTCCCCCCCCCCCCCGGCCCGGGGGGGGGTGACCCCCCCACGGGGGGTTGTTTTTACCCTTCCGGGCTGTTTTTTTTTTTTTTGGGTGTTTTTTTTTTCCCCCGCGGGGTTTTTTTTAAAACACAAAAAAAAAAAAGGGGGGTGGGGGTTTTTTTTTTTTTTTCCGGGGCCGGGGGGGGGGGGGGGTTTTTTTCGGGGGGGGGGGGGTTTTTTTTTTGGGGGGGCCCGGGGGCGGGGGGCGGCCCCCCCCCCACAACTTTCCCCCCCTCTCCCCCTTATCAATACACAGAATAGTCATCGCATGACACATTTACCAATTTCCTTTTCCCTACCAAAAATTTTTTTTTTTTTTTCCCCTTTTTTTTTTTTTTTTTTTTTTTTTTTTTTTTTTTTTTTTTACTGGACTTGCTGGTGTGTTTTGGATCATTGTCCTGCTGCAGAACCCTTCAAGTGCCCCCTCAGCTTGAGGTCACAAACTGATGGACGGTAATTCTCCTTTAGGATTTTTTGGTCAAGAGCAGAATTCATGGTTCCATCAATCACAGCAAGTCATCCAGGTCCTGAAGCATCAAAGCAGCACAAGACCATCTCACAACCACCATCATATTTGACAGATGATATGTTCTTTTTCTGAAATGCTTTGTTACTGTTACTTACACCAGATGTAACGGGACACAAAACTTCCAAAAAGTTCAACTTTCGACAGTCCACAGAATATTTTCCTAAAAGTCTTGGGGATCATCAAGATGTTTTTTGGCAAAAGTGAGATGAACCTTTATGTCTTTGGTCAGTAGTGGTTTTTGCCATTTTTGCCCAGTCTCTTTCTTATGGCTGAGGGATGAACACTAAGTTTAACTGAGAGAAGTGAGGCCTGCAGTTCTTTAGATGTTGTTGTGGGCTCTTGGATGATTCATCTGTGCTCTTGAAGTAATTTTGATAGGCCAGCCACTCCTGGGAAGGTTTACGGTTTGTGTATAATGGCTTTCACCGTGTTTGGATGGAGTCCCAATGCTTTAGAAATAGCTCTGTATCCCTTTTCAGACTGATGGCAATTTCCAGAGGTCATTTCCTTTGTTTCTCATCTGTTCCTGAATTTATTTGGATCGAAGCATGATGTCTTGCATTTTGAGATCTTTTGGCCTACTTCACTTTGTCAGACAGGTTGTATTTAAGTGATTTCTTGATTCAACACGTCTGGCAGTAATCAGGCCTTCTCACATGGGGCTCGGTAGGTTTGAATAGCTTTTTTTCCCTTAATAAATAAATTCATCACTTAAAAACTGCATTTTGTGTTTACTTGAGTTATCTTTTCCTAATATTTAAATTTGTTTGATGAGCTGAAACATTTATTTAGCATTTAGCATTTATTAACTACATGTCAAAGTAAATGTAAAGGTTGTCTAGCTGTTAACCTGCTTTATGCTGGATGCACCATCTCAGTGCCGTTCTGCCTTGTCAAAAAAGTCTGGAGCAGTGTGCATGTGCACCCTTGCCTTTAGACTTTATTTTTGTGCTGGAAAAATCATTTGATTTAATTCCATTCACAACACATTAAGGAAAATGTAAATGAGTGAAATGAAAATGTTATAATGCACCTGTTTCTGTTTAATGCAAAGCAGATAAAAGGTATTTGAAGAACAAGCTTCAAATAGTGACAGCAGAGAGCACAGTATAAAATATTTTTTATAACTGGAGATTGTTGAAGCTTTAAACTCACTTGAAATAGCTTGAATATTAAACTTTACACCTTCACTTCATTATCTTGTGCTTCTTAACTTTTTACAGCTCTTTAAATACACTCATCATCAAACCTTTCTGGTAAGTGAAGATACTAGTTCATGTGTTTGGGGCTCCATGGCACACTGTTAATTATAGTTTTATCTGCAGTGCCCCATTACCACAGATTATCACCGCAGCATGTCATGTCAGCTCCTTCTTGTCAATAGCGCAATTTACACTGGAAGTGTCTGTGAAGTCAGCTCTGTCTCTTGCATGTCTGCCAAAAAATGATATCATGTTAGTGGATGGACTATAAAAGCCATTTTGAATTTATTCCCGAGATTAAAATATAAATAGTTCTGTTACATCCAAGCACATGGGGAGGTTTGAAGGCAGGTGCTTCTGACTGTAAAAGTTGAGCATGTGAGAGAAACGTTTATTTAGACTAATTATAGTTTTATTCTCCCATCCTGCTTTAAAAAAAGATTAGTAGTTCACCGCAAGCTCTCCTGCGTAAAGACGCACCACAAGATGAAGCCTAGTCCCCCTGTTTCCTGACATCCAGGAGTTTTCTGATACGCATCCTCTGAGGAAAACAGCATGTTTTCTGAGCTGACCATTATGCAGCTCCCACATGAATGAGGCCAATTAAGACGCACACAGATGAACCGGGAAACACAAACGAGGACGGCTTTACATGATGTGAGTAAAGGCCAAATCCTTGTGTGATTAGTAGTGAATTTATTCCAGTTGATATCTAATTTAAATGTCTAAAAAATGCAGCCAATTTGTATAAAATGGCTCCACAACTTCCTTTAGGATTTGAACAATTACAAATATCACACATATATCTCACATAAAACATTAAATATAATGTCAAATAGATCATAAAGGCGCTGAATAACACTATTTGTACTTTTGTTTGTTTGTTTTTTACCTGGATGCATGTGACTATCTTCATAATAAAATGATAAGAAAGTACAAATTAGTATTAGATTGTGACACAACCCTCAGTGAGCTTCCGTCCAGCCCAAGATCTTAAACTCTGCATAACTCCTCTCCTCATTTCTGTTTTATAATTGTAAATTTTATGGTCATGCTAATTTTAAATTTCCTGCTAAAGAGTTAAAAAAAAAAAAAAAAGGCGAGTGGACAATTTTTTGAAACAGAAGGAGTTTCGTCCCCCATCCAAGGGACTTTGTCAGGTCTGTGAATTCAGCGAATATACAATTTCTTTTTAGTGTCTGATTCCTGTTAATTAAATTATTGCTGCATCCAGAGTCATTTTTCACAAAGATGACCAGTGGCCTTCAGACACTTAGTGGTACAGCAAATTGTGTCATTACTATGCACACAGGGAGCTTATGCTGCAGCATTTTCTGTGCTTTCATAATTAGACACGCCATTGAGCAGTCGAAATGGGTCCGGCGTCGTAGTGTGTCCTTCCAGAAGAAATGCCTTTGCAGTGTAATCTCAACTAACACGTGGCATTCTTACATAGTAAATTAACAGGGATAAAAAAGAAGTCATTGAATGTAATACTCAATTACGCCTCATTTAAACTCGATTTGGATGGGAGCAAAATCAAACAGCATACACTTGTCATTTTTTGCCATTGACTGAAATAATTGGATTTAAATAAGCAAAAGTCCCCTTCCACATCGATGGATCATACTTACCACTCAAAAAGCTTTTCTGAGCAGCATTAGTGATGTCATGATCCCATTCCACGTTTGTAACAACTTTTCCAGTCAATCACGAGTTTAACATTAAGAACTCTGCCTTTCCGAAGGGTCAGGTAATTTGGTCGGCTCACTTTTCCTGATGGTGGTCACGTGTGCTGTTCTGAAGAGCAAATAGCTGTTGCAGAGCCGGTGAAGATGAAGAGACTGAGATTAGTGCAAAAATGTCATGAGATGATGAGGAATAGTTTAAGAGCCTATTAGAAATTCCATAGTAGACATGTCTCTCATCCATGTACCACTTGTAGGGATTTAAATTAAACTTAAACATGGCTGCTGGCTTCCCTGAATACTAATCTGGCCTATGACATTCGGTTTTACTGTGGATGGCTGCAGGCGAAGTAGTGAATGTGTTAACAAGACTTCAGCCTGCAGCGATCACCAAGCGCTAAACTATGTAATGAGTTTAGTTTTTTACTTTCACTTATCCTGCTCTACTCCCGCCCCCTTAATTTACCTAGCATTTGGGCTACATTTATTCAGCCCAAAGGTGAATGTACTTTTAAGAGAGTGTAGAAGGTGATCGTAAAGTAAGCCTGATATCTTTGCCTCCCTTCTCTCTCCTTATTCAGCCTTTGTTGTTCTGGCATTTCTGATGTTGGCTTAACTTGATGAACCAAGTGTGCTGTTACTGTACTATTTTTTAATATTAATTCACTGTTAGTTTACATTTCATGATCAAGGCCAGAATGATGCCTTAAATCTCAAGAAAGACACTAACTGCACACTACACAGTATGCACTCCTACATACCAGTCTTGTCAGGAATCTTGTTCAATCACAACTCTGGCTCTTCTATATTTTCTGCACCACCTTACAGTGGCCCTTTGACACTGTCTTGACAATTTAATCATTCACAGGAATCTTTAAGCAGCCCTTGGAAATGACTCTGTAATAGCTTTGACAGAAAATGTATGCACCAAACGATGACAGGAATAAAAAAAATATCCCTTTGTGAATAAATACAGTGTGTCACTATCTTTTCAAAGTACATTACAGGTTTGCTTCGGTCTTGTTTGGGCATATTCAGCATGAAGGTCAATATGATGGAGACAAAAGTTAAAGTAAAAAAAAGGACATGGTAAACTCAATATTAGTATTCAGTAAGAGTCTTTCAGAGCAGAAACAAACCAACTGTGTTCAAGCTGAGTGGTCCTGATAGGCAATGATTTACCCTCCAGATGTCATTGTTTCATTCCACTCACGCAACATGCAAATGGCAACACAACCGATGCCCATATGGACAAATTTCAAGACCTCCACCACACTCCATCAAAACACAACTTCAAAACAATGTGTCATGGCCTGAAATATGCAAATTACTTCAACAGATGCATTTCCAGTTTATTTATCACATTGTTGCTTTGCAAAGCCCATCACAGTGGAGGATAGGTTTGTGAGTTTGAGAGTCACACATGCCAATTATTGTGGCAACTGGGTGCTATTCGGTGTGGCTAGAGTTGTAATGAAGAGATAGGGTAGGTTCTTGGACTAAACTCAAGCAGGGGCAAGCATTTGGTAAAGGGGGCAGAAAAAGAGGGATTTTAAGTTAAGATGAAAAAGGTTTTCATTCATTCACAAGAAAAACATGGACACCGCTTATGTTCCTGGCTGCTCTTTGCTTGAAATCCTTTGTAACAAGACCATGGTAAAATGAGACGAGGCATTTTAAAAGTGGTCTTAAGTTTAGTCCTATAACCAAGATTGATCTT
Organism: Rhyacichthys aspro; assembly: GCA_036850595.1. Classification (NCBI taxonomy): domain Eukaryota; kingdom Metazoa; phylum Chordata; class Actinopteri; order Gobiiformes; family Rhyacichthyidae; genus Rhyacichthys; species Rhyacichthys aspro. The sequence goes on along the minus strand of CM072166.1, from coordinate 14,354,991 downwards.
GAATAATATAACACTAAGTGTGGTTATTTTGAACTTGTTATAAAGAATTGAAGAAAATGTGCCATAAATTATATCATTTACATTGTGACAAAATCATCCGCATGGTCCGCATTGCACCACACTAATTAAACAACAACTATAAATGTAAAACTACAACTACAAATGTAAACACACACCATGTTTACATTGAACCAAACGGCCATCTTTAACAGACAATTCTTCATCCCTTAAAGACAGGTAAGCAGCACTCTTTGTCAACAGACAGTTCTTTTAATTAAAGAAAGTAGAGCTTCATTGCTTAGATGCAACATGTGCAGAGCTGTTGTTCAAAAGGGCATCAGATTGGGGAAAAGTGACTTTGAATGTGGCATTGCTGTTGGTGCCAAATAACGTAGTTGTTGGAGTTTAACAGAAATTGCTGAACTAGTGTGGTTATCACGCACAACCATCCCTGAGGGTTACAGAGGACTGTACAAGGTCAGAAGTGGTAAGAATAGAATGGCTGAGCCAATCTGGCAGACAGGCCAGAGTAATTGAAATAACCAGAGGACCTCATTGGAGGCATTTGTCTAAGCTAAGGCTACAGTCTCAATAAAACTGGGCCTGGTCCAATGAGCCTTGATATCTGCAGCAACATTCAGACAGTAAGATCAGAATGTGGTGCATTCAACAAAAAGGAACCAGGTCACATTTGTTTGTATTAATGTTTAGTATAGTTAAACAATCTCTGGTGCAGTGTTAATGCAGTCATACACTCAGATCCATGGTAAGTATGTACAGAGAGTGCTCATAAAAGTGAGTTTACACCTGAAAGTCCACACACCACCAAATTATTCCATTGTATTCATTTGGCTTTCAAACTTTTGATTTCACACAAGAGTTATTAAACCTGCACCAACAGACTTTCCCTTTTTACTGTTATCATCACAACAGGGGGTGTCCGTCCTGAACACAGCATTTATAATATGGTGAATGTGTTGTGGCTAATTTTACAGTTTAGGCCGCCTGAGTCTCTTCCAACTGAAGTCGGGTACAGTTCAATCGAACTTTGAGCAGCCCCTGGACCACCAATGTCTAAACAAAGCAAAAACAGGAAAAACATGAGAAGATGAGAAACTAAAATCTCCTCATTTGACCGCTTCCCGAGAGAAGAAAAAGTGACATGTCTTGGACAGTCTAGACTGCAAATGCTCACCACACTACTTCTTCTTCTTAACAATCTGTCAACAGTTACGGTAGCTCTCCAGGGATATGCTTAGCACTTTCACACCGGCCAGGCTTAGTGCCAGGTTCTTTTTTGTTTTGTTTTTTTTTGCTTTTGCTGTTTGGTTTGGATGAAGAAAATGGGAACTCATTTAAACCGCCCCATGTTTGAGCGGAACCAACCTGGCCCAGCCCATAGACTACCTGTAACCATAGTGCTTTGAACACAAGTTATATATCTTCCCAACAATAAAAAGACAGTGAGAGTATTTATCGGACAGAACAATGGTATGTCAAAATTACTTAAATAAGTTCAGACCATAACCCCATTGAGAATCTTTAGGATGTGCTGAGAAGACTTTGCGCAGTGGTCGACTCTCACATCATTAATACAAGATCTTGGCAAAAATTTCATGCAACTCTGGACAGGAATAAGCATTGTGACATGCAATGTTATTCCTGTCCAGAAGCATGTTCGTCCACGCAGCAATTATTCAATGGGAGGCTCTTGCCTATTTGCTCAGTTAAACCTAGGTGGCGAGGTGACCAATATGACCAAATAACCACAATTATACTATCAGGAATATATTTTCCTTTTTCTTATGTGTCAGTGACACAAAACCTACCACGGGTACAGAGCCTTTTCAGAGTTACAGGGATATGCTTGTATATAAAAGAAACCAGTAAACCTTCAGCAAGAATGTATGTAAATTAGGGTCCTTTTTCTTCAGCAGTAACATTACCAGAGAATTGTCACAGAAAAATTTACGGAAAATATAAATGAGAACATTGTCATCACAACAAAGCAATTAGCAAAAAAAAGTGACAACCCTGTACTCTCTGTTTTTCCAAGTCCTGCAATTATAATAAATACTACTGGCTTTCTCACACAAACTCTTCGACTACGTCTCTGGCAAATCCCAATAGATTTTTAACATTATAAGAAGGCTTGTCTTGGACAAGAACAGTTTTCTTAACTTTGTTCCAGAAGTGAAACAGTACCAAATGCATTCAATTGTGGAGTCTATCCATATAGGTCTCAAAACATGACCCTGCCAAAAATCTGTAGCAGCCAAAGATTGTAGGTGTATGAAATTAGTCCAGAGTGGCTGGAGCTGCCTTCATAAACTGGATCAAAACGAGTGAAATGTGACTTTTATTTGAAATGTTCCGCTTGATAAATTATACAAACGCAAAATTGGCTGTGAGCAGAGTCCATTAACGTCACTGGCTGTAACTGCTTTCTCTCACATTACTTAGAGTGTTATTGAATTAAACACACCGAGATAACAATGAAAGTCTACTGTTGCATTTCTGTTGGCATAGATGTTTCCATCCGTGTAGTGCTGTGGATGGAGAGCATGAGAGCAGATGTACAGCATAAAGGCTAGTGCCAGGCATCTGAGAAACCAAAAACAACCACCGACCTCACACAGGAACACACCAGTGATTTGTGGACAATGGATTTGAACATGATGTCCTACAGGAAAACAGATACTGCCACACTGTTTGAGTTTGCACTGACAAGTAAGGGGAACACATGACATCATCAGTGGAGCAGAAAACATCTTTTCTATTCAGTCCAGTTCAAAAGACTTCCACCTCTACTGCATCAAGTCAAAAAGTCTTAAGCAGTATTATAGTCTTACTCAGTGCTTAATTTCTAGATCACTAGTTGCTGGAACGAAAAATGCAGTTTGAAACCAGGGTCTGTGAGGACAAAACAGTTCCTGGAACACCCAAAAAAAATGCTATTCTTCATCTATACCTCCTTTTAAATAGCCTATTTTACATAATATTAACCTATAGTAGCCTACTTCATTATTATTAATGGCAGATAATATCTTACCTTCTCTAGTTGTTTAATATATTCCACACAACAGCCATGTCCTGCCACTCTTCCTGTTTTAATCCAAATCTCTCCAGACACTGCTTCTCATCCTCAGGACAATAACTCCTCCATAAACTGCTCAACAGCATCAACAAACTCTGAGCTGAATTCAAGGCAAAGAGTGTAAATAAGGGCAAAGTTGATTGGGTTTATGTCTTCAAAACTACAATTTTACATGACATTCACTTGCACGAGTTATACAGCCAAATCAGCCAGTCCTAATCAAAGCCCAAGTAACTGGAGTTTAGCTCAATATGTACAGTGGGTGGATTTAGTGCAGTGGACTGGGGTTTGAGTCCCATAAAGAGTGACTTTTTTCCCAGGGAAATAATTGCTGGATCCTACAATGTCAAAATAAGACAGTTGGTGGATCCACCTGAATCCGGCTGAAATTTACCCCTGGTCTTACCTATGTCTCAAATGAGTTTCAACTGGTCTATCTCACAATGTAGGTTTGCAATTCTGCTATGAAATCCCTAAAGAAAATCAGGAAACATGCATGTGCAAATTATACAAACCAAAGTGTTGTTGTTGTTGTTGTTGTAGTACCTTTGAACATTTGGGCCTCAGCTGGGGAAAAAAGCCATGGAAAAAAGCCAATAAAGCTTTCAAGGCAAAAAAAAAGCCCTTTATTTTTAGTTTTACTACTTTCTGTTCCTCCCATCTGGGACTGCCACTTAACCAGCCAGTGCATACCTGTATGCTCATTATCAATCTCTCTGATTGATATGTTTCAGGAAAAAAAAAACCTTAAAAATATAAAAGTAACTTGGTGGAAATTAAATCATAGTGTAAATGTTGAGAACATTGTTTTGAATGAAGTTTAGAAAATGCTGATTATGTTTGAAAATATATAGCTCTCCATTAACTATAAAAGTAATTTTACATTGCTAAACCATTTTGCACTGACACTGCATTTGTGCTTTAAAACACCACAGTGCTTAACCCTAGCTACATTATATCCAAAAATGTATGTATTGATAGAATGTAGATTTGCTACATATTTCCGCCATATTTGCTGTTTGGTAGATTTTTGTCCAAAGTTTAAATGATTCATTGTGTAAAATGATGCAGTATAAAGTTAAACAAAGTCAAAACAATGTTTTTAATTGCGTATAGTCACTGCTATAGACCAAATGCACATATTTTTCTTCTTGAGGTCACATTCTTGCACGTACATTTAGGGCATTTATTAACTTACTTGACTTTGTTTTTAAAAAAAAGAAAGTTACCATCAGATCTGATTCCATGAGCTTTGTTTATTGACAAACGCATGTCCCTAAAGGGAACTATAGCTGTTCACATGCTCTAAAACGTCTCAGGGGCCTCAGGTGTGGAATATCCATCTGCAAAACTATTATCAGATGTGGCCAAAAAGGGAAAAAACTACAAACCGCACATTTAAACAGACATTTAATAATGAATTAAATTATGACAAACCTCATAGAATTTATTGCATATTCTGCAATTACACATTAGAAAAGGAAGGAAGGAAACTTTCTGGTTGTGTTTTTGCTAATGACTGACAATGTGCTGGTGAAATAACAAGAAAGAATTCATGTGGAGTCAAAACAGGACAAGAATAAAATGTTACAAGCAGTGACAAGAAGATTTTAGTCCTCAGAATAATAACCGTTTCTGTTTTTTTCAAGATTGCATTTGTGCCCTAAAAATGTCAGTCGGTCAACATGCTGAGTTAATTTGTTCGAATCAAAACAGATCCTGCTGCAAATCAGTGCCTCCAGAAATGTAAGCAATCTGAATCACTTACACACCACTGCACAAAAATGAACAAACAGGTCACATCACAGAATGTTTTACAAAGTGATTAAGAGCTGCAAATATGTACTGAGGCTATTAATTCTGACATATATTAAACTTCTGGCCATTTTCAGAAAAGTGTTGCTATACGGGAACTCCAGAAATAGAACATGTTCGATTTTATTTTTTAGAACTGAATGAAGAATACAATTACATTTAATAGCATTGTTTCAGAAAGGCAGCAAAAGTCAACTGTGTCGAGCTATCTTTTACTGATGCATTGTTTCAAACTAAGATATATGCGTCACTGCTTTGCAAAAATCACACAAGTTACCTTCATAGGGCACAGCTGCCACATTTGTTATTGCTGTCATCATTTTCAGCTTAATCTACCACCTTTCAACTCCTGCTCATGTCAACCTTTTTCTTTTTTTTTACTCGATGAGTTATGACTGAAATGGCTGGTCAATCCAGGACATACCTATTTGGAAATAACATTAGAAATTTATAGTCCTTTTTTCCCCAGCACTGCTCAGTTCTCTTAGGTAATCTATCTCGAAAGCAGTCGTAGCCAAGTTTTATCATATAATAACAAAAAGAACCGGCAGCTTGCCCTAGGATATTTACTGGAAATCCTGCAATGTCCCCAAAGTAAATAGGCACTGGGTAAAGTGAGAAAGCAACAAAATATATCTTTTGAGTTTTTTGGGAGATTTTTTGGATCCATATATTGCTTAAGCCATTATAATTGACAAAAATAATATCAATAATTGTTCTGGGCTGATGGGCGCCAATCTGAGCAGAGAAAAACATACAATTCATTCATTCAAGTATCGTGACCCAAGTATCGATGAACGTATCGTATCGAGACCCAAGTATTGATGTACATATCGTAATGTGTCCCGAGTATCGAGGTACATATCGTATTATTATCCATGTTTCAAGTTATGAATCGTAGTGGGTTGCCCCTGACAATACCCTGCCCTGGACAATGACAGTAGGTACACAGTATTCTACAGAAAGCAGTGGACAACACTCCAGCGTTCCATAAATACCATATTGGTCCCTTTCATAAAAAACAGTACACAAGCACTACAATTTGTCAGTGAATGTCAAACAATATTATTACTTGGAGTATGTAGGAGCTTTTCATAATGCAACTTTCTATGTGAACTTGTTTGGTGAAATCAGTGAAAAATGACAAAATCAAACGGGCAAACAAACAACCAGCACTATTGTAATATCAAGGCACACAAGCTGCTCTGAAAGGGTTTTTAGTTCCACATGGATCAATTAATCCAATAAACTGCAGTGCAGAAATAATGAGACAAAACCTCTGATGCTATTTATGCCTCAAAGGATGCAGTGCAGCAGTTATGAACAACATTCTTGTCCATTAAAAAATCCGTAAAAAGCATATTACACCAACCGGGGCCATAAACACTCGACCTTGTCCATTTGCATCAGGTATGTCAAATGTTCACTGTGAAATTAGTCAAATATGAATTTTAAAAGCAAGAAAGACACAAAGGGGAGTATTTTTAAGAGAGTATTATGTGAGTGAAAGGAGACTAATGGAATGTACCTGGTAAACTACTCATAGATTAACAACAGTGTGAAAAACAAAACCGCTGTTCACATCCAGCTATTAAAGCCTCCAAGTGAAAGTTTGACAGTGGCAGGCTGTGAAAAATATCAGACGCATTACAAAGATTCGCCATAGAACATTAATAACAGATCAGGTGTTGAAACTGACGCATTTTACCATTTCATAAAAAATAATACCTCTTTTCGATCTAAAACACATCTGAAAAAGTTGGGAGAGAGCCATGTTTTGTGTTGTATAGCATCCCTCTTCTTCTAACAACAATCTGAAGTGAGGAGAGCAGCTGATGGACTTTTGGGAGACAACTGTTCCTATTTTTGTCGGATGTACGGTTGTAGCTGTTCAACAGTTGTTGCCAAATTGTTCATTTTATGAAATTTTAGAAAACCCAATGTTTTCTTTTGGTGAAAAGTGCGGACCAGGCCAGTTTACCAGACTCTGAAAAAGCCATGTTGTCATGATGGATGCAGTATGCAGTTTAGGTTTGTCTCGCTAAAATATGCAAGGCATTCCCTGAAAGAGGCACTGTCTGGATGAGATGTAGATGTAAGTTGTCCACGCCATAGACATTAAAACAACCCCAGGCTTTTGTACTGTGCACTAATAATGAGCTAAATGGTCTCTGTCCTCATTAGTCCGCAAGAAGAATTTCAAATTTTGATTCATCTGATCGTAAAATAGTTTTGCATTTTGCCTTTGACCCGGAGAAGATGGCAGCAATTCTGAATGGTGTTTAGAAGTGTGATCTTTACTTAAAACAGCTTTAACTCTCATTTGTGAGCAGCACTGAACTGTGTCACAGACACTGACTTCTGGAAGTGTTCCTGATCCATGCAGTGATTTTAGAACAGAATCAGACCTGTTTAATGCAGTGCTGCTGGAAAATAATGAGCATCCAATACTGACCTTTGGCTTTGTCCCTTTCACAGAGACTTTTCCAGATTCTCTAAATCTTTTGATGATATTATGTTCTGTGGATAGTGGGAAGTCTTTGCAATTTTACATTTTTCTTAAGTTGATCCACAGTTTTTAGATGCATTTTTAGCAGATCTGTGTATTTAAAAAGCTCACTTGTCATGTTGTCATTTTACTAACCTGTTGCCAATGCAAAATCCTCCTCCAGTTGTTGCTTTTTTTTTTTTTTTTTTTGTACCACTTACTTTTCCAGACTTTTCTTGACCCTGTCACAATTTTTTGTGACGTGTTGCTGCCATCAATTATTTTTAATGAAATGGAAACATTTCTCATTTTCAACATCTGATGTATTGTTTGTTCATTGTTAATATACTATGGTTTTATGACATTTGCATATCATTGCATTCTATTTTGATTTACAATTTAGACAGTGTCCCAACATTTTTGGAATTTGGTTTGTAAAATAAAGAACTTACAAACAACAAGCACAAAGTATATCATCTTTACAATATTTAAAACCATAACAGACATAGCGTGTTTTTCTGATACTGTCCAGCTCTATATTGAAATACATCCTTTACAAATTAAATTAGGAGCATTAGTAATAACAAGACCTGGCGTGACACTCTTTTCTGATTGTATGACAAATAAGCCACAAAACTGTGTATACGCACAACAACAACAATTAACAAACCAACAACTTTCTAATAATTGTGACAAGTAAGCAAACTGACAAGACTCTCAACTACTTACTTGATGTAACATTTAAAATCTGCATCTATTTGGCTCAAAGTCTCTTATAAAGGTGAATTAGCCACTGAGTTAGATAGGGCTTTTACACTTTCAGTTCAGTATGATGTAAAATTCATACTGAGGCACTGCTACCAGCCAGTGGTTTGTGTTTTGGTGTTGCCTAAACAGCCCCTCAGTGGAACTGAAAATTGAAACTTTTTTTACTATTTTATGTGTATTACAAATCCAATGTATCCTAACCCATGCCAGGACAAATGAAGCGTTTCTTGAGGAACCAACATGGCAATCACTTGGATGAACTGAACTAGTGTTAGACCCGAGAGTCTCACATTTTGGAGGCTTTGGGTAATTTTTTTTATTATTATTATTTATTTAATAAGCTGGCACCCACACTTTAAACACTTTAAAGTTATAAAGGCTTGCAAAGTCTTAACATTTTCATTTTTTTATTAAGATGCAATTTTAGAAGTAGCTGAATGTAGTTCATGAATTAGTCTGTTTTTGCCAAACTTCTCAAATCCACAAGATCACAGTGAGAGTAAACACGGGGCAACTTCATTTGTAATTCAAAGGAATAACACATTTCTAGTACTGTAAAGAATTTTGATTTGCTCAATATCCCACTCTAAGCCGCTTGATAAATATCAGGCCTGAACTGCTAACCCCTGCAGGAAATCAAAGCTCCCTTTCAAAGAGTTAGTTAAAGATTTGTTTTGAGGGTTCTTTTCCTTTTCAAGATAATACCTCTTTGATAAGGCTTAGAATCCCTATGGGGTATTGTTTATCGCAGACCTTTACAAAATGATGCAGCTGTTTCAAAAATGAGCTCTGTCTTTATCTGCTTTTAGAAAATCTACTCACCCCAGCAGCGAAACCCAAACTGCCATCCAAGATGCGTTTCTGAAAGAGGACAAAGAAGCGTCAAAACAGTATGTTCAAACCCAGACCGTGTAGCATGGAAGTCTTCAATAAACTGGCAAAAAGGCAGCGGATCCCGAGAGTCAAAGAGTGCACAAAGCAGGGCATCAATACAAGTCTTTGGAATCAGGTTAGCTTTTCATTTTTAATTTATGATTTTCTGTGATTTTTCCTCTTTCTTTATGGCCTAAAAGAAGATTAAAATAGATTTTTATTATATTTCTTAATGCAGGCAACATGCAGTATGGATTCAAGATTCAGAGATACAAGATCCATAATGAAAATAATTCCATTTGGGTTTAGACTTTCTGTCTCTTTAGACGAGCTGTAGTACAAACAACATGCCACATAAGTCTTGTTAAATGATGCAAAAAGCACTGTTAAATTAAAGCATATAGCTTATTTGTATAAATAGACGAGTATATAGTGTGTCACACAGACACTACATTTGTGTTTATTGTTTATTTCTTGCCATTTTTCAGACCAAGGCATCACTGGTAATAAAACAAGCGTATCCCTGGCAATTATTAGCCATCAGTGTCTACAGAGTCATCACTAGGGCTGGGTGATATGGCCTATGGAAAATGAGATCATGATATAAGTGACGATGTAAAAATACTGAACACACTTCAGTCTTTTTTTTGTTTCTTTGAGGCTATATTTTAAACACTGTACCATCCAGAGGTCAGATAAATCATATTAGAGAGTAAAGACAGGGGCGCCATGGTAACACTCACAGAGAGGCAAAACAGTGATAGACTGTAAGCTACAAATAATTAGTTGTCCTTTACCCTGCAAAACAACATGATCCTTTCTAAATAAGAATACATATCAACATATCAACTGTGGACAAACAGGTAAATATAACCCGATCAAAACTTTTCTTCCTCACTTTCATTTATTAGTCCTGCTCTGCTCTGCTCACGTGTTCATGCAGCTCTATGTGCTCTGTGTTTGTGTCTGGTAGCACACACCACTCCGCATGACACGTTCGAAATAAATAAGACAGTAAAAATAGATATCACGAAATACTTAGTCCATCTTAGCATATTCCCTGTATTTCTACAGATGCAATAGGGCTGGGCGATATGGACTTAAAATTATATCTCAATATATTTGGCTATATCTCAATATCCGATTTATATTTTGATATCTTTACCTCATAAAGTAAGGAACAAAAACAGCTTTGCATTGTTACAACAATGTCTTATGTGTCAAATGTCACAAGATAACTTTTATTGCAAACCAGGCCGCTGCACTGGTATAATAGGCGCCATGTGCACAGACACTTTGAGGGGCTGTTGCTCTAACATAAAAAGGGCACCTAACTCACACCAAGTGTATATTGCAATAATTTATCTTCATTGCAAGGCTCAATAACAATACAGGATGCTATGCCTTTTTTCACACTTCAATCAGATCTAAACCTCTACTGTGACAACACTGCTGTCCTGACTCATGTTTAAAAAAGTGAAATCATTTTGTCTGTTTTGAACAAAAGCAGATCACTAACTTTCCTTATGATTGAATTTTAAATTCAGCTTTAGACTAGGATCTCCTCCCAGTGTGAACATAAGTTTATCTCTGAGTTTATCAATATGTAAGTCTCATTAAAAATCTGTGGGACTTTGCTGGTTCTAATGGGCATACCTCTGTCTGCAGCCAGCAGCAGGAGATCTGATATTGACCAGCTCAAACCAATGACAAGCTTAAACCTTGTCACTGGTTTGAGCTTAGAAATACAAGATACTTTTGAAAGACAAAGTGGCATACGGTGCATGGATGTGAGTGTTATTAGCTGTTGCTAGTTTGGGTTGTGATTTAAAGTGAGGCGATGCACTACAGAACGCCTAATTATCTCAAAGGAATAGTATACAAAAGCCGAAAACTCTGCTAACTGAATGTGCAGCAGTGTCAGGCTCCGTCCTGCAGAGGCTGTGAGTTGTTGTTATGGTGATATGACGCATTTTATCACTAGAAACATTATTCGGGTGTTATCACGAGCAATATGCACAGCTCTATGCACATCTCTCACCACAGCCATTATACCTGATCTGGGTGCTAGCAGCATTACATTCACACACTGCACAGCACAGCAGTTAGAAGAAACTGATTTCATTACTTTTGATTTTGCACTCTAGCTACTTTTGACATTTTTCAAAATCAAAAACTTCAATTAATCAGACTAATTTGATTTGTAGCCCAACCCAAGTTCGGCTTTTTATCTATATTTTTCTTGTTTTTATTTTAATTTGAGCTCTTTAGTTTTGCTTAAAAAGTAAACACTTGAGACTATAAAGAAACCCATTAGATTTTGTGGGCTGCCATTGTCTTAAATTAAAACACTGTGATGGTACTGTAATAGGCTACCTGCCGACTGGAGAAGACAAAGACCAGGGCGGCTCCAGCAGCAGTCAGACCCCAGGTGAACATGGTTCCCAGCAGGGCCTGGGTCACCGGACTGTAACCTTCCAGCATGGTGCCACTCCTGCAAACAATATATGTGTTATCCTGCAGGGCATCAACTCTGTAGCGGCGCCCTTTTTAGGAAAAGACAAATCGAGTCGACCTGAGAATTAATTTGAGTATGAGTGGTAAGAGTAGTTAAGGTGCCACATCTTCTATAAACATTTGTCCTCCCATTACCTGTCTGTCTGTCACACCCATTGTGGTGTTTCTTCTGAACAAAGGAAAATCCTGTTTGCGGAATCAAATATCCTGAATCTTGTTTAGCTAGCAGAAATGAATACTTCAGAGCCATATATTTAGATGTCATTTCAGAAGACTAATAATACATAATGAAACGTTGAATGGCTATATATGTATGTGGTCATGTTAACATAATCCTAAATATACTAAACTATAATAAACAGAGTCCCTGTTTCCTAAATATGAATTCAAGGATTTAACACATTTTATTTTACTTTATTTTCTCTAAATAGGTTTATAAGTATAAGTGGTCATGCTAAAATAATAACAGTTAAGTCTGTAATGAAAGACACACGGTAAAACACACACTCGACATGACTAAATTAAGCTAATAGCATTAGCTTCTATCCATAAGTAGTAAGAATTTGGCGTTTGCAGGTCAAAAAAAGTAAACGCTGAAAAATTACAAACTTTTAACTTACAATAGGTAGAGGAATTACTATGCAAAGCTGTGAACTGTTACAAATAAATGTTACAATAGAGAGCTCTGTTTATTGGCATTTAAAAATGTGACATATGTTTTTAGACTCTCGCGTGCATTAATTGTTTCGTGCACGCACTACCAAAAAAAAAGAACTTCACGAAGAATTTAAATATCCTATAAACATAAGGCTTTAACTAATGTAGAAATAACCAAAAAGTTTCTTTAAAGTTCTGTTCTGTGGCCACGACTCAAACGGACACGTAGTCTGTATCACGTACGTTTTCAGAATCCTACAATCTTTAAGTCATTCAGATAGGCTACGTGACATACCTGTCACTACGTGCTAACCGGTCAACCTGCTGCTGCTTCTTGGCTTGAATGAATTAAAACGACACATTTTTTAGTTTTATTGTACCGTATTACAGCGTAATCTACACTAACCCAGAGACATTTCTATTTACCTGAGTTTAAGTTACGACGATACAATACTGAATTGTTTTGGGGAGCTTTACTTACTTGTTTCTAGTGGCACTTCGGCTGCTTTCTATTTACTTCCTACTTCCCGGTCCACGTGTCTGTGACAGCATAAACCCCGCCCCCTCTGCAAGCTGATTGGACGAGAGCCGAGAAGCCGAGAAGACAGCAGCCTCTGAGGAGAAAAAGGCAGGATACTCCAAACAGCTTTGAAAAGTAGGCTAATGAGTTCGACTTACATTAGTGGTAAAGTAAACTTAAATGCACAAGAATATTCACATCAAAATGTGAGCTCAAATAAGATATGCATTTAATACAGATTTGATGTAAACACTACAGAATTATCTGTAAACAAAAGAGAGAGTAAGCACTGGGGGAACAGTCTACTTCAATCATTGTTGGGCTAGATTGCTAATGCATTATTAACGTACATAAGTTCACACCTTTTCAGTGGAAAGTATTTGCCAAGGACAGAGAGCTCCTTCTGGGAGACAGCACATGTTGCCAAGATGGAACTTTGTAAAAAGGAAGTTAATAATGCGCAGAAAACAAGTTTTTGATTTCTTTTTGAAACATATGATGTTAAATTTTAAAAATGAAGGGGAAACAGATATATGTTTAAAACCCAAAGGCATTGTTTTTTGCTAATCTATGGACTTCAGTTTTAAATGTGATCATATCAATTATTAAAACATTGTACTTATTTTTAATATAACTTATATGGACATATAGCTCTATTGCCTCATTTCCATTGAGTGGTAGGGTATGGGTCATGTTAGTACGGAATTTTGGTGTAGATAGGATAACCCCAAAAGAGGCTTGTGTTTCCACTAAATTGTGATAGAGGAGCAAAATTTGTGTTTTTATACACTTCACTGCTTTGTGAACTATACATTCAGAGAGCTGTGCCAATTTGCTACATTTTAGGGACTCACTTTTTGATTTCAAGTTCTGTTTGTGTCGAAAGTGATGTAAAAAAAATAAATACAATTATTTTACTAACTGCACCAAATTGGAAACAGCTGTTTCTACTAAACCTACGCTTGTTTTAGAAAAAGCAAACAAACTCTCAAAAACAGGAAAAACATTTCTGTTTTACATTACAAGAGGTAAAGTGGTGACCTATATTTCACCCGACCGCTGGTGGTGGTATTTGGTGCAAGTGTATATAAGAACACATAATGTCCATCCTCCAACAATACACCATGGACCACCACCAGGTACACTGTTTTCACCCAGACCCACCTTCCATATTCTTCACCTGCTCATTGTATTATATAAATAAATGCATCCAAAACATATTTCACAGGGTGGACATGTTATGACATCGATCCCCTGCACCAAGACACCGACTAAAAGAAAGGCCTTTTTTTAAGATTATTTATGGGGGCTTTTTGACCTTTAATGACGGATTGACAGTAGCTGGACAGGAAGCAGGGTGAAAGACAGTGGGGAACGACATTGGGTAAATGACACGACCGAGACTTGAGCTCAGGTCTCCCGCGTACTAGGCATATGCCTGAGCTGCCAGGGGCGCCGCCCCACAACTGCAGTTCTTAGAGACCATGTATACATTAACAAAATCAAGTGCCATTTTGACATGTTTACAAAAGCAATGGCTTTCTTCATGTTAATTCAACAGAAACCATGTGTAAATAACTGCATGACACAAGAGGAATCATAAAATCTTTTGCTAACCCTATTAACATCAATTCATGATTCAACAGTTTCTCTTCTATAATGGTGAATTTAACTCACTATAGTATATTGTTACAAACTGTCTACATTGTTTGTTTCCATGTCACAGCTTGTGGCCTTCATGAAGGTATACAACTCAATAAACCATTAATAGTTGATTTTCCTGAATAGCATAAGATGTGGACCTTGGCTGTGTGGGTTTAATGAGTGCACATGCTTGATTCTGTTTACAGGTCCCAAATAAGAAACAGACTTGGGGTATGTACCTTGGAAATCTTGTCTTTTCAGTGGAATTTCCAGAATTGGTCTGCGCAATGTTCTCTCTGTGGTAATTTCATGGCATGTTGACCTTTGACCCTTTGACTGATCACTTAATGCATTCCACCTCTAAGCACCAGATTTACAGTTTCCTAAACTTGGACTCAAGGATCTTCACCATTTAAATTTGGTTGCACTGTAGATACCTGAGCTAAGTTACATCTACTAACATCAGAATACTGATCTTTTTATACATTGTTTTATACATTGTGCTTCTCATTTTTACATTTACTTAAACTTTCATGGATTGTCTGTCTATGTAGGATTACAAAACATCTGTGCAAAATGGCAGTTCTCAGAAGGTACCCTTACTCCTTAATTAAGATGAATCAACATCACACACTGATGTATATTAATGCTGTCTTAGATCTCAACTGTTTTATGCAAATGTAACTTGAAAAATCCTCCATTTGACAGAGCCGAAAGCATTTTACTTCATGAATGCACACAGCGCTAATGAGAATGAACAAAATCCAAATGTATCACCATTAAGGAAGGCCAGTTTCACCCGTGACACAAATGCATCTGGTGCCTTTTGTAATGATTCCTGCTTTCAAACCGTCCTTATGAATATTTTAAATTCCAGTGATGCAATTACCACTGCATCTGCATTACTCATTGTTCTTTCTGTTTACCAGTGAAAAAGTAATATTGCTGGAAAACAAAATGTTCGGAAACAATCAAGATGATAATAAATCATGGGGTTTCCAGATTTTTACATTTTTTTCCCCAGAGTTTGCCAAAAGCATCCGAAACAGCACGGCATTCCATATGTTAGGCCTTTAACTGAGAACACTCTGACACATAGCATTGTCGTCAGAGCTACAATAATACAGTCTGATTCATAATTTTCTGGGATGATTTTGTTTTTACCCAAGCCGCAGATGGTGTCAGGCTGAGTGATATATACAATTCTTTTTCCAGATTTCATCATCACATGCTCAGCGGTAAGCCACTCATAGCCTTTTATTAGGGATGGAAGTAACAAAAGTGAAATGATAAAAGTGGATGAATGTGAATTAAGCGAGCTGTGATTGGCCAAAGATGTCGTCTCTTTTTTTCTACATATGATTCCAATTACAATATGCTATTACATAATTGAACTGTTCTTTTTGTCACATGCATAACTTTCTGTTTAAGTTATTTGGTTCAAGAATGAATGAAATTAATCTGGCTGCGACATTTTGCTGTTTTTTTTTTTTTTTTTCTTTTTTCTAAAAATGCACAGTCAAGACGAAATGGTAAATGTCTAGATTATAAATTCACATGCGTTTTTAATGGGTTTTTTTTTTGTATCTTTTTTTTTTCTTATCAATTTAAATGCATTTTAAGGCATTTTAATAGACCTGTATTTTCACCACATGTACTTTTATCAAATAATTTCTGTTCTTTTCACCCCTCACAGCCTTTAAAGAAGAATCAATATCTTTGGAGGTAGTCTGGGGGAGTTGGTTGGTTCAGCTTGCCAGTGCCATGTGCTTGTTTCCTCAGACTGCCGCAGCACATGGCAACACCAGAAATGTGAAATGCTGCCCGTGAAATAAGGATCTGTCAAACGACACCAAATTTAGCACCACCAAACCAAGTGTTTTCAAGTGAGTTTTTTTTTTACAGCGACTGGGGCTGAGGAGACGGTGAGGTGAGCCTTGTAAGAGTTACAAGTCTCCATGGGGGTGTGGGGGGGTGCGACATTATAAGCTACAAGCTAATCAGGAGTTGAGACTACAAAGGCATTTTTTCTACTTAACTGGAACCAGAGTGGAGGTGTTTGCAGAGAGCTTTCTGAGGAAATCTGTCGTGTCTGAAGATTGTGCCTTCAGATAACATTAAAAAGGAAATACAAATCATTCTGGTGAAGTTTAGTATGGGATGAGCTGTTTTTTGGGGAAGTTCTTGGGGTATTCCAGCAATGCGTGTCTGAGTGGCAACAGGACAGAGGTCATTGCTCAGTCTTTAATCTTGAACAGCCCTACAACTCCAGACCTCACAATCGTAACTTAACTCTCAAATCAAAAACACTAGTTCAAACACTAACTTACGTCATTTTAAAATGTTTGAATTTGAGAGTGGAAGGCTGTCTGTCTCCAAGTGTTAGTCATGCAAATATTTAATGGAAGGTTGTCAGCTCCTGCTACAATTTAAATAATAAACAAAAAAATTATTTTACTAAATACATTTCACCGTATGGTTTATACATTAAAACCAATGAGTTGTAGGGTCCTTTCTAGCTTCTAGTGCTAACAACAGATATGGAGAAAGAACTCAAAGTCAGTTGTCAAGTAAAAGCACAGTTTCGTTAAGTGAAAGACTTATATTATTACTTGAGAAGAAGTTATGTGCTTTTATTGACATTCATCATTTTCTAATTGCAGCAACTTTTGAGATTTGACCGTGCAGATTGCAATAAGACATTATTGTATAAAAATAACCCACTAATTTGGGTTGAATTTGAGCACAGCTTATCATGGTATGTGTATTACATTACTTTTGTCTATCCATTTTTCTCCAGGTTAAATATTTTGTTGTGATATATTGAGGCAAACAATGGAAAGGATGGAAGAGCCCAAAAAAGATAAACATTCCATGTCAAAAGTCAAAAAAACAACAGCAGTGCAAAAATAGACAGTGTAGTTCTGCTTCCTGTTAGCAATGGAAGTGAGTTTGGGTTTAAAGGTGGGTGGCCCAGGTGATGCTGTAGTCCCCTGATGTTGGGTGACCCCAAGCTGAACTGTTCTATGAAGCAGTGGAGTTAGAAAAAAATGGAGTAAGGAGGTAGCTGGGGGTGAAGTAAACAGAAGCAAAAGGGAGGAGAAGAAAGAGCGGAGGAGAAAAAGTTATGAAAACAAAAGTGTTGTAGCAGATGGGGCCGGGGTTTACCTTGGAAACAGAGGAACTTTGGGGGGGGGGGTGGGGGGGGGTCGTCTCTGAGGAGGGGCGTGTGTCAAGCTGGAAGTTTATCCCAATCTCCAGAGACTAATGAACAAGGAGGAGCGGAGGGGGTCCCGCACTGCTTGCACACTGCGGGGGGAAAAGAGATATAAAAGAGCTCCCGTGGAGAGAAGAGTGGTCAGGCAAGCGTCCGGGCGGCTGTCTCGCTTTCCTCTGCGAGTGCGTTCACGGCAGGAGCACCCATGGAGATCAGAGCTGCCAGTACCACCCAGGAATAAACTTTTTGAAATGGATGAAAGAGCGTAAAGAGTTGGCTGCTTGAACCCCAGACTGTATCTGCCTCTGATAACTTTTCACTTCAGCTCAAGAGGTGACTCAAAGAGTGTGCAGTGGAATTTAAATTGAATCCAAAGCCGCACCGGGATTTTGATTATATCCTCGCCTTGGCAAAATGGATGTGTCTTTTTTGTCTAATGCTGACTACAATCACACCTCTGTGGATGAGCATTTTTACGTCGGCGGGAATATCAGTGGTTTTAGTGTCACCATGGCTATTCTGTACCTTCTTGTTTGCGTCATGGGACTGTGTGGGAACGCTTTGGTTATCATCGCTATTTTGAAACTTGATAAAATGTCATCGTCTACCACAGTGTATGTTTTCAACTTGGCGCTTGCAGATGGACTCTTCATGGTGGGCCTACCTTTCATCGCCAGCCAAAACTTCCAGAACTCTTGGATGTTCGGGGACGTTGCCTGCAAAGTCGTCATGGTGCTCGATGGCATCAATCAGTTCACGAGTGTCTTCTGTCTTACCGTCATGAGCATCGACCGATACATGGCGCTGTCCAACCCGCTCCGATTCGCCCGTTGGAGAACTCCTCGCTGCGCCAAGATCATCTCGGTGATCCTGTGGTTCTTCTCGCTCCTAACAATCCTACCCATGGCGTTGCATTTTTCAGCTGACCAAGGCTTGTGCATACCAGATCTTGTTTCTGACGCCTGGTGGCTTGGGGTCCTCTCTTACACTTTCGTCATGGGGTTTGCGTTGCCATTCACGGTCATGACAGCTTCCTACACAGCCTTGCTTTGGACACTAAGATCCCAACGACTTAGAGCCACTCCACCAAACCAAGAAAGCCAACGTTTGGAGCGACAGGTCACAAAAATGGTGGTGGCCGTGGTGGTTGTGTTTGGAGTTTGTTGGTTTCCCTTTTACACCTTTAACTTCTGCTCTCTGTATCAAGTTGGTCTAGTGCAAAACTTTGCCAGGGCTTTTGAGTTTGTTGTCCTTGTGTCCTACTCGTGGAGTTGCGCTAACCCTATTCTCTACGCCTGCCTTTCGGACACTTTCAGACGTCACTTCCGTGCCCTCCTCTGTCCTGCTGCTAAGCCTGCTCCCAGCATGCAATGCCACACCGAACAGTATGACCTCAATGAGACGGGTATACCGGATATTACCAGACTGTCTATATGATTTGCTATTGCAATGTACTATGCCTGAAATGTTGTACATACGTTTTTAATTTGTCCTCTGTGACTGTTATGTGTTCAAAACCACTCCCTAGTCACTACACTATAAAGTGCTTATGCCAATTTGTAGTGATGCCTAAATGTGTACTCATCTCCCAAATAGTTTCCGAAATGCAGTAAGTAAAGTAGCAATGGTTGTGGTCAAAATAGACAAAATATTTTCTGTGTTATTTTATCATCAAGAACAGTGTAATGTATTTTTTATTGTTTGAACAAAGCAAACTAGAGGTCCAGCTTTGACAAATTCTAAAAAGTTATAAAATAGATATTGAGGCATTAGAGTGTAAAATCTCTGACAATAGTTTATTATGGTTTGTATTGATCACTATAAGACAGGAATAATTCAATCATTGTGAGACACAGTTCCTTTATTATTAAATGTGTGAAGAAAAAAAACTGTTTGAGATATGACACCATTTGTAATCTTTCTTTATACTTTGTATTTATCAGTAAAGTCATTCCAGTTTATTAAAGAAAAATCCTAAATCCACTGTAGTGCACTATGTAATGTAGGCCTATACAGTGATTGAAGGACTAGGAGTGGTTTCAGACTCAGCCTCTATAACTAAATGATCTCACTGTACAGTAAATAATTTTTGTCAACATGTTTGCAAACGTTACACATCTCTGTTTTGTTGCAACTGAAGTATAACTGAAATGGTAAATTTCTCAAAGTTTTTGGAAGTCTTACTATGTTTACCCACTTTCAATTCAACTTCAAGGATATCTGTAACACTCTCCTCACCAAATAATACCCTCATCAGTCTGACTCATACTTGTGGTGCAATTTGCTTCTTTGTTCTCTCACAGCACCAAGCTGACCTATCTATCAGATTCCTGCGGATTACACATCAACAGAACCAATGAAATGAGCCACACTGGTAGAATAAAACAGAAATAACAGAATAAAACTGGTGTAGCACTTTGGGAAAAACAAGCTCGAGAGCAAACAGTAGCTGTATGCACGGAGACCAACTACATGGAGCTTTTTCAACTCCCACAGCTGGACTGTGTCCTCATGCAAGGGAAGTGTCAAATGTGAGGAGACTGCTGGGGTATTACATTGGAGGCTTACAGAAAAGGATTATCAAAGGATTATGCCATGTGAAATACATAAAAATACTTATTTATTTTTCCTTCATATCAGTTTGTGCACATAAGTTTGGATTTAAAATAAATACCAGCACTTGTCTTGTATTTTTATTTTTTTTTTTACTGTAATTGCTCAAAAAAGGAAGTAGCTACAACATGTGAAAGAACACTAGCTTAGAAAATCAATATAAAGCATGTACATTTAATAGACATTATAATCACTGATAATAAATTTGTTACAAACTATGTGCAACAGAAAATGTATATATGCAAAGAATAATATGTATTGTTGAGAAACCTGTGTGACAATCTGTTATAAAATAATATATCATGAATGTTATCAACCAAACTTTTTATTTTTGATTTTGTATTATAATATAAAGAAAGACTGGAACCATATTAATGCTAACTAGCCATTTTACACATTGTGCATTTCTGTGATGCTCTTGCTGCATTAGCTGCAAATAAATTTTAAATATATACTTAATTTTGGTTTGTTTTTGTGCATTTAAAACTATCATTTTCTCACATCACTCATCTCTCATCAAACATTTACTGCTGTATCTTTGATAGCATTAGTTTTAGCCTTCAGTTCAGCCAATGTAAAGAATGGCAAATCTGTAACATACCAGCACTGTTGCCCCCTTCTGGCCTGTCAAGCTTAAGATTGACAACACAATGAAGCTGGTGCGGTGCTCAAAGTGGCTAGGGAACTTTAATATATATCCAAAATCCAAAATACCTTGCCCTTCTCCTGTTGCAAAAAGACAGGCTATCTGTCTATAACTGTGCCTCCCAGGCCTGCAGTGAACTGAATCGACTCTAGTAAATGTCAGGGCCCTTTAGCTGAAAGACACTCATGCCCGACGATCGCTCTTAAAAAGAAACCCTTGCCACGTCTTGTAACTCTTTTGGAAATTCCTTGGGCGCAAGAAAAATGTGTGTTAAATAAGAGGCCAATTCCAGAGTGAAATCAAAGAAAACAGTGTCGTGGGACTGTGTTTTGAATCAGACGTAAGCCTCTGCCCTATAGTTCCATTTAAGGGCAGAGGCTTACGACTGATTCAAATGGCAAGTTTTATTATGTTTATGCAGGACTTTAAGAGTGGTCTATATTTGTTCTTTTCTCCAATGTTAGCATAGCATCTCTCTGCAGAATGGATTATTTATTTTCAATTGGGCTAGCAAGCAAATGGAGCTGACCTACATTTTTGTCTTATCTTGATGTTGATTTGCAGTAAACATTTGGATCTTTATATTTCCGCTTCATGATAAGGAAGTCAGAGTTAAAAGGTTGACAGGTTTAAATCAGGGGTCAGTGAGTCCTTGGTCACATTATCTGCCTCCGGACATCAGTGTGGGTGCAGTTTGAGGTCCACTAAGGGTAGAGAGCACTAGTGGCCTGACATGGACACTGTGTGACAAAGCACCAGTTACAGCATGTACCTAGAACTATGAGCTTATAAAGCTGTGCAAAAAAGAATAGGAAGTTTTTTGGAAAATAATATGTATACAATAGATTGCAGATTTACCTATGTTAAAGGATTCTCATTAAAAAAAAATCTAATTCATTCTTACACAGTAAACACCATGCCATCAAGGTGGTAAGTCTATTTGTGTGCAGCAGTATTTTTGTGCTGTATTTCTTGGGGCAAATTATCACGGTGCAAAGAAAAGAAAGAACAGACACATAAAAAGCTCATCCATTAACCTGAGTACGCCTGGCTTTTTTCCTGCTTCAAGCACTAACAGAGATGAGAATTGCTTACTTAACCTGAGGGTAGCTATAAAAAGTTAAAAGAATGGCAAAATGTTGGTTTAAAAAAATCAGTTTTCTGCTTGTCTGGTAAGTCCAGGGGTTTTTAACGGTTTAATTAAAGTGTTAACTGTGTGCCACTTTAGAGAAAGACACACTCTAGCATAAACAGCCTTTAACATATGCTAAACTCAGTTATCAAGGACGCTCCTT
The DNA here is from genome assembly GCA_036850595.1 of Rhyacichthys aspro. Classification (NCBI taxonomy): domain Eukaryota; kingdom Metazoa; phylum Chordata; class Actinopteri; order Gobiiformes; family Rhyacichthyidae; genus Rhyacichthys; species Rhyacichthys aspro. The sequence continues at coordinate 14,332,841 of CM072166.1, read as the reverse complement.
ATATGGGTAAATGAAGGAGTTCAGACACAAAGCTTGAGGTAGTTAGACTAGAGGTAGTAAGACTCTAAATTAAAGCTAAAATTTTGTCAGAGATATGCATATAGCATTTTTAATATCCCTGTTTATGCATGTATGTAATTGAACATGCTTTTCTTCTTTAGTAAACTGGAGTACAACTGGTACAAGTTCCTTTTTGTAGTCTGATTACATGGTCATGTTACATGTAAATTATTATTGTTACTCAGCAAACCTTAATCAAATTTATTGACAAATCATACCTGGGCATGGATTTGTCCACAATTGAAAACTGCTGTTAATCTAGGCAACAGTAACTTTTAAAATGTTGCCCAACATATTTTTATGCAGATGTTTAAGTCTGAACTCTTTAAATAATAGGAATTAAATATAGGAAAAGACAAATAAACTTAACATGAGGGAATTTTTAAATCACAAGCCCACTGCAGCTACTATGGTGCAGTACATAAGATGACCACTAGAGGCTGACGCATATTTTATTGCACTCATAGTGCACAAAATAACATTATCATTATTATTATCCACATTTTAAATAATAAATGCAAATTCTTCATTCATTGCTTTAGTTGGTTTGTAGTAAGTCTTATTACTGAGTCCAGAGTAGCATGAGTTTGGTTACTACCTCAAGCCATTTGTTCCATTTCCTCCCTCTTTCTTCAACACTACCTGTCTAAGTGTCCAAGAATATATCCAATAAAGTAAAGTAATAAAAATGGTTTTCAACACCCAACTGGCATACCTGTCACATTTAAAAACCCTTTGCCCAGAGTAGTGAAAATAAAGTCAGCTGCAAAGCCCTCACAGTAAACTCTGAAAAGAAAACTCTGATACGCCGACTCCCTGGAATGTTTTTAGGGGCCTTTCAAACTTGTGTCCCGAGGCAGAGACGCCTCATTAGGTTGCAGCGGGCAGTCACCAGGCTCCCAGACAGACACCTAATAGCCCGGGCTTACCGCAGACACTTTGGCCGTTTACAGCAGGAAACCAGGCTTACTGATAAGATTAACAACACCTCTGTGCCATTCTAGCCGTGTCCCAGGAGGCCATTTATCCTGCAACGGACTGTACCGCCGCCGTGAAGCTGATAGATGGAATTCTCTTCATTTTTCAATTGTTAAAACCACCCAAGCGCCTTGCTTCATTAGGTGACATTTTGTTCTTTTTAACAGAGCTAACAAAGCGTTTCAGCGCGGATTAAAGGGTCAGCCGTTGAAAGAGAAGACGCTAAGCTGCAAGGAAAGTGATTTTGCAAAAACGAGCTGCTCAATCTCCGCACCAACAATTGAACTTGTGGAATGATAATGATTCCGAAGGTCACATTAATTGAAGCCGCAAGGTATGTGTGCGTGTATCAATGATAATTAAGTCAGTGGAGCTCGGCAGATGGTATTACTTCCATTGGTCGTCTTCCCAGTAGCCTTTACCCGACAGCGTAATTAAGACCGTGGGTTACGCAGTAAAAGAAATATTGACCAAAACCCCAGGAGAATACTAGTTTGAGTGTACGTGACACATTTTTCTAAGTGTCTTGATTAGTGGAACAGATCAATACAGCTCAATTAAGCAAATTATGTCATCCACTGACGTACAACCAGTCTCGTCTTACCTTCCTCCAACCATTCGCCTGAATCATTTTCATTTACCAACAATAGATTTACTTCTTCCTCTTTCTAATCTAATTGGGAAATGGGCTGATGTACTATGCATACAGGTAAATGAGAAAAAACAAGGTAGAGACATCCCGGGCTTGTTTCAATGGAGAGATACAAGCTGACAAGAGCCGACAGGAAGTGTTTGTCTTTTTTTGTTGTTGTTGTTGTTGTGGTTGTTTTCTATCAAATGGAATAGAAGGCTGGCTCAATTTTTATACAGTACTTTTACCAATGAAGTGTAAAAAACACTTATAATATAGCTTTTACTTGTTTATAACATTTACACAGTTTAGAGTGCAAATGTGAAGATGTCTATTGATATCTTTTTAATTAGAGTCAGCACTGGCCTAGTTCTTTCTGCTTTCTGTACCTAAACAGCATTAAATCTGCACTAAATTAATGGAAAACTGCATGCTCAATAGAAAGGCTGTCTGATAAGAACCTGGCACGGTGAGTTTTTAATCTAATAATTATTTATAGAAGTTATTGATTGAGAGCGAGTATGACTAATGACTAATAATTGTATTTACGTAACTAAAGCCCTATTTGCACCGGATTAATATTACCCATGGACCTTTGTAATTCACATATTACACCCCGAAGTCTGTATTTTTTGTGGCGCATTCACACTCTGTCATTTACTCCATTTTTCTGACTTTATCCCCTGATATGACGTCACAACCTAGCGTATATATGTAAAAATGTCACTGGTAGCCGAGAAGAAAAACAGCCAATTAACGCCTGAAAGTCCGCTGCAAGAACTCAAGACCTTTTGCCGTTAAACATCAGTGTTTAAAAGTGGAAATTGTGTTTCTTCCACAGTATAAATGTGTACCTTCAGCGGCTCATTTTACATTTTAACCGTATTAATAACAGAAGGCATCAAATGCACATGTTTTAAATCATTTTAACACTCATTAGGAGACGGTCGGCTGCACAGAAGGCATCTGTCGTAAATCTAAATGAATATAGTGATAAAAATTGAGCAATACAAAATATAAAACATCATCTGTTTGTCTTATAAACTCAACTAATAGCTTCTTTGCGTGTTCTTTTGTCTGTCACTTCCTGCATTTGATCCAAAATTCACACAGACATGAGGATTTGCACAGGACTAGTATTATCACAGGACCCCTGTGTTCCACGAGATGTCCCCAGGTAATACTAATCCCATATGAATAGGGCTTAACATGGACATCCACTGAATTTTCAGGAGAACCACAAACCACCGTACCCAGTGTTACTGAGCATTTACTGTACCTTCAACACTACTCTTATTTTAAACTGTTTAAATATTGAAATAAACGTTGCTTTTATTCTTTACTTTATTGCTAGGTCGTATGAATAAGACCTAGTTACACAGTATGTGATCCACATAGTTTACTGACATACACTGAGGAGAATCTTTCTACCAGAACAGAGATGATATCCACCATATATTCTTGGTTCTTTCTCTTGCCCATTTTACAGTTAAGAGCTTAATTATGTGCTTACTGAATGCTATGCTACTGTGGCACTGGTCATCACTCATCACTTTAGCTAGAACCCTGTTTGGTGCCATCAGTGAGTGGCTAATTCATGTACTTTCTCCTTGCTAGATGCTACTGATTTGATTTACATGATTTCCTTGCTTCTATCAGTCATGCTAATGTGTTACCTTACTCTGTAACATATCCAGCAGCTATTGGTTACAACTAAACAACGCTAAATACTGACCCCAGAACATGTATGTTCGTTTTAAATTTCCCATTATTACATTATTAATTAAATGATAAGTAGTATTTGACACCTGTTTTTTTTTTTTTAGCTAGCTGAATCAGTGAGTTCACACACTCCCCCTTTACAGATGCAATCACCATATGTGCTTTTTTCAGGGTGGTTTTATGCCATATCAGTAGACTAAATCTGTTAGTCACATATGAACTACATGATGATACACAGAAAAACAGTGCCATTGCCTCATCTCAGTTCCTAGAAATAGTAATAATTTATAGTAATTAATAGTATTTTCTCTTGTTTTTATTTCTTATAATGACAGCCCTTGACTGCACGTCCCCGCTAACACATATAAACAAGTAATAACTACAGCTCATTTTAATACGACACCCAAATAGTCCCTCTTCTATCTTTATGAGCTTTGCTATCATTGTATGTTAATATAATACATATTTCTCTGCCTTTATCTTCATTAGCTCTTTGGCCATGTTTCAACCACATTTTATAACCACTTAGGGATAATTGTAAAATAACCACATTAGCGTTTGATTTAATGATTTAGAATGCACAGTGCGGTTAGCTTGGAGGATGAGGCCCAGATATGTGCTAAATGTTGCATTCTGTGACCATGGAGCATGCACATCCAATTATTTTTTCAATGTAATTCATGGTTAAGGTCAGACAGCTTAAGTAACCTTGCACTGAAGCTGCTGAATAAGAGAACGGTGCGGGAGGGTTCTGTATCATTTAGATGAAATCTAAGCAGCTAAATTGACATTCACAATGGCCACTTAATGAGACAGAACTAATTCATTTATGCAGAAGGCTAGATTAAATTGGATGTCCAGTGTTTGTGGAAAATGGTGGCCAATGTGTTTCCGTGTCTCCTTCCTGCTGCTTGTGTTGGGAAGCAAACTGCAAGCAGATTTATCGATTTGTGCATTCTGATGAATCTACCTCAGCACGTTTCTGAACACCAGATATTTTGTTTATACTATCGTGTACATGATGTAGTTTTAATCAAAGCCTAAAGGGAAAAGTATTGTTCATTAAAGAAAAATAAATTAAACCAGTATCTAAGTTGATTTTGATATCTTTCTCTTTCTTTTCCCCAAATTTTCACAAACTAAATCTGTCCGTCAAGAGATTGCCGAATTCTACCTGTAGTGAGCTTGAAGATAATGAGGCCGTATATCTTTCTCATCTCTTTCTCTGTGCTTTGGATGAATGTTTTTTCTCAACCAAAAATACATGTCTTTCCATTAAACGCTATATATACATGTACAAAACATCTATCTTTGACCCACAAGATAAAGATTCCCATCAGAGACTGTCCTGAGATGCACTCACACTGACCAGTACACGGGACCAGAGGGTTATCAATGTGCTGTTTTTAGATACTATTGGGATCCGATCATGAGTAGACTCTCACAGTGATAAGTCTAATAGGACACAGCAGTGATTGGTCAATGTTTACAACAACAAAGTTATTTATTAAAACATGAAAATGCCAGGGGAGAAAACATTGTGAGATACAATGGTTTTCTTTAATGTTAGAAAGTTGGCTCCAGCAGTGTAAAAGAAAGTGGTTTAAAATCAATGAATTAATGTAGAAGCTATTGTCAAGCATCTGTAACTCTTTGTAATGGTGTTCCACAGAGGAGAACTCTTGGAACTACCTGTTTTCTTTTTAAATAGCCTGGTCCAAATTACAAATATATTTGTTTTATTTCTGCAAACCCCAGATACTTTAGTAGCAAACCTCTCGTGGTTATTTTTAGGCCCCAACCATATCTCATTGAGGTTAGGAAAAAATACCAGTTCTATGTATAAGCCAGACAAAAGGACATCCCAAAGTGAAAATGAAAAATATTGATTTATATTATATTCATATTCATGTTTCACTGTAGTGCAAAACATTTCCAAAACTAGCCAGCATTAGCTTATAAAGACTTTGTAGCTTGCTGTAAATTTATATGAATAAAAAATCAACAAACCACATACTGCATTGGCATCAGACTCAGAATATTTAAATAAAATTATAAATAATGAAAGACAAGATGTTTGGGTCATACACCTCAAACCCATCAATGAGCCACAGGCTGTAGGGCCGTATTAGTGAAGGAATTTTGATAGAAATTGTTCTGAATGTGTTAAATTGATCAATTTCTATATATTCCATCACAAATCGGTCTATTTGATTTAACACGTTTGCGTCAGTGTGTGTGTGTGTGTGGGTGTGTGTGGGTGTGTGTGTGTGTGTGTGTGTGTGTGTCTCAGCCAGGTTCTGCCTGCTCCTGGATCAATGGATTGTCAATCAGTCTTGTATGGTAATGAAATGAATACACCATGGGGTCAAGCTGAGGTCTACTTGAATAACATATTAGAACAGAATTTGAATTTTCCATTTCTTTTCAAATGTCTTTTTCAATTAACCCAAGGCCAGAACCATTCAAGGGAGTACTTGTATCCACAACGGTATTTTCAATACTGCATGTAAAGTTTAGATCAAGTCCTCTAAATGCAATATTCATTTGTGTTTTGTTGAGTTTTTAACCCTGGCTTAGGAAAAGAAAGAAAAAATAAAGAATAAAGATGAAGTATAACATTTCAAACAAATCAATAAGTGTGCCTCACCATGTTCATTCATCTAGCGCATGTCCTTTATGAGTCCCAGGGGGTCTGAACCAATCCTGAGCACTAAAACTGTGAGGTCAGTACACATAAAACAGTTACAGGGGTCTTTCGGATTTATAATTTAACCTCGAGGTGCATGTGTTTGGGCAGTTGGATGAAGCTGGAGAACTTGAGGAGAACCTTTAGTTAGCAGGACCAAACCAAGACCAAAACCAGACCAGGACTAGGACCAAGACCCAGACCCAGACCCAGACCCAGACCCAGACCAGACAGAGACGAGGAGCAGACTAGAACCTACTAAAAGAAAACAAATTGCAGTAACATAAGTTCCTTTAAAAATGCAATCAACTTCCAGAAGGACCATGTGACACATTCCCAGTGCCTATTACTATGTTAAGCTGAGCATGGGGTTAAAGCTCTTCTGTATTTTTCCAGGAACCAAGTAAATAGCGCACAGTATGTCTTGCTATTTCTGAGAATGAAATGCATCATGGGAAGTTCATTAAAACACTATAATGCACTGTGCACTAGTTATCAGGGTTTGTAAGGTTACTGTTAACTAGTATTCAGTTCTACTAATTATGTATATGCAATTTAATGGAAAAAGTAAATGCACTTTTAATTACTTTTAGTTGACTACATTTAAAATGAAGTCCCGATTTCAACAACAAAAACATCTATGATAGTAATAATACTTTTTTCATTGTCATTTTTGAGCTGAAATTATCCTAAACTTTTTTTCTGCACTTTGTTCTTTTTCTCACAAAAAAAAAAAAAATCTCAGCCTTGCGTCAGTATTAAAAAAAAAACTTTTTATTTCGTTGGTTGGTGGTTTACTTTTCAGTTCATACATTTAGAATATAAAATTGTTGTGTTATTTAACTTGAAAAACCTCTTACTACTGCCCTGTTTTAAGAAATGTAATTTTTTTTTTTAAGATGCGCTCACTTGGTTACATTTTGTCTCCTTTAACAACTCCTGAGTGAAACGTGGTGTGCCACAAGGCTCTGTGCTGGGTCCCATACTGTTCTTTCATTAATTTACACCACTGGGACAAATTATCAAAAGTTACGCAATAAATTTCCACTGCTGTGCTGACAACATGCAGCTGCGTTTCCTGACAACAGCGGACGACACACCTATAGATCTGCCTTGCCTCAGTAAAATCAGGGATGTCTTTAAATTTTCTCCACCTATAGCCAGGTAAAAAGAGCTACCATTAATCATTCTTGTCCAGTACAGGCATAAGTTGAATGGCTCCATTGTGAAAAACATTGGTGTCATTTTTAATTATCACACTATCCCTGCATTATCACATTGGGTTCTTTCAGCTGTGAAATATCTCAAATCTTACCTCATGCTTCTCTTTAGCAGATGCTAAAATCCTCATTCATGCGTTTGTTACATCCAGGCTGGATTCTTGTTACGTGTTATTTTCTGTTCAGTCTTCAAATGGTGAAAGACAGCCAGACTTCTCACTAAATCCAGGGAATTTGAGCATATTTCTCCTGTCCTTGGCTTTCCATTCATGTGAGATTTTAATAAAGTTCAGTTGAATTGATCTTAAAGTCCTCCTGTAGATAAGATCCTCTCTGATGATGCATACTCTTATTTATGTAGCCTTATGGGGTATACTCCTGTTCAAGCGCTTTGCTCTCAGGATGCTGGCTTTTCCATTTTCTAAGCATATTCAAAATTATCTTGGTTTGTAGAGTATCTTTCTGTATCTTTCTGTCAGTCCCTTAAAAAAGACACATCTATTCAACTAGCTTATGCTTTATAATAGTCAAACTCAATAGCGAGGGTTTTGTGCCTTGTATTGGTGGTAGCTGTATGCACAAATTCACACACTGTATGTTACATTTACTATAGCCTTATAATTTTGGTTCAATAGCACTCCTGTTTGTCTCTTTTACTAGACTAACCCATACTGGAACCTGCTCAGAGGGGGTCTCCCCCATTTTCCTATAGCCCCTTGTTCCCACATTTTTGTTTTTTTGTTTTTTTCTTAAAAATTAGGCTTTATGTTCCCATATTTCTTAGGGTTTTTTTTTTTTTTTGGAGTGGGTTGGGTGGTGGGGTTGTTTTTTTTTTGTTGCTGTGTGCGCATCTGGAAGCAAAAACTATTGCTCTGATCTGCGGATTAGGAAACAGACTGGGATAGGGTAGGGTTACGCTGTAAAAAAAAAATAAAGTCTCTCCTTGGTTAGGAAAAAAAATGTTAATAATTTTTATTTTATTTTTAAATATACTGTTTAGTGGTTTTACTGAAATGTGTCATTGCAACTGAACAAATCTTCTGTAATTGAAGTTTTGTTGTAAATTTACATATGTTTTATACAGTGTATACTTTTGTGCATTTTGCCTTGTTATAGAGAATTCACCTGATACAGCAGCTCACAGTTAAAGTCCAAAAGTGTATGTTCCCACAGCCCTATGTTCCCACATTTCTAAGATTTTTATTTATTTATTTATTTTGTCTTTGTGCACCTATGGAAGCAAGATTACTCAAAAACTCCTGTTCCGATTTGCAGGTTGGTATTAATTATTGCGCCTGAGCCAGGGTTCAAACTACAGACCCTCTCTGAGCGACATGTACCTGTAATCTCATCACATCTTTTTTGCACCGTGAAATAATTGGCATACAATTATTTTTGTTTTCATCTATCCTCCACATCCCACGTGCTCCCAGACCAGTAGCAGATATAATATATAAGCTCCAGGCCACCTTTAACATAGCAACCAATCACAGGAATAAAATTTGTTACCCTTTCTTTTTATATATATCTTTCACATAAAGATATATATAAAAAGAAAGGGTGAGCAGTAATTGTGCATCCATTTGAAGTGCAGCTGTTTGTCTTTGAGATAAACCAACAAAGTCACTTTCTATAACAATAACACGCTGTTCTCACCCTTAAGAGTGGGCATGTCTGAAAGAATTATTGACTTCCAGAGAGATATTCTTTTCCGCAGGCATAAAGTGACAGGAATATGCCACTTTCATTGATTGACTACATGCCTAAACAGCAACAGAAAAACAAGTAAACCGTGGTTACAATAAACCCCAAAGGCAATATGAAAAGAATAATCTAACACATGGCCTGACAGCTTCAACAAGAAATTATTGATTAGGATTTCTGAAAGGGCTAATTAATGTCATAAATAAGCTCGCTGGTGCATGAGTGACGCTAACACGTTTCACTGCAATCTCACGGTGTAAAGTAAAAATCAGGGCACAGCTTTAACACCAAGCAACTTAATATACTTGTCATCTAAGAGCGATGATTCATTGTGGGAGAAATGACCCCGCCGAGCCTCTGAGGTTTTGCCCCAGACACTTTTTTACTGGATGATATTATTCTCTGGGTGACTGAAGATGTCGCGTATGGGTTCACTCCTAAGTCATGGAGTCTAGAGACTTGAAGCATTTCACATTTGGGAAATTCTGCTGCTGAGAGGCTTCCTCCAGCCCATCCATTTGGAAATAGTGGTTATCTGGTGTCAGGTCATTGGTCTGAACCACCACCTTCACAGTTTTGTCAAGAAATGTCAAGGCTATTGGGCCCAGCTGAGAGACAAGAGCTGTTAACTTCGATTTTTTGTTGAATACTATTTTAATAGTGGGTGCACGTTATGTCTTACAAGTTTAGAATGTAAGTAGTTTAAAAGGGAATTAAAGACTTGCTTGTACGCTATGCTAATGGTGTTTTTCCTACCAAGATGGCGACGTCAACATTTTATTTATTTATTTATTTATTTATTTATTTATTTAGAGTTAAAGTTAAATAAAGTTACTTCTCACAGGTCAATGAAGTTTTTTTTCTGGTCTTTTAGTTTTGATTAATATGTCTATTCTATATGTATTTTTCTAGATTGTGTTAAAATTTAAATTTAAAATGCACTGACAACCTGGTCTGGTGATAAGTGTATAGCCAAAATAAACTGCAGCTTCAGCCTACACCTTTTTGGTCAAAGTATTTGATAAGTTTGATTGGTTAAACATGCATGTCTTTCAATGCATTACAATCAATTTAGATTGAAGGGGGCTTTTTGCCTTTATTAGATAGAGACATACAGACAGACAGGAATAACATTGAGCCTATGACCCAAGCCAGAATCAACCATAACGTGGCTCTATCAGGTGAGTCTCCAAGGCGCGCCCATGTCTCTGTATTTAATGTCAAACTATTACTAAAACTGCAGTTACTGACTATGTGTGTTTAATGTTACATCTGTCTTTACACAAGTCCTTTCTTTTTCATCACTATAAAAATGTGTCCTTCCTCTCACCCTCACCGTTTCGTCAATGTGACATCCAACAGTTTCTCTTTGCCCAAGTCAACGCCGCGCTATTTTCACTTCACTAAATTGTCTTTTTCTCCCAACATCTGTGCACAATGTACCAATTACCTTCAAACCACCTGGAATGGCCCAGCGCTCGAGGGAGAGAAGATAATCGCTGTTACTATGAGGCATTTGCTTCAAAAACACCCAAGAAAAAGGCATCCAGTATTTCCTGTTCCAGTCAAAAGAACGTGCGTTTAGAGTACAAAAAAATGAAATTACAGGAAGAGGAAGAGCCTTAATTCACCATCACCCTGATGGGTAGCTCAGTGAAACCAAACACTTCCATTAAAATGACTGTCATTATCCATAAGTCTAGGTTTCAGCAGGTGGTAGACTGGCAAAGTACAGACTTATTCGATAAAAATATTACTGTGAGTTTGCGCAAAATATTTTCTCATATTAAATTGAAAATTGTTTTGGCTTTTGTTGTGTCCATGTTGTGTACTTTCAAACATGTCTTCCTTTTGACTTTTTGTGTTGTAATGTTTGTACTCATGCATCTCATTTGTGACTGTTTATTCAGTGTTATGAATTTAAGTGTGACTTTTGAAGTTGTTTTCTTGTTTGTTTTTGTGTTTCAACTTCCATTTGTGTTGTGAGTTTTGTGGCAAATTATCTAACTTTTATACTCATGTAGTTTTGTTTGTTTGTTTTTACAGTTGTCTAGTACCTTTTGTATGTTCTTTCTCATTTTTGTGTTGCTTATGAGTTTTATATCCTCCGACATTGGTGTTCATACCTTGTTATCTTTTCTTTGTTTTGACTTCACCCATGTTTAACTTTTTTATTTGTGTTGGTCTTCTGTAACTGTGTTGGGACCTGACTTTTTTCAGTGATTAATTTTCAGTTTTTTCTGACTCTTCTGATGATGTATTGACTAATCTTGTTGCTACTTCATATTTAGTCTTTTTTGTCTTTTACAAATATGTTGAGACATTTGCACACATTACATGGCTTTTGTATTTCTATTGACTTTTGTCTCTGTGTTTTGGCTTTTGTTGCTGTCTTTTGGCTTTTGCATTATTTTGTTGGACATTGAGTAAAAATGCATACTTGTTGTGTTGTGACTTCAGGGCTTTGTTGTGACTGTATCTATGTTCTCCCTTTTGCATTGAGTTTTGAGGACTAGATGTTACTTTCAGTACTTTGTGGATACAGGAAGAACTCATGTGTTTTCTCTATTGATTCAAAGTCAGGATTTGTGCACCTGTTGTCACTTTTATATACTTTTTTTTCTGTGTTGTGACTTTTTTATCGACGTCAGGACTTTATTTGTCCACTGAGACTTTTACATCTGTATCGTCTTTCGCCTTTTTTGTATTTTCGGTGTAACTTTGTTGCTCTGCTTTGACTTTCAATGTTGTGACTGTGTTGTGACTTCTCTATCAGTTCTGTTTTCGTATTTTCCAAACCTTTTCTATGCTGCTGCTTAACCTCTGCACAAGGTCGATACATTGTAATGCTCTGGTTCTATCACAGCAGATGATCTTTTGTGTGTTTTTGTACAAATCCGCCCTGGCAGTATTATTCCAGCTCGAGCTCACAGCGCTCGAGGCATCCCACAGTATGGTTTGTGCAATGCTACGCTGTCACTAGAAGTCAAGGTGATAAACAGGAGATAAATCATGTCACAACGAGGGCCTACTTTCCCCCCGTCAGAGCTCCACAACAGGCACAGAGTCAAGGCATTTTGCACCGGTGCCGAATCAGTCATATTGTTGGAGACAGGTTTGTGTGGGGAACGCCAGAGGCTCAATAATGTATGGCTGAGGAGTATGGTTCATGACAGGCAACAGCCGAGTAGGAGGCAACGTGCCGCAGCAAAAACAGAAGGGTCAGACATTTGACATTTTGTGAGCTTCTTTACTTTTTCCGCAAACAAGTAAATGGTGGAGAGGCACAAGCAACCGTCAAGCGCTTGGTTGATCTGACAAACCTTCTTCTGCCATGGAATAAGACATTATCAGAGCACAATCTTTATCCATAAACTACTTAGAATGGTGCCGCAACAAATTTTTTATAGATAAATGTATTAATCAGTGTGAAAAACACTGTCAGGATTTGCAAAAAGTAGACTGGAGGTGATAAAAGTTCAAATATCCATACATTTCTCCATTGCTCTTATTATTTCTGGAATTGTTGTGGATATTGACTGTCCCCTCTTGTCACTAGAACTCAAGCGAAGTTATTATTACCCAGTGTGAACAGCAGCAAGGCTGGACACAGGTCCTTAATCATTGTCTCCAGCCGTGAACAGCGGAACGTGCTACAGTCTGAGACAATTGACTCAAATCACATTCACATCGAAGGCACATCAGTCCCTCCTTTACTTTTCATGGAACATGGGAATTGATGACCCAGCAGGATCCTCTTTGTCATTATTTTCGACCCTTGAGGATTAGCAGCGTGTGGTGTTGGTTTGGATATGATCTTCAGCCAATCTCTATGATTGTGGAATGCTGCGTATAAGACAAATTCATTCATAACATTTAGGAAAATTAAGTTATATGTCGTAGAAAAGAAAATCTCAGCCTTAAATTAGATTGATTTTTTTTTTTTTTCTTTGAAGTTGCCTTTTGGCGCTGCTCATGAGCTATCTGTCTTGCTGCTATCGTGTTGCCAATGTACTAATTAAGGGTGCTCCAATTGATTGGCAACCAATCATTATCAACCGTTCACCGCAGCAGCAATTATTTTCGATGAGGAAAGGAACAAACTGTCTCCAGAAAACGCGATTCTTGGATGTTCTTTTTTTTTTTTTTTTTCTTTGGTAAAACAAAATGTAAAACTAAAGTCAATGAAAAAAAAAAAGATTAAATCACTGCCAGTAGATTAACTTTATCTCTAAATTTGAACATTTAAAATAGAGTTTCTAAGAATTATGAAATGATTGATGGCACTCGTTAAATGGACCTGACCCCCTGTTACTAATGTGTCTTATATCTGCCTGTATGAGGAGATGAGCATTCCATTTCTCCAGTTCCTTAGATGTATGTTCATATAATAAATGACCCATGAGGTAAAGCTGCATAACCTGAAAACCCCTTTTCTTCTCTCCCAACCCCCACAAGTGAATAGCACACTTTTATTCTATTATTCAAATCAGCCCTGCATAACTTTTAGCCAGTAGAGGGCGCATATCCCCATATATATAGTCTGTGTGGACTATCAGTGGCGCAATATTTAATTTATAAATACAACTTTGCCAGGGTCCAGTGTATTGGCCTGTTTTCTTTATTATAAGTGTAGTGTGGTAGGACACCAATGGACACCTTCTTCAATTCAAATGCAGAAGCTGACCCGAATGTATGCAAATATGACTGGCCAAAGCTGCTGATGCACAATTAAAATCTATTAAAATCCATGACAAAAAATGCCCTTGAAGTCTTAAGTCGGTAAATCAAAGAAGAAGAAAAATGTACTGTTTGCTGGAATGTGCCCCATTTTGTTTGAAGGAGATCTAGGTCGTTACTGTATAAATTTGAACACGTATAGACTGATGTACATACATATTCATTGTCAGATTGTCCGCAGTATTCTTAAAGGGCTCCATCTGGAATGGGAGCACCAGCACGACGCAATAACGGACTTCTGACCGATGTTTGTGCCTTTTATTTACTATTTATTTTTCATTTTCTATCAAAAAGTACCAAATTACGAAAGGCTAGATTTGACCATAGATAATATTGCCAGTTCATTGCAGTCTGTTTTGGATGTGCTCCTTATCTTGCGCGGACCTCGACCCTTCACACTGTGTTGACTCGAGTGTGGGTCAGAGGTGAAGGCCCACCGAGTGTGTGTTCTCATGTCATATACGTCACAGCACAGACTTCTTTAACTTTTTTTTTCCCGTCAATTTAACCGAGGCCATATGACATTCCGTCCATGCAGCGGCGCCTCCGAAATCATTACTTTCCACTGTTTGCCTTTCTTTGATCACGTTGAGTCGTCAGGAAGACACTCAGTGGGAAGTGGCAGCAGGGGGGAGATGAATATTTATCAGGACATTTTATTGGAGCCACTGCTACATTCTGATATGTGATATTATATTACATCAGAATGTAGCAGTGGCAATCCCATTATCTCCATTAGCATCCATTTGGGTGGAAAAAAAAAACAATAAGTAAGTAGTGATTTTCCTACAGTGACAAATTGGCTAAATGACTTTTACTTTGCCTCGAAGTGGAAAATACAGAGAGATCCTGAAGGGCTTGAGAATTTTTTTTTTTTTTTTCCTTTGCTGCAGTCATTGTTGGCACTTTTGATTTAATGTGCTCTGTAGCATCATTTTCCAGAGATTCAGAGGTTTGGCGTGATGACATTACTCAACCATCCTCCGAGTAGTATTACGTTTTCAGGTAGAAGACTGTGCACTTTCCAAAACCAACACCAGACCTCACAAAAACACAAACAATAGGCATTTCTGTGGGATGTAACTGACTCTGTGCAGACATTTAGCAGCATTGTTAAAATATGTTAGCCCTGCGACTAACTGGCCATTGTCCTGGGTGTACTCCGCTCAGGCCCAAAGCTGCTGGGATGGTAGATACTTATGCATTGCAATGTGGCAGAAAAAAGGATCTATACTATATATTGTTGTGTCATAGTGTTAATTATAACAGTAAATTTTTATTTGGTTTTAGTCTTGCAATTTAATTTTAGTCATAATTTAATCACCTAGTCCTAGTTTTGGACTATATCATAAGAATTTAGTTGACTATATCTGCAATAGATTAAGTCAATTAAGTTTTTCTTTTTCTGAAGTAATCATTTCCACCTGAATGAAATGAAACTACTACTAACCTGTTCCAGCTGGTTCAGAGGTTCCAACTGTTAACATTGTTTGATATTAAAAGTAGTCCTGCAGCTCAAAAACATGAGTTCTGATTGGATCTCTTCTCAACTCCTCCTCCTTTTGATTCAATTTTGTCTCTGCTTGTTCATTTTCATTTCATTTTTATTCATTGATGAAAGTGTCTATACATAGAGGTTTCGTTTTCATTATTACTTCTTATTTAGTTTTCCTTTCATTTTCAGACACAAAAATATGTCATTGACAAAAATGATTTATCAACAATATCAACACTGTTACCTCACTGATGGGCATTCACTCTTGGGGTCACAGAGAACGACCCTGGATGATGTCAACACATGTAGTCGTATATTAATTTTGCTGTGACAGGATCATTGAGGAGTTGTACAGTATCATGCTATAATCTCTTTTAAAAACTTATCGTACAATGTCTATTCATAGCCGTTGGAAAATGTATGTAATTAAAAGTTTGCAAACGACTTACCTCAGGCTCTTTGCGACAATAACCCTATTCCTCTTTTGTTTGACAGCACAATAAGCACACAAAGGCCACTCAAAATGGCACTTGCTGAAGCTGGTCAGCACTTGATCATAGTTTAACTGTAGCCCATGACGCTCACAGCATTTGTAATTGCCCTCTTACGACATTTGTAGTCCAAGTCGCACAAAGTGACATTTAGTCATTTTATACAATTGTACATCACACAGTAGGAGGCTTAAAACACACATTATACACATTATAATGAGGTAGCATTGTTTCACTCTGAAGCATCTCTAATACTCAAGGAATATTGTTCAAACACCACATTTGTTTTTTTTCCAGCCTCTATATTGCTTGCTCATATAAATTAATAAACTATTGCCACTATTTTTGTTATGTTGCTTAGAAAAGGTTCTATAGACACACTGTATTTTTTTGTATTTCCCTCCCTCCAAACTAAAGCTTTGTGGATCAATAACATCAGTTTTGTGATTTAATCTAGAAACAGCTCATGACAGTAGTAACTGTGGACCAATCACGTGTGACCTCAAGCAGAAACCTCACTGTCTCTGAATTTTTGCTGCCAATAAGTTTATTAACTGCCAGTCGTCCCCAACATAAATTAATATTGACTTACTCATATTTCATTTCGTTCTTTGATTGGGAATCAATGCCAGGCAAGATTTATTGAATTCGCCCACACTTCAAGCTCTAAACTAGTTCCACTTCACAGTCAGTGGGAAACAACTCCATCTGCGCAATCGAATGTTGGCTTTTGCTGAAACCACAGATATGTTCAACGGATGTCACAATACCACAAAATGGATTAATAACTAATGGACGAATGAATGTCTTATGCCTTTTCATTTCCCAAAGAGCAGATCAAAGTGACACGCTACTCACACGGGGAACTGGATGACCCGAAACAGAGCAAACAGCAAACAAAACAGATCTCTGGACTGCACTCGTAGTCTCTGAGCGGCTTATCACGAAACTATCCATCTTTGATAGGAACACAGCTGCCGTTATTAATAGAAGCACTTTGATTGGAGGGTCGCGTGGGACGATTTTCTCATGGAGAGGCCGTGGAAGATGCCCAACATGTAGAGAGGCCCGGCTTTATAAAACGGTTGGAGATCTTGTATGGAGCAGATGATCCGAGTGTCCTCTCAGTGGCTGATGAACCCCCCCACCACCTCCACTACCACCACCATTGATTAAGAGCTGTGTGTGTTTGACTGGGAAGCACTCGAGCTGCTGTCAGCGGGAGCTTCCTGATTGGGCGCAGCCTACATTCTCATTCAAACTGAAAACTTGTCTTTGTTCTCAAGGTGAGTATCAACAGGAACTGCAAAAAACATGAATCTCATTGTGTCTTTGATTTATGTTTCGGATGCTGCTTTTGGCTATGTTCTGTAAAAAAAAAATATTGACTTTAGTGAAATGCTGAGAAATCCTTTGAAATGAGTTTGTTGATTTTCTGTCTTTTCCTGAAAGTATAATGGTATTCCTGGAAATGTATTTTCACAAATTTCAGAGATATTATGCTTTTTCCTTTAGTTTCTCAGAAATATTAAGCAGCAGGTGTGAAATATAATAGTTTTAGTATTTTATCTTCTGCATGTTATCCTCGTGTTATTGTGGGTTTTGCTGTATCTTTCTTTCCACTGTCCAACGTCAAGTAATTCATCTAAATTGTCCATAGTGATAAATGTGAGAGTGAATGTTTTTCTGTTAATGCTTTCTCTGTCAATGCCCCAATGTTCAGGTCTTAGCCCAGCTCTGGTGTGTGTGTCCAGCATTTTGATCAGGATGTGTTCTGCTGGAGCACCAGAGACCAAATTATGTACCAAAATTATTTCAGATTTATAAAAAATACACCTGAACTCCATAGCCAGGTCTCTCTTTAATGGTCTCAGATCTGTTTATTAATTATTTTTTTTAGTGTAGAAATACATTGCTACAAAGGAACTTGTGTGGACTGCTCACATTTGATTTTTCCGTTAGTTTTGGTCCGGGGCAACGCTCAAAACATTCTGAGCCACAGAAAAACAACCTGGCAACACCACTGAGCAAACTTTAAATTTGTTTTTTTGTGGCGTTAAATTCTGATATACAGTGGTCCCTCGCTATAATGCGGGTCACCATTCGCGGCCTCGCTGTTTTGCACATGTTTTTTAGTGCAATTTTGCATGCTTTTTTTCTTTTTTTGTTCTGCGTCCTGATTGGCTAAGGGACTGTAGACCATTGTCAATCAATCTCCTCCGTGCCGTGTCTCCTGTACAGTACAGAATGCGTTCGGCCAAATTTACATAAATGTTCGATCGCTAGCAGTGTGACTCTGAAGTGCTGTATGTTTGCAAGTTTTCTCCCCGACAAAACCCACAATGTCGACAAAACGCACCCAAAAGGCAGAGGAAGATGCTAAGGTTTGAACTTTGAGAGTGGTTAAACGAGAGAAATGTGAGAAAATGTTAATGCCTGTCTGAGAAAAGTGTATAAAGTGTGTGGTGAGGGGTTTTACAGCCTTAAAACATATATAATAATTGTAAAAAATAAAGCTGACTACTTTACGGATTTCGCCGCAGGGTTGTGGGTTATTTTTAGAACGTAATAAACGAGGGACCACTGTACTCAGCTAATTAGCTCAGTAGGTAAGTAAGTCATTAATAAATATTCACAGTGAACATTTAGGCTTTATGAGTTAACGACGTGAACACAACAAAATAAGAACAGCGTGTTCCTTACTGAGCTGTCTGAAAGCACAATAACACCTAATGCGCTATGGCAGACTACCTTGTTCTTTTAAACTTTTTACCACATGAACAGAGCATAATAGCAGACAAACAGAAGACAGTGGCAGCGTGAACTAAAAATGATTGAGAATGGCTCTAAACACTGCTCTTCATGTTTTTCTCGTCTGTTCAGCAGCTTTAAACATAATCATAAAAACAATCATAATCAGACTGAGGCAATCATTTGAATGTCTCTATCTCTTCTCTGCCATGTAAACAATCTGAGCGATACTCCTCAAGTGTTCTTTAAGTCCAGTCGACTCCTCAATTTTGTTTTAGTTGTTACGGCAGAAAATCCCACTTCACAGATGAAAAGAAGATCTTGGAAATGGAAGCAGGGTTTTTAAATTGTTTGAAGTGATTTCAGAACATCACGCCTTGACTTTAATGCAGAAAATTGTGACATTTGAAGTTGTCTCGAACATAATTTTAAGGCCAATGTCATTTGCAAGAAAAAGCAGTGAATCACCTGTTGTGAAAGAGCCATCGCTTTCTTCTGTTTTCTTATCATTGGTTCTTTCCCCCCTTTAAAGAAGCACGTCAGTGATTATTGTTTTAGTTTGTTTTACTTTTTGCTAAATTTAATACGTGGTCTTAATTTAGCTGTGCGTAGTGCTGGGAATTGGCTTATTTATTTATTGCGTTTTCACACATTGTTGTGTTTTGTGATTGTCACCAGATTTGTGTCATATTTCCAAAAATAGTTTTAGAAATGTTTTTTGTCAAATAGCATTGTGTTCCGTGAAATATTTAATCTTTTTTAATTTACCATGCTTTGGGAATCGGAGATATTTTAATATTTTTTTAGATAAATCCAGTTTGCGAAACACTTTGCTACCAATAGCCTTCAGTCTGTGGCTCTGAACACAGCACAGCAGAACATTGTGAATGCCTGCTTGCACTTGCTTTCTGTCTAGTCCATATAATTTTTTATAAAGACTTTTTTGTGAAACACCCTCCCAATTCCCCAAATGTTGATTTTGACGTAACGACGTAAACTTTCGTGATACCACCAGAGTAACCGTTTCAGTATCACCTGTGAGGATCCTCCAGTGCCAGGTCCAAGTTCAGGCTCCTCTAGATTCCTTACCATTCTTCTTCTGACACTTCGCTGATCTCCTGCTGATACCGCTGTGCTGTCAATGATGCGCGACTCATGCATGACTCAAGTGTGTGTCCATCAGCCTGACACCGACGCACGACGCACGGTCTGACGTACTCAAAAATCTGTCTCTCCCTCTCTCGCTTTCTCTCTCTCTCATTCTCTCTGTTGCAGCTCCAGTGCCAACTCTCTCAGTCGCCACTCTGAGCGCGCACGACACCACGCGCCCCTCTCCAGAAAGCTCAAAACTCGGATTTACGCTTGGAAATGTTTGTGAGATGCCCTGAGAGACTTGTTTGTAAAGCGTGAAGGCGAAGGGGAGCGCGCGTGTCTCCGCGAGCGCCGTGCGTAAAAGAGGGAGCAGGTGGATGGATGGGTGGACAGGGATGCGCAGTGGGAGCTGGACACCACTCCGCGCGTTTCACTGAGGGACGACACGCCACGATGGATTTAACGCAAGGATAAAGTCCCACAGATAAAGTAAGTGACACGTAATTGTAAAGGTTTGTGGGAATGTCACGTTTGCGATATTGGCAAAACTTGAAGATTCACAGACGTCTCAATTTGCTGGGAATTCAATTGATCGTGACTTTTTCTGTTTTACGCTTAATCTTCCACCTTTTATTCTGGAAATACATTAGAACATTTAAGCACATATTTTAAAAAAAACAAAAAAACGTGACAATTACTTGAGTTAAAAAAATCGCATTTGGTGGTGAATGATTTGCCAGTTGACCAGAGTCCATTGACAGAAACGTGATTTGTACCTTTGCGCTCTAAAGGCCATTTGCTTATGTCACAGTATTAAAGGAGGTGTAGGCATTTTCTGTAGCGTCAACGTTAAAAGTCACCTATCATAACTTTACATCTTATTTTAGTTGAAGTGGAAACTACACAAGCTTTTGGCACGCAATGACTATTTGACTAAAACTAATCCTAACGAGAACTAAAGTGAACATTTTGAATATATTTGGACCACTTTAAAGTCTGATAATTTTAATATGTTGCTCTAAAATGCATTACAGAAAAACACGGCTGCTGTTTCAAACTGTTCATTTTGTCATATATAAGCATTTCCCAAATCGACCTCATCTTTTAAAAGTGTATCCTAGCATTTCTGTTCAACCAATTACATTGACATCCAAAAACCAACCTCAACTGTTCCCTTATAGACCAATGTGCATCTACTGTGCCATTCATTTCCTTTTATTATAGTGAAAGTTCATAATAAAAAGCTTGACTGACATGTATGAAATTGTTTACTGATATCCATTTGTGCTCATATTGAATTTCCCATCCATTTGCCACCAAAGCAAGTCTCTTTCTGATTCATAATGTTAGCATATGGTTTTATGCAAATAACAGTCCATCTCTGCAATATTAACAGAGCAGTGGGTTAAGAGGCATTTCAGGGGAACGTTATTCCACTAAAGGCTCCTCAAAAAAAATTTCATCCATTAAGTTAAAGATTGAAAAAGATTGAAATAAAGCTTTGGCCAGAGAAATGTGTAGGGTATGAGTAAAATGCATGGAATTGGGAAAACAAATGAGTGGGGAGCATTATCCTTAATGTCATGTTGTCATTTTCACATATGCTGTTAAATTGAAACATGAATATTGATGCTACAAAAGCCATCGTCTGTTAAAAAGGTTGAGACAGGTATCAGACAGGTTGAAAAAGTTGTCTATTGTGCAAACGTAATGCTGTTTCTTTTAAAATCTCCTAACAGGGTGAATTTGTGCATACTCACTCGCTGGTTAGGGAGTGTAATGAACATTTGCATATCCACAATAACAACATTAATTATTATGGCGGACGTTGAAAAAATGTACTTATAAATGTACTTATAAACTACAGATGCCATCATTTTGTAAATGTTTGAATGTTTGTCCACACAAATGATAGACTGTGTTGTTCTCTAGTGCTGGCCTCTAGTGGTCTGGTGGGCTTGTGTGTGAACAGTGAACACAGATAGTTTGAGAAATATCAGTTTCACCCGTCACACCCGTGTATATGTGAAGAAAAGTTTCATTTATGTCATTTTTCTCCATTTTTGTTCATATGCTTTCATCTTTGAAAGTCGGAAGATTAGCGTTAAGGTCCACAAATCTCCTCACTTATTGGTTACTAGGTTAGCTTTTTTTTATCTTCATCTTTCTTTCTTTTCATTTTAAATCTGAATCCTAAGAAATGCTCAAATGTCGTTTTAGCTAATGCCTTTTGTAATCTTCTACTCATACTATGCCCATATTGTAAACAATGTCTAGGCCAAGACATGCAATAAGCAAATTAATTCAACAACTGCGTAGGACGTCAAGTCAGAATGTCAAGTTCTTTTCACAACTTGAGCAGGTGTTTAGGTCCATTTTTTTTTTTTTTTTTTTTTTAACCAAATTTCTCATACAAATGCAACATAAGCCTCAGTGGTAACACTATAATAACTACACACAATTAATCTGTAGCAACTCATTCATAAAAATGTATTTAAAAATCATTAACATCAAACAACAACATTAATAACAATATGTTATTATTCAAGCCTAAAACAGTAATAACAATGTGTTTATTAATGTTGGCTTAATGTTTTGTAAATGATGAATTATGCAGTTACTAATACTTAACAAATGCTTAACAGTGTGTCATTAATACAAAGTGATCCCACGTGTCGCTCTCTGTTCTCGTTGAAACATCACAGTCAAGCTCTCTCAGAACAGTTTCATTCAATATATTCATATATTTTTTGTAGCTTTTTTTTAAGCACAGCACACATAATGAGCGACTGATATGTGCTCCGCGGCGAAAGGTCTAATTACGATGTCAGCTGGCGGGCATAGCTGCTCGAAATTAAGACTCCGAAGGTCTGCTTTTTAATTAAGAGGTCAAAGGTTCGGCCACGGCAGCGGGCGGCCATTTTACCCCTTAGTTATTGACAAAGAAGAACAATGAGCCTGGATATAGCCTCACAGAGAGCTTGCTCCCGGTGGCAATGGAAGAATGAAGACCCCCTGTGGAGTTCACATCACACGCTGCTTGTAGCTCGGAGGCAGACATCACCACTGCACATGGACAATAGAGCTGTTAAAACTGAAGTCAATAAATTAAACTTAGAAACAACAATCTGGTCAGTGAACACCCCCTCATTCCCACTTACGCGGCTAATATAATTACTTTGTTTTGCTTCGTGTAATTATGATTTTCCCCCGGCCTCCTGCTGCTAAATAACCCTCTATCCTTGCATTAGTGGAGGTGTTATTAGCACCGAATGCTTTCCATAGCCTTTTACCCTTCAGCACATGCAACCAAAGGGATTTACGTCCGTAATGGGGTTCAGCTGTTATCGGCTTTGGGAGGCCCACAGAGATTTCTTTATAGATTTATGCTTCTGAAGATGCACAGTTAATGTCATTCTCAAGGGTAAAGAGAATGGCCCTCGACTTAACTTTAAAGTCTTCGGATTTAGTGCCCAGCTTAGTTTTTGTAGCTTGGATGAGGCAGGTACTGAAGCAGAGCGGGTTCTGGGCTCATTAAAAGGGAAGGAATTATAGGCTTCATAAAGACCGTTCCAGCAAAGTAAGGAAGAATGGGAATGAAAGGTTTTACTTCCATAATTTTTGCAAGGTGGTTAAAAATGTAGTGTGAAGAATTATTAATGAGAGATTAAACCAGCGACACACTTGTTTTACCTAAAAACATCAGTCTTGTTCCCTTTTCAAGTGAAAAATGCAAACAAAAGAACAAAAACCAAGAACCTAAGACAGGATGTGATCCAAAGCTATTTTTCGATGGCAAAAACATTAAAAAAAAATCAAAAACAACTGCTCATCTAATGACAAATTATGGAAAATAACAGATGCATTCGTATACAGTTTTGCCTTTGTCTGTACTTCAATCTATTTTTCCCAAAGCTTGTGGATACGCCTCAATTGAGTAATACCTGTGGTGACTGTAGGGGGCAGTCATGAACTCTACTTAAAAGTTTAAAGGGTAGAGTAAATTGTCAAAATCCCTCACAGACTTTTAAAAGTATGGAAAATTACATTCGTCGTCAATTTCTTGCATCGGCAGAATGAGAGAAACTAATTCCCAGTCCTCAAGAAAAAAGCAATCAATGGCTGCACAGACCCAACCTCCTTTTTGACCTTTTTTTCACCTTGTTCTTGTTGTTTTTCTTTTAATTTGCTGAAATCCTTCATCTTAAAACTTTTGCAAAATGTTCTCTACATTTTCCACTAAAAATATATATCATTTCATTATACTTAAAGCTGTAAAATATCCACACACCTCAACCCCCAACTATATCACAGCAAACTTATTATTATGAGAACAGCAAAAAAATGTCAGACCTATGTAAGCAAAACTATTCTACGCTGGAATAGACACTTTCTTTGTATTTTCAAATATCAATATCTTCCAAGAGGTGTCAACCAGCCAATGGGAGCTCCCCCGACTCAATTCGCAAGCGTGTGATTGGCCAAACCTTCCAGTATGTGCTGTTAAAATCCTTGATAGTAAAAGCTAGATGACATCTTAAGCTCTTTCTTCACATATTTTTCCTGTTAAAACATGCAGTTAGATGATTAAACAGTATCTTTTTTCTAACCCTAACCCTTTTCCCTGAGCACAAATCATAATTAATAAGAGTTGCTCCATGTCATCAGTCACAGATGACAGAGCGGTGAGAGCTGGACTAGAATGACTGAGTTGATCCGTGCTGTTTGTCCCACAGATCGATTGAATAAACATGTCTTCAGCAGCTCGGTGCCCTCGCTGTTCCCTCGTGTAGCTGTAGCTTTGCATGTATGCATACATGACACTGAGCACACAACTGACCTCAGCTGCAGCAGAATCGAGGGATTTAGTCAGGATTTGACCCGACTAAATGACCAGTTGTGTAAGTCTATATTCTGTAACGGAAAGTATCCCGACCAACCAGAAAAGCCAAGCATTAAGCCTTCAAGCTTAAATTCAACACTGCTGGATACTGCTTTGTAAACCGTGTAGAAATTCCCCCAAAAGCTAATTTTTCAGAAGTGGAATATATTGGCCTAGACTGGGTATCTTTCTTAACACTGTCTGCTAAATTGCTGCCTTGAATACATCATGCAAATTAAATTGAAACAGTGAAAGAAAAAAAAAAAAAAAAGCTTGGGCTGAAACCTGTATAAGAAAATAACTGTACGAAGAAAAGAATATGTTGTTTCACGATAAATTCACTTCCTTCTACTATCATTAGGGTGCTGCTTATCAACAGGGAGTGCCTTTGTGATAAAACAAGAAGAGCTTGCAGACTAAGCTGTAGATAAAATGGATGAACGCACAAAGAAGTAGGTATATTGCATTGTTTTGTGATAAACTGACTTCGTGGCTAAGTTTGGTGCTGCTAATCAATAGGGATTAAATGACAGGTAAAATGTATTTGTGATAAATTGCAAAGGGTGAACAGCAGAGGATACATTTTCCGGTATGTAGACCACTAATACGGTTCAAATTAGTGATGATAAGTTCGGATCATTTAACTGATTCGGCTCTTAGGATCTCGTTCAGCAAAATAAACAAATCTTTTTCGAGTCATTTCCTTCATTTCGTTCTCTTCAGCAGAATGTAATTAAAATGTTACATGTTCATTCCCCAACACATCTACTTATGCACATATTGATCACGTTTTGAATTAGAAAGAACTGTAATGAAGGTCATATTATCATATTTTAGGTCGAATTCGTTCGTTCGTTTGACATTCTAAGCTAAGCCACCAACTAATCTTTTGTTTCCAGCTCGAACCCGAGGACTCGAATAATATTAAAGAACTAATCTTTTTTTTAGTGATCTAATGCGATGTTGGACATGGGTGGTCAACACAAAATGAACAAATCGATGTTCTCTGGTCATGGGAAAGATTTGTTCACAACTAACAAATCGTTTATGAACTATTTCAAACAGTGGTGTTACTCTAAGTGGCCTGTACTATAGAAGTAGTATGTAGGAGTATATTTAAGAAAGAACTTGGGGCACTTTTTTGTACATTGTGCACAGGTCCCAGAAGTGTTGTTTATCCGGCTTATATTCACCGTGATAGTGTGAAATCCAGCTTTAATCTTTAAGGTCTGCACAAGTCTAGCATAGTTAAAAGTGCATATTAAAGTTAAACTGTTTTCACACCAATAAGGCTCTGCGCTGATTCTTGTTGTCTTGTCACAGCGTAATTAAACAGTTAAAGAAATAAAACTTGTGTTAATAGGATTAAAGGTTGAAAGTAGTAGGGCATGGCTGGTCTGAAAGGGCAAAAGTAGTCCAGATTTTTCCCAGAGTCTGTCTTTTGAAAAACTTTAACATCTTATTGCCTCTTTTTTTAGGTTCATGAGATGTGACCGCTCCAACAAAATGGATATGAATACTCTGTGATACAAACCATTAAAGTTGAAAAACCAATTTGTGCAGAACAATGTAAACCCATGCCAGCAAATACATTCCCGAGAACTCTTTTGTACTAGCTTCTGAACACCTCCAAGGAGCCATGGCGGTCGAACAGTGGCCATTCCTCACCAGTCCGCCCAACATCTCCATCCCCGAGTCGCTTATGTACGATGGCTACTTCCCGGGCAATGACTCGGACTACAACGTGACCGCGAAAGAAGATCTCCGCCAGGACACGACCAGCTCGGTGGTTATTACCTTTATCTACTTTGTGGTCTGCACGGTGGGGCTCTGCGGCAACACTCTGGTCATCTACGTGATCCTGCGCTACGCCAAAATGAAGACGGTCACCAACATTTACATCCTGAACCTGGCCATCGCCGACGTGCTGTGCATGATGAGCCTGCCCTTCATCGCCTTGCAGTTGGCGCTGGTGCACTGGCCTTTTGGAGAGGCGCTGTGCAGAGTGATCATGACCGTAGGTGGGTATTAAGATGAGCAAAAGATAATGTTGAAGGTTGATACAAATCTTTGGGCCCTTTGCAGTGTTTTATAAGGCTCTCCAATGCATCTGGTGACATTTTGGCACTAGATTTTAATTGGATCTAGATGGATTTGAATCAGATTATTTGTATTTCTTCATGTAATCTTAAGCCAGACAAAGAGATATATAATCAAATCCAAATAAAACCTGTTTGAATCCATCTAAAACCTGTTTAAATCCATATAAAACCAAATAAATAAAAACCGTTCCGAAACCTGTTCGAATCAATCTAAAAAACTGTTCAAATCCAATTAAAACCTGTTCAAATCCAATTAAAATCTGTTCAAATCTATCTAAAACCTGTACAATTTTAACTAAAACCAGTTCAAATTCATGCAAAATTGTTCATATACGCCTTAAACCTGCTCAAATCCAACTAAAAGCAGTTTCTATAAAAGAAGGAAATTCGTTTTAAAGATAACTTTTGGACTTTTGGACTCAAATGAAGATAAACCTTTGCTTTCAAAATGTAATTAAAGCTTTTCAAATGTCACAATCTTACGCCCCTGAAAGGATTCTTATTAACTTAATCTTCCTACCGCAGTCCTAGACACCACTGGTCTGGAGTGAGCAAAATCCAAGGTGAAGAAAATGCAAATCAATTATTTGGTGGCGGCAATAGGATTTATCAAGGCAACAGGAGCTAAAATTGTGAATAAATCTAGACTGCTTGTGTTTGAGCAAGATGAGGCAAAGGAAATATCAGGTTTCAAAAAAGTCACAACAAAGGGCTACACTTTTACCTCGTGTCTGACTTTTATTCTTGTGCACTGTACCTTTTAACAACTTTTTAACAGCAAATAGAAATTGATAACTTTCTATCATTCTGTTGTCTATGAACCAATCCAATAGAAACAGTTCTTATGGGAGGGGGCTTCTCTGTATAAACAGTTCATAGGCAAAATTTATTATAGGCGGCACTGAAGCAGCCGGAGACGGTGATGTTTTGATTTCTGTTAACAATTAAAAAAAGAAATAGTTCCTCAGGCTACTTGAAATTCAGTCTTGTGCCTCTATGTGCCTCTTAACAGTTAAAATGCATTGATTTTGCACTTTTCTTATGTTATTAGATATCTTATATAATATAAAAACACAACTAGTACCATTTTTGGAGTATTTTTGAGTGTATCTTTTGCTAACTTTTGCCGCCATTTAAGTTTCTGCTTATGCTGTTCTACCCATACATGTGAACCATACCTGACTGATTTGAGACCAGTTTCAATTCATGCATAAACTTTAAAAAAGAAATCATATTCTTTGACCCGAAGCTCACAGTAGGGGGCATTGATTCATAGCTCTATTTTGTAATTAATGCATAAGCTCGACATGCTACTTCCTGCCTCTAATCCTCTCCTCTAACTGATTCCAGACTCTCTTAATCAGTTCACCAGCATCTTCTGCCTGATGGTAATGAGCATCGATCGCTACTTGGCGGTGGTCCACCCTATCAGGTCCACTAAATGGAGGAAGCCACGTGTTGCCAAGCTTATTAACCTCACAGTATGGGGCGTGTCACTATTAGTCATCCTGCCCACCATGATCTTCAGTGGACTGGACAATGTCCCAGTGTGCGGCATCGTGTGGCCAGAGCCGCAAGACGTCTACTACACGGCCTTTATAGTCTACACCTTCTTCATTGGCTTTTTCTTGCCCCTGGCGGTGATATGTCTCTGCTACTTGCTCATTATAATCAAGGTGAGAGTGTGTTTCTGAAAGTGAGACATCATACATCAAGTTCCGTGTGGTAAATGTGCTGACCTTCACAGGGCTCGCAAGAGAGTGAGAGTGTTAATTGAAAAACTGATAGGTCGGCCTGTTCCGAGACTTATGGGTGTATTGTGTAAAATGTCCTGGCCAGATAGATAAATGAAATGGAACACATCAGTAACAGTGGCATCGAAATAGCACTCAGTATTGGTAAAATAGACATTTAAAGCGCCATAGAACCCATAATTGGCTTTAGTTCTATTACTTCTTGCTCCAGTCCGTACAACTTCCCAAAAACAAATGTGATGCACAGGTGAATAAATGGTAATTTTGAGTTATTTGTGGATTTCTAGTAGTATCATTAGAATTAAAAATTAGACTGATGTTAATGGCTCTGATTGTTTTAAGAGTTTCTTAGACTGAAACTTTGTTGAAAAGGCACTGAAATCCATAATTGGCTACTTTAAATTGTTAAGAGTAATTATATTACTTATTCATTGGATGCTGGACGTAAGGTATATGTAACACATCACTGTAATAATAGTTCCTCTTTATGGTTCAGTTTTGCCATTATATATGGTGCTATTCTGTTTATTTATCTGTTTTTAATAATAATTACTTTATATTTTAGTTTATATTTTAAATATTGTAATCCTTCTATGCTCTCTTTCCTGGTTTGCATTTTTATAATTTTTTTTTTTTTTTTTTGCATGTTTCAGTTTTTTTACTCTGCACATAAGCTGTTAATTAAAGGCATCCTATGTAGCATTTGAGAGTCAGGTTTGTATAGAAATGGGAGTCAGTATCCCATCATTTGGTCTGTTTACAAGTATCCTAATTATTATATTTTCTTTTGTTCTTTGTGCTCTGTGATTGGCTCACAGTTAACCGCCTACAAATGCCTTGTACATGTAAACAAGGAAAACAGTAAAACACAGGCAGAAGGGTAGTATGTTTCAAGATACAGTTACCCTCACATTGTTCTAATGGGCCATAGACATAGAGCTGTATTTTTTTGTTTTTATTTTTAAAGAAAATTTGACGTAGCATGCCTTTAAACTACCTTAAGCAAGTGTTTAACCAATCTAACTTTATTGAAAATGTACTACAGTGGTGTAAATCAATGCATAAATACTGGTTTTCTTTTCCAGGTAAAGTCATCTGGGATGCGAGTGGGTTCCACCAAGCGCAAGCGCTCAGAGCGTAAAGTGACCAGGATGGTGTCCATTGTGGTCGCGGTCTTCGTTCTCTGCTGGTTACCTTTCTACATTTTCAACGTCACCTCGGTAACCAGCTCCATCAATCCCACCTCGGCCGTGAAGAGCACCTTCGACTGCGTGGTGGTGCTCGGCTACGCCAACAGTTGCGCCAACCCCATTCTGTACGCCTTCCTCTCGGACAACTTCAAGAAGAGCTTTCAGAATGTTCTGTGCCTCAAGAAAGTGGCGGGCTTGGACGAAATGGAGCGCAGCGACAGCCGAGCGGACCGGAGTCGCATGGTGCATGACGCCGTTCTCATCGGCGCCAACTTGGAGACTCACAACGCCGCTTTGCTCAACGGCGAATTGCAGACTAGTATTTAAATCTGCAGTCACTCTAAAGGGGGCCAATGGAATATGATGTAATAGTTGCTGCTTGTGCACACAGACAAAGTCCAAGTGAAAATCAATTTCCAAAGAGGTTGCAGAGGTTCAACAAAGTGCACGCACTCCTGTTCAATATTTGTGTTGGTGACGCAACGTGACAGCTACTTTGCTCCGAGACCTTGAGTGAAATGGTAGTGATTTTCAATACTGTATGAGGAACTCAAGCAGAAATCATGTATAAATATATTCTTGCTAGCTTGGGGTATTTAGAAGTCACGCCTGAAAGACGCAAGATTCTGATGTATATGGATTCCATTGGAGTGAACTTATGTGGAGAGTAATCATTTGCATTGGTTCACAGACACATAAAAGACACAGCTGTTTCTACTACTTCGGAATTTCCAAAATACTCCAAGAGAGGTTGGACAGTTTACTGGAAAGGTGCCAAGTAATGCAATTCTCCTGAGAGGAAATTTGGAGTTCAAATCATTGGGGATAAAATGCTAAAACTGACTTACCAAAAATGGATGTTGCTACCTTAGGTGTCGCTGTGTGCATTTGCTTTCGTCAAATAAACTTTAAATGATGGATCATTGATGAAGAGAACACCTCTGCAGCAGTTCTGACCTTGCTCAAACGGAAAAAGCCTGTACATAAGAAATATTTTAATCCTCACACCTTGTACATTGACTCCAACATGACAAAACTCATTCTCTTTTCTTTTTCTAAAGTAAAGACAGCTGTAAGTTTCTTTAATGTAGCGTGCTTCTGTATCTTATGTACTCACTCTACACTGTGGTCACAAGGGAGGCTGCCACTGTAAAAAGTCCATTTCTACTCGGAACACACTGTATGATTCGCTTGTTGAAACGTGGTCACGGCCTTGGGGTCAGTGTGAGTGTGAAAACGTCATGTTTCACAAAGAAATGTGTTAGACTGTAAACCTGAGACTGTGAGAAAGAAAGAAAGAAAGAAAGGATGAGTGGCACATTGAGAAGCACATGTGAAGGAGAAGCTCCAGGCTACATGCACACTTCAGTTTATCATGGGATTGTGTGAATGAAAAACATATCTGCCCACATTAGATACACAGTTGGGTAAACAAACAAAGGGTAAGTCTAAAGCAGAGCCTGAAGTAAACAAGGCCTTTGAATACCAGGCACACAAAGAACACATCTAACAACCATATTATCATTCTAGCAATACAAGAGTGGTGAATACATCAGTAAAAGGAGTCCCAATGTAAAAATTGAGTTAACAAGACAGTACAGTACAGAACACAGTGTGCAGGAACAGGACAAAAGCATAAACATAAAACATGTTGTCAAATTTGCATAATTTATATTGAGATAAACTACGGTGATGAGTAAGATCTGCTAGTTATTGTCCCGACCCCCAATTAGGGAACCCCTGCTATACCATACCATACCATACGTTATCATACCATCCACAGGTAGGGTACATGTTATTTTTCCAAGGTCTTGCTTTTGTTTTCTTGAGCAATGGCAACACATTCCTTTCATGCATTTACCGTTTCTACAAGATTGTTGTAATAGTTGACTTGAATGTCTCAAGCAAAGAGTCCATTTCGTTCCAATCCTCAAACCAGCAGGTAACTTAACACGACCTGCGTCCTTGACATAAAACAAAGAGCCTATCTCTTCTTTAATATAATGCACTGCGATGATTTGACTATGATTTTTGGGGCACACTACCATCTGACGATAACACATATTCAGCCAAAAATTTTACATCTGTATCAAAACAATTCCACCAAAGTTTTGCCACAGCATTTGTTTCCTTTTAGTGGGAATACAGCCTAAAAAGTTGTATTGCATTCCTTCAAAACACACCTGGCTGCCATGACACTTGACAAACAAGGAGTCAGCCACCGCATGTCACATTGTCAGATTTGCACACTTGCCAAGTCAGTCTCCATTGCGGTCCATCTGCTACTGTCAGACAGTGCCTGTTCTATGGGACTGCTGTCTTACTGAACAATGACAATTAATAATCAACCACAGCATAGTCTACATTTCATAAACTTGAACGTCTCTCCACTGATTAAGACATTATGTTGACCATGAACATGACTCAGTCCAGACAAACTGCATGTCTGATTTTATATGTTTAAAAAACCCAGCCTAATCCTCCTCATAGTGTGAAACTCACTCCACAATTTTCCATTACACTTAAGTTACTTAATGCCTTTATCCTTGAGGTGCAAGCACAGTAGATTGTGTCTGCTCTCTGCCGTTTGTATTCCTCTCTAGTGCTTCTCTGGGCAACAACAGTCTCATCTGTTCTTAGAAAACAGATGTTATCTGGTAGTGTTGATGTGCCTGGGCATATTCCATGACCTTAATGGACCAATGGTGATAGTTGTTAATACAATTAGCTTTCACAAGTTGAGATGTAGTGCTAAAAATGCAACTATAGGCTCAAAAAGAAAGCTGGACTAAGCAGCTGTTATGTCTGTCATAGAAACCTTTTCATTTCACTCACACAAGGTCTCAGGAAGTCAGTCTCTGATGAGGAAGCACAAGTCCTAAAACGATTCGTTTATGACTTTGGATCCTTCGTGGGGTGTTAAGTAGCATTCTCTACCCACTCACTAACTGCATACACATAGTCAGCCTGTTCCCATTTGCCAAATGCATTGTATTTACGCAGAATTATTCAGAATTGTTGAAAATGTTCTGCAGTCTTTTTCCCGTTGCCAAAATGTGCTGATTTTGTTTGGAAATGTATGCTTAAGAACATTCACTGACAAATTCCCAAATTGATGTTGAATATTTTTACAGACTATAGCCAGAAATAAATCCTCTTTCCACTTGCTTTCTGGCCTCATGTATAGTGTACAGTACACAGAAGCAGTGTTGGCTTCTGAATCTTTCATTTGAGAAGGGCTACAGGACGTGCACCATCTAATGTTGCACTGTTCAATACTGTATGAAATCTGAGGTATCTGTGCTATCATATTTTTTTTGTATCCATGTGCCTTGGAATTGAATGCAAAACCATGTCATATCAATGTACACGATGGAAATACTTTGCGACCTGTTCCTCCCTAAAGCCAAACAACCAAAGGCATTGTACAGATACATTTATAATCCGAACATGACAAGAGTCCCGCTGTATATCATTTTTACGACGTAGCTTATATTTGTGTGCCAGAAGCAGATGTTTAATTGTGACTTCTGTTGTTGTGTAATATATAATGTGCTCACTGATTGTACCAGACGGGCTCATGTTCTTGTCTCGATAAAAAAAAAAAAAAACTAAAAAAAAAAAGCATTTTCTGGCTCTGTGGTCAAACTTTGTATCTGTGTATGCCTATAAAACATGTCACAGATTGTTTTTGCTGAATGAAATACGGGGGTAAAAGGGCTATTGTAAATAAAAGAGAGGATATTTCATGGGATTCCACATTTAAGGCCTCTGTGATGTGTATGCTGAGCGTTCCAGGAAAACATTTCTTGGACGAACAACGTGGCCATTTTAACAACAAACAGCTCATTACTCAACACAATGGTGACGTACGGCTACGGTCACGAGTCAAGAAAAGAATTTGCATTAAAATGATGGTTTGTGTAAGCTAGTGGCGTCAAATGGTCATTCCACAATTTTTTTTTATCGGATAATATGACTGTGTACCGTGTAACCCATTTTATTATTGGCAAATAATTAATATGCATCTGTTAATTTATTAAACAGGGTGCTCCTCACTGGTCAGAGGTAGCACTAGTGATAAAATAACTATGGTGACAACTGATATTGAACCAGAGTTGTATGACGTGTAAAAAATCGACAAAAAAAACCTCAAATTTTTACCTCTATGTGTTACATTTATATACAATATCATTCAGAGTCATGCACTGAACTATATCCTTTCATGCAGCTTTGATATCGGACTTTAAATTGAAAACATAATGAAAAGTAGGGGGTCACTTGACCTGATTTATTACCCAAAATAGCAGGTGCTAATAGCATGAGCGACCCTAAAAATGATTCTTTGTGGCTGTGTTCCATTTGATTAAAGAAAAATCATGTCACTTCAGGCAAAAATATCCACTTCCGATGGGAACATTATAAATTTAGATGCAATTTTTGGACTGCAATTGATCTTAGCCTTAGTAAATCACACGGTGAGCTCTACATTCAATTGTTAAGTTGTAGCTCTATGTTTTAGTACACAACCAAAGTAAATCAGACCCTTTAAAGTCATATTCCAGGACTGGGTGGGTTGTATGTGGTACTGATATGTACATACTTATACATATTGAGTATATAACTGAATATAACTATTTTAAACAAAACAATGTATTACCTTATGAATAACAGACAACAGTACACTACATAGACCTTTCTTACAGTATATTAGCATTTAATGAGATGGGCTTTTAGCTACTACAATGCGATCCATGGCAGTATTTTTCCACCCAGCAGACCTATTTCCATGGATCCTTCTGCCACATTACTTTATTCATCTTTTTTTGGTGACTTTTATATCACTTCAAAATGTTACACCACAGCAACCACAAAAGGGTGGCTAAATATAAGTGTGATTATTTATGTGACCCACAGCAGCTCAACGGTGTACGTTTGTTTACACTGGCCTTGAAGGCAATAACCTTGGCTTAATTTAAACCCAACAGAGTGCTCCTAGTCCCTGAACTATCCTCACACTGTAAGGCACAAGCAAATGATGCAGGTGCACGTTTAAGGTCCAGTGCACCTTGAATTTCCCACAGTGGAGTTTTGCACGGACACGGATGTTGTACAATGGGATGGCGCTTTTCCATTGAGGCATGTTTCCTATGAATAACAGCCAGGCCAGTTTTTTATAAAGGTTGTTATGTAATCTAATAGCTGGTGGTTGGAATCTTAAACTGAATTAAAGGTGCAGTGTGTCCTTTTGAGGGCATCAGGTGGGAAAATTGCATATTACGGACATACTCTTGTCTATGAAAAAAAAAAAAAGTTTAAAGAGGTCTCATTGTGGATTCAATTTATCCATCTATTTATGCCATCATTATAACTCTTAATGAATCTTAATGAAATGAATGTGATTGACATTGTGTGTGTACTTCTACAGCAGTTTGTCCACTCTGGGCAGCCGTAGGAAGAGGAAATAGGAAGTAGTAGATCTTCCACTGTGCTCTATGGCAAATGCAAGCACTGTTATTTTAAAGTGGTTACATACTTTCAACGGCATAGTTTTGACTGATGCATACGACAAAATTTTCCATGTATTAAAAAGCTATTACCGTCAGCTGTTGGAGGCATAAATGGTATGTCTGGTCATGCTGATCTGAAACATAAATTAAAGTTCTGCTTCTAGGCCGTGGCTAAACTTCTCCTGGAAAGACTGTGCCCACTGTGCTTGTTGTCTGAGTGCTCCCACAGTGTATGATTGCCATATGCCTTCTGCTCGCTACAAAATTCCCTCGCATTACTTCTTATTTCGCCTGCTGCCTGAGTAGCCTCCATATGACTCACGACTCTTAACAGCGTGCCAATCTGGCCTGCTCACGCTCCGGCGCGAGTAAACAACTAATGTATTCGGTAATGAATGTTGTGCTCGGGGGCGTGATTGTGGTGGCAGCAGGTGAGGGGATGGAGGAGAATAGATGCGAGCGCACGGTGCTTTTCTCGCGTCAGCCTCGAGCCGAATAAATCTCTCTTGAGTTTTGTATGTCTGTGAAAGAATCCTCAGCAGTGGTTATATGCATGCCCTTTCCTTTAAAGGATTTATCAGGCTACTTCTGAAAAGTTTCGTGGCATAAAGTAGAAGAAAGTTGCTATAATTGATGGAGGTCGAAGTTAGATATATTCCACAAAAATAAAAGAGGATCCTGAGGCTAGTGTAAAAAATTTAACTATAAGAGCAAATGCTGTAAGGTAGAGCTCCCTTTTGACAATGGATTTAAAAAAAATAAAATAAAAAAAAAATGTGCCTTACCCACCCAACCCTTAACATTGGTTAAGTGGAAACATGCAGTAACATAACCCCGGTTCTCTGAAAACAGAAGTGTTTTGCCATGGCATTTGCTTTATTTGCCTCTGTGATAAGAATATTGTATTCCGTTTATTATATTGTATCATATCATGCACATTCATTCACTTGGCATCCGTATAAAAGACAAAAAAAACCATCAATATTGAAAGTAATCCCAGAACAAGGAGTCCTCCTGACGTGATGGTGTAACATTGATCCCAACATCATGAAGTCTGGCCTGGTCCTGTCTGGTTTAGTCCAGTTTGGCCTGGTTTTGTCTGGGATGCTCCAAATGTTTGAACAAACCTGTCCAGATCCTTCAAAAACTAAGACACAAGACACAAGAACTGTTGCTTTTTTGATTTAGACTTTTCTTCTGTCATTTTGCATTTTGTAAACTAATAAAAAATAAACATATTTTATTGTTTACTTTACTTTTTATATCTACACCTGCCTAAAACTTTTGCACAGTACTTTAAATCATTAAATGCAACAGTTCTGTCATATGTTGGCAATGGGAGAATGTGGGTGTGATAAAAATTAATTTACTCATTTATATTCTACCCATTATCCCATTGGGGTCACAGGGGTTAGAACCTATCCCATTGCTTTGGGTGTGCGGGCAGGGCCAACACTTGACTGACAGACAATAATCCACTCTCACATTCATTCACTATAGCCAATTTAGAGTGACCCCTGACCTATGCCTGCAGATCGAACACCAATACCTAGAGATAAAGCCTGAAGATTGATTGTTTTTTGTTCATTAGTGGCCAACAACAGAACAGAACATGGCAGCACTTACCTCTTAATAATATTTTATTCTCTTCTTCCTCCAACATTGAGAATAAATGAATGCACAAACATGAACATAGTGCCAGTATCTCTTGATGAGACTATATTAAATGGAGCAGAGTACACCTGTTCAATAACTCATTAGCGGCTACAATGGAGTACGGAGTGGGAGATAATAAGCGAGGTGGAAGAAAAGTTTTAACAAAGTATTATGAATAAATCACTAAAGATACAATACTTCTGCTGTACGGAACCTAATCCCCAGGACTGTTCCAAGATTTGTGCATTTGTGAGTGTAGTGCAGATTTCTCACCTTGCAGCTTCCACAGAAATTGTTTTAAAGCACGATTTCACCCACTATAAATCATTTACCATCGTAGTTGTTCATTTTGTAATGCAAGAGATAAGAAATCACTTCACAGCTTCAGCCACAAATAGAGTAAAATATGACATAACCTTCTCTTGGGTTTTACTCTTTTACCTTCACCCATCTGCAAACCTGCGGGCTGTTCCAGCAAATCTGCATACAATGTGACAAGTCTGTCACTGCAAATTGTCGCAGAAGGTCAAATCTGATTTTTTTTAAGATTTTGCCCGAGTTGTGACTACTGGAACAGTTTTGAAATTGACCTCTGGCAGTTGTACTTTTCTATTAACATTTCAGGTAAAAAGGAAAGAAAAGTATGAAATGTGCCGAGAGATGATTAAATCGTCCCGGTCAAGAGCTAACTTCGTCGCAACTAAACCAAAAGTCTTATGCAGGAGGTAACCATGCATCAGTTACAGTGCAAGCCTATTGGAGAATAGCTATTATGTCCTATTATTAATTATGAATTGGCCTATAGACCCTTTCACATACCATAAAAGACACCCACCATAGCAAAAGCAGGAGTATTTTCAATCCACTTGTATAAACATGCAGGTGGTGGTGTTGCAACAATTTAGGTAATTATCTAGAACCCCAAAAAAGTCTCTTTTACGTCTCTTTAAATGCTTTGATTTTGTACGGCAAGAATTGTTTCTGTTTAAATAAAGATTTACTTATATGTACATATATTACATGGATTCATAATGGTTTTTTTTGTTGAAGCCACTGAGTATATTCTGCTTTGGGCCCGCCATTTCCTCAGAATCACCTCTGCTTGCAAGTTGCACTTTAGGCATTAGGCACCAATTACGACAAAAAGTAATGTTAAGGCACTTTCTGCAGTCCCCTCTGGGCAAGTGCTATGGTGACAATCGAGAGGAATAAACGGGTAGAAAACCTCTGCAGAGAAAGACCCGAGAGGACAGAGGTGAGACAAAAAGACAGGATGGACAGATACAGGTTGTCAGGGGTCAGGAGATCAGGA
The DNA here is from genome assembly GCA_036850595.1 of Rhyacichthys aspro. NCBI lineage: Eukaryota > Metazoa > Chordata > Actinopteri > Gobiiformes > Rhyacichthyidae > Rhyacichthys > Rhyacichthys aspro. The sequence goes on along the minus strand of CM072166.1, from coordinate 14,294,862 downwards.
CATCCAACTCAGGGCCAGAGAAAAGGGCCTCTTTAACTCCTGGATCGAGAAGGACAGACAGAGACGAAGGGTGAATAGCAATGAACTAGTTTGCAAATGCTACAAATGAGTACAGTTTAAGACTAGAGCTGGAGGATAGAAACTCAGTGTGACTTCGACCAGAGATCTAGACTGATAGTGCAGCTCATCTAGACCCTAACTAGACCATAAATCTCATGGGACTCCTAATTATCCAAGTTCTAATGTCAATTTGTATGATGTGAGTTGTTGCTACACGTGTTCTCACAACATGATAGCGTGCCCTGAAAAGAGGTTAGTCTCCTAGTTTCATGTAAAGAAACTATTTATTTTCATGCTATTGTTGTAATGATTTTCAGGCTTTATTTTTATTTTATTTTTTTTACAGTTTTTGATGAAGAAGCACAGGTCCATGTATAATCTTAGGCCATCCATAAAGTGTTTTTTTCTCATTCTGTACAAGCCATAAATAACATGAATCCAGTGTCTTGTAGCATGTAGCCTTTAGCCCTTGGGGGTCCCTTCATTTTATGCTGCACCGAAGATCAAAGATTGCCATAGAAATATTATATGTCAAATTATCTTTTCAAATTTTTTAAATAAACTGCAGTTGTCATCATACATAACAAATATTTATGAATTTTCTGACATTTTAACCCCTTAAATTCCTGTTTTCCTGATTATAATTTATTTGTTTGTGTTTTGAGGAAAAAAAACCCCCACAAAACTTTTTTTTCTTTTCCATCTCATATATGCAAATTTGAATTTTGGGATTATTATCCAAATCTGGGAATGTCAAAAAACATAGATTCTGATTCATTTTTTAGTTTTTGTGAGCTTGTAAATAAATTTCTCCATCTGGGTCTCCAAGACACCGAAATGTTTTTAATGGTTGCCATGGAAACATTGAGAGATTTATCATCAGAGATAAAAATAAAAAAATATTCCACACAGAAATCAAATTGCATTGGTAGTGTAATGAAATGCATTTTGAATAGGAGTCAATGGCACAAAAAATGCTGAAGGGACACAGATGGCACTTAAAGAAAAAAAATCTTGGAAAATTAAAAATCACCCCAAAATATACATCCTGGGCAATTTTTATTTTTATTTTCATAAACACAGCAAATAAAAATAAAAAAAAATCCAGGGACCCAGGTGGGTTAGCTGGTGTAGCCTAAATGCTCATATATATATATATTTATGGTAGCTTAATATCAAGCCACTTAGTTGTTCTCTACCCCTTCACTGACCGCACACACAGATACTTCCGTTAGCAAAAATCATCTTGCTGATCCGCAATTGGATATTTATTTGGCCAATACCTGCTTGTCCATTTCATATACTGTATACTGTGGTCTTTACCAAAAGCCCATGCCGCTCATAGAACACTCTAAAGATCTATTGGTCCAAAGTACTGCACCTGCCTTCATTCTGTGTTGAAAATAAACAGGTCATCCATTCAAGGTATTGTGTTGTTAGTAATGCAATTGTGATTTGCACACGCTGGGTCTGAGGCAGCAGGTCTATTATGTTTTGGAATCTAAAGTTGATTGCTGGAGCGTATTCTTGCCGCCGCTAACGGTTTGCCTGGGCTGCTCCCACTGATAGCGGTTCAAACTGGCACATCGCACATCTCTTCAGCTCACAGCATGTGGGAAGTAGTCGAAAGAAACTTGGCTTCCATTTGTATTTTCCCCTCATTTTCCTCTATTCCGAGCTCAATTTTCCCTCCACACCTGTGATGTGCAAGAGTAGCAGCGTGGTATTAATAGGTTTTGTTCTGCCGACTTCCAAGAAAGCAAGCACGGATGTGTGAGGTGGCCTGTCTGATCCGACACAGATGCTGTGTGAATTGAAAGTTTGAACGTTGTAGGGGAAAAAAAAAAAGAAGTATCGGTAGAGAAGTGCACTGCAGGTGGGCTTTCAGGCTTTGATCACACATTCTGACACACTTGTCGATACTTGCTCTAAAGCCGCTTTCATCCCGTCAAGCGCGAGGTAGTCTTTCTGACTGGTTTAAGACAAAGCAGCGGAACAATGTGGAGAAGAGAAAGACCTTCTTAAGATAAAGACAAATACAACCAAACCAACCTTGCATCGATCTATCCGCTCCATGGCCGTGTTGTAAATTCCACTGATGGAATGATAGCGGGTATACAGCTAACAGTGCACCTGCAACTTTTAAAATAGTCAGCTTTTGCATTGTTTATTCTCAGTTATGATATCAATATCTGGCTAAAAAAAGAACTTGTGATGTTGCTCTGTCCCACTTTTGAGCCAGCTGGTCAAATTGATTGTCAAAAGGCCATTGTGTTCCTTCTTTGTGAGCCACAAATGCAAAACTGCATCAACTTCTGATTGAAACGGCTCTTTTCTGACCTTTAATTCTATAATCGTTATCTTAGAGAATGAGAGAGAGAGTGTTTGACCTTCAGCCTGTGGTACAACTTTCTTTCTCGTATTTCCTCTCTTACGACTCTCCAACAGTTCGCCCTGGGTAAGACGATTAAACAACGGTAGACTTGCAGGGACATGCCGTGTTCTAATAAAACAAACCCAATAGAAATCGGTCTGAAAATGACTTCAAATCAGTTCATAAAACTCTGTATGAGCCAATGTGAACGTGTGTTTTTATCATAGTGGTAACTCTCCATCTAGTGGTCTAGTGGGGTATTGTAAAAAAAAACCAAAAAAAAAACAAAAAAACTCTTGGCATATATCCCAATGATTATTCCTCACATCTCACGCTCTTTATTCCTCATTGCTTTCCTAAAGGTCTATTTTGTAAGAAAAACTTTGTCAATTCTATGTTTTAAATGATGTCTAAAGGCCTCAAAATAACATATTTTGACAAAAATGGGTTTTAGCAAAATCATGGTCAGCTGGACTAAAGGCTATTGTTCAGTTTGGTTCTGTTTTGTATGAACAGGTCACACTGGACAAGGGGGTCCCACAGGGGTCAATTTTAGGGCCATTACTTTTTTTTTGCTTCATATAAAATAATATCCAGTTAAAATCCTCTTCTTACGCTCTTATGCTGATGATACAGTCCTGTACTCCTCTGAGACCATATGCTCTATTCTTCAGGCCAAACATTTGTTCCTGTGATTGTACAGAATAGTGATTATGTTGTACATCTGTTTAATGTTCAGTTGCTGCTTGTACACTGCACATAGTCTGTACTGCTGCTCATCTTGGCCTGGACATCCTTGAAAAAGAGATTGTTAATCTCAATGCATCTTTTCCTGGATAAATAAAGGTTAAATTAAAAATATATACAAATAAAACTTCTTTCACAGACAACAGCATGTCCCTACAGGGCTACCATAGGTGCTCACAGACTCTGGGAAGAAGGAAAAGCAATTAAGTACAAGACAGTAAATGGACACAACATTAAAAATAAAATAAAAAAACATTGTGAACTATGTTGTGACCTTTTTCAAGTCTTCCTAATTCTTCATCAGATTATGTCTTCAGACAGCAGTAGTAAGTGTCAAATAAGCAACAACATGTCATGACTATTTACAGCTCTAGTTATAGGATATATATGAACTGGTGCTTTTGCAGGACATTATTTTCATATTGTATGTCTGAAGTGAATAAGGAGTTGCTAATTTGATGTTTGTATTTTTGGAGCCTAATGTTTGTAGTTGTGGAAAGCACCTGTGCACCTGTTGTACTCATTTGACAAAACCGAATAAGCAGCCGACTTTCTGTGGATAAGTTATCACCAGTTCTTCTAAATGAATGGTCTACACCATAACACCATTTTTTTAAAAACAATGTGAAAGAAAACAGGTGCAGTGCTATACCCTCCTTTATGTAATGTGGAGTAATAGTAAGATGGCCTGCTCAGTGTGGGAAGTGAAGTACTCAAATCACGTCTCGTGCTCAGTGGAGAGGAAAACATATGCTGTGGGATTGCCCTGCAGTTTCACTCTGAGGTTGTGAAAATGGCTTTAGTCACATAGTTAAACGGATGACACAAAACTCTCTGATGCAAAGCAGCGCTTAATGAAGAGTGATACCAGTTTGAGTCTGAGCATAATTTCCCATTAGTGTAAATGATTTTAAATGTGGTTTATGTTGGTTCAATTACAATTGAATTAATAATTAATTATGAAGTAACTTTTTAAAATAGGCTTGTGAACATTTCTATCACGACCTTTATGACATATATTTTAAACCCTATTCCATGTGTGTTCATCCACTCAACATATTTATGCTTCACAATCTGCAATAATTAAAGTACACTCCATTAAAACTTAAATCTTAATTAAATCTTTTTCAATATTTTTTTTGTAATAACACACTCCACATTACCGCTAAGAATATGGCAACGACACACTTTTTGGCCCACTAGAGAATGGGTTTAAATGAAAAACGTTAGTAGTTGATCACAACAATGAAGAATTATGAAATCAGAATTACAATTCAATTCATCTACATTATTCATTTCTTAATTGCAGTGGAGATAATGTCTGTGTTCAAATATTTGCCAGTGCAGCTTTCAAATAACTTCAAATAGAGGACTTTCTGATGCAGGCTGGCCTTGTTCAGTCCCATTTTACAGCCTGACAATAGAGTAACCTTGTGAATTTGTAGAATGTAAATTTAACGTCACAAACCGAACACCTACAATACTCACACAAGCTTAAATAACACAGCTTTCTGAAATAAAAGTTCAAGTTGGGTGTCAGAGCACGAACTTTGTAACACTTTAATCTAGAGCAGTCAGAACCACATGAACCGAGACCAAGTCATGTCCAGAGTGCATTAAGAACAAGACTTTTCGGGGAGTAACACAATGACTGAGCGAAAGCAGTTGCACACAATACAGCTTTTTTGCAGCATGCTGTGTCAAATCACCAGGACAAACATATATACACATAGTGGTGCAGCAAATGGATATTATTTACTGTACATACTATGCATATCTAACTACATATGGATGTGTAAAGTAAACTATTCAAAATCAATTGTGCAGATGGATTGTAGGAAATAGAATAAAAGGTATAAAAACTGTTTTTTGGACTATTTTTATTATAAACTATACATTTCCAAGAGCATGGCAGACACATTTGAAGTTGATTCTCTTGACTCATGTCAGGGGAAATCCCAAAACACACAGCGAGTTGCATTTAGACAAATGAGCTTCCACGTTGAAACGGTGTGCACCACTCGTCCGGTCTGATCAGCCGCTGCAGCTTCAGGTGAGTGAGCTCTCTGAACACTATTGGATCTCTGGATGGATTCATTGACAGTTAATGAGAAAAGAAAACTAGAACTGTCGAATTTCAAATGGGCTGTTTATCACAATACCAATGCAAAGAGTGTCAGCGGCAGTGAGATTTGTTGGTGCCAGGTGTTGAGGCTTTACATACGTATTTAGCCACAGATGGAGCCACAAATACTGGAACGACAAATGAGCTAGTTAGTGGCACCTGTGTGACTGTTGGAAGTCAGAAGCAGAAAGCTAAAGTGATAGCTCAAGATATTGGAAGAATTGAAAGGGTTGGACATGATTCTAGGAAATCATTTGTGTATTACTGTAGTAGTTCTTACTAAACATCAGATCTGAATGAGTGGCTGCGAAAGAATACTGTTGTGGAACCCACTATAGTTAAAAAAAAAACAAAAACAGCTGTGTGATAGGAGAGTAGAATTATATATAAGTGTCACATTTACCAATAAAAAAAATGAATCACTTTTAATTTACTTTAAAATTTGCCTAATGAAAAAGGAAATATTGCATTTTTCAGTGTTATTACATATCCAATTGCATGTGTTTCTAATATTGTGCAGCTCCTGTTAATGTTTTTTTTTTTACATTACTACTTAGTTTTAATTAGCTTGGTCGTTAAACACTGTAATGTCAGAAAGTAAGGAACAGAAAGTTGTATCAGATGTTGCTTATACATCAGTCTGGAGCGATAATGAAGCCAAAGACCTGAGGCGTTTTAAAGCCCGTGAAACAAATGTACTTAATGCATAATGCAATAGAACTCATTGCAATAATCATTTACAATTCAGCTCCAGAGTGTGTTCATGTGAAAGCGGCGGAGGGCGGAGGAGCTCAGATATGTCTTTCTCTCACGCTCCACCGGTTCGCTGCCCAACGGAGCGGAACGCGCTGCTTTTGAAAAACCGAACAGATTATAGATGGATACAGGCTGAGGCTACAATGACAAATATGAAAAATGATTTTATGGGTGGGCTCAACTAAAAACTGAAATCAGTATTATGTATATTCTCAAAAGATTGCGCACAAACGTAGGTTTCTGCGTGACCTTTGATATACACGACCTCTTGTATTTTCTCTCATGTTTTTTTGTGACATAAGAGGATTACCTATTCATATCTTCTGTAGGCCTATATAGAAAGACTTTAACATTAACAATTGTAGAGGGTTCAGAGATAAGGAGTTTGGTTTTCATTGCTATGTGAACATGGCTGTCACAGTGTACATACTAGACACTGCACGCTTCTCAGCCAATCACAGTAGACTATTGAACCGGACAGTATTGCAGTATTGACTTTGTTTTTTGACAAATAAAGCCTTCATGCTTCATATCTTTGATTATATAGTCTTGGCGCTGCCTCCTGTTTGTGCAATAGCATCAAGAGGAACCCACAGAGACCTAATTCTTTGCATATAACAGAAAAATAACTCATCTCAAGATAGACTGGAATTAAAATACAAATTCAATACCTTTTTTTTTCATGTGTTTCTCAGGGTTAGTGTATTAGGGCTAATGGCTGAGCGCTGCCCTGCGACTCACTACTGGGATGCCCTGGTCAAAAGCTGCCTGCCCTGTGATTTCGCCTGTAAGCAGCAACCTGTCATTAACAGATGCACTAAGTTCTGTGGTAAGTACACACTCCTTATTTATTGGCCTGGTGTAACGCCAGATATTGTAGCAGTAATAATAATAACCCATGTGGTTCTCTGGCTCAGTCTTGTCCAGTTGTAATGCACTAAGTAACCACTACTACGATGGGCTGCTGAAGAAATGTGTGAAGTGTGCAGATGTTTGTGGGGGTCGTCCAGCAGAGTGCCCCCGGCCGTGCTTTAGTAAGTCTACCTCTCTAAACTGTTTAATTAGTCATCTGCAAAATTTTCTAATAAAAATAAAGTATTAGTATAGTTTAAAGAGCTAAATACATATGTAGAAAGAGTTGAAAATTCTGAAGTATAAAAATATTTCGTAATAAGGTCATGTTAATATGCCCAAAGCCTGTTATACCACTTTGCACAAGTAGGGGGAGTCATGAGCTACGGCAGTGTCAAGTTTCCATTAGCCACTAAACAAAATATTCTAAATATAAAAAATGCCCAAATTATGAGAAATAAGCTTAATTATTTGTTTCTATTTGGAACAAGTTCATTTGAAAAAGTGGAATGGATAAACTCTTAAAAAGACTTTCGCAATGAGATTTGTCTGGTTTCAGAGACTGACCTTTATTACCTACATTGGAACGAATGCGCAATAATGTACTGAAAAGTACAGACACAGACCCAACCAAACAAAAGAGTAACTATATAATACTAAATGAGTTTCCTCACTCTTCTGCGAAATCCATTTAAAACCTTGACACACCGATGTCACACAAAGTTTAATCACTTCTCAACAGTTACTAGAAATGCTTTTTGCAACATTTCAAAATGTTACCAACTGACACTACTCTTTTCTGTCTCTCCAGGGTCAGTGCCTCCTGCCACCACTAAAAGGATTCCCACTAAAAGTGCTCCGCAGACCCCAGCCTCCACGGGCCTCTCAGTTCTGAGCGCTCTGGACTCCAACATCCTGATCTACTGCCTCCTTGCTCTTTCTGTAGTCTTATTATTATCCAGCCTCGGATTAGCTCTGAGAGTCTTTCTAAGACAGGCCAAGTCCAGATCATCTAAAGCAGGACCTAAATGTGCCCATCGGGACCCAAATTGTCAGGACCCACTGAACAAGGAGTTTGACCGACTTCAGAGAACTACAGAAGGTAAGTGCAATCAGTCCTAAAAGTATCAACAAACTATAAAAAATACTAAACTAGAACAAGCATCTGTTAAAGGTGCAGTGTGTTGCTCTTCTGTGTTTTTTGTAATGCATTTCCAAGCCTGTGCATGCTGTTGTGTATGAAGAAATTCTGCACAGTGTTGTGGAAAAAGTATTTGCCCCCTTCTTTATTTCTTTTTTTTTTTGCACATTTGTCATACTTATATGTTTCAGATCATCAAACAAATGATGATAAAGATCAATCAAGTAAACACAAAAAGCAGTTTTTATGTGATGATTTTACTTTTGAAGGGAAAAAAGCTATACAAACCTAACTAGCCCTATGTGAAAAACTAATTGCCCCTGAGTAGCAACAATTGCAATAAAGCGTTTGCTGTGCTATGCTATACTTTGATTTAACAAGGGGGGCAAGTACTTTTTCCACATAGGGCCATGTAGGGTCAGAGAGCTTTTTCCCCTTAATAAATAAATGTTAATGTGTTTACTTATCCTTGTCTAATTTTTTAAATCTGTTTGATGATCTGAAACAGTTAAGGGTGACAAATGTGCAAAAAAGAAAGAAAGAAAGAAATCAGGAAGGGGGCAAATACTTTTTCACAGCACTGTATATGGGGCAGATAATGAGTTTTCTTTTAAAATTTTGAAACAAAAGGTGATGTCCAAATAAGTCCTAAATGATATAAAAAATAAAAAAAAGGAAAAGAAAAGAAAGAAAAAGAGCTCAAGCAGTGCTCAGTTACTCAGCTCTGTGCAGCTGTACAGGAACAGGAAGTAGTGACAGTCATATCAGACAGACAGTATACACTTTTTTGAATTGTCAGTTTTGTCGTTGGCTCTAATGTGTGCACACTGCCCTCTCCTGTCCTTCTTTAGAAATGCAGCTCAGTCGTCCCGCTGAACGTGAGCCATCAGACAACTCTATTCCTACTGAGACCTGCGTGTGTGTCCACTGTTTTCCTGATCTGAAAGGCCTTGGCCAGGACAGTCCAATCAGAACCACTCATTCAAACCAGCAGGCTGTTCTACAGAGAGCACAAGGCCAGAACGGAGGCTCTGCTTTGGCTGAGCAGGACATGTACACCTCTGGGACAAACACCCAAGAGGAGGCCGTTGTGGGATAACTATGATTTAACAACTAAATGTAATTTTTTTAAAAACAAGGTGGATGTTAATGAAGAACAATGGTCTGTACTGTCATGTTCTTTGACTTACAGTACAAGACATAATACAATAATAATGTTTTTATACATTCAAAATAATGAACATTTAACAGACTTTTGCTGTTGGCTGTTGCCATGGTGACTGTTGACTCTTAAGCTGAGAGGAAAATGTTCTTTGCTGAACACTTTTAAAAAAATGTACCTGGTAGTTGTATTAAAAAATAATAAAAACAACTGCTTAATTTTTAAGGACAAAAGAATGTAGTAGTAGGACAGATTGTCAAGGTACTGTATGCTTGTCTTTACAAAAAACAAAAAAACACCAACTAGTTTACATATATAGATTTTGCTTTATTTGAGTGTCTTTCACCACTGTATCGAGTTCTTGCAGCAGTTACATGTGGAGGAATGACTGACCAGCCCAAGACGAGTTGTGGCTGGCTCCAGCGATATAGGACAACTCAAGTTTGAGGTTTCACCATTTGTCTCGAACATACAAACTGTACATATTACATACATACATCATCAAGTCCTATCAAACTGTGATACCCAGCTCAGACGGCATGCTTAATGCAAGTACTGATTCAGTACACCAACATACGAACATACGCACGCGCAGCACACACGTGCATACACACAGTAAGACATCCACACAACGGTTTATACAAACACACTTAGACTCTATCAGAGTTAGAGCAACATGCGGCAGACGGTTAACACTGCAGGGACGAGCTTCTGACCGTTATACACATTCCGACTGACAACAACACTCTGGTTTGAGCCGTTTACCTGAATAAGAATTAGTCAACATCTCTTAAATATGAACAATATAATCATGTTATGTCCAAAATCTGAGAAAAGAACAGCAAAAAGCTGCAGTAGCAGCAGTTTTTAAGAACTTATCCACACTTTTTTGCGTTTGTATGTATAAAAATAATGACAGCACTATGCAACACAAACTAACAACACTGGGTTTAGAGGATGAAAAAAAGTATCTCATACAGTATGTATAAAAATATATTTACTGTAATTACTCCTTCATGAGTGTTGGGACAAGAGACGCAGGAATTTCAAAAGTCTTTTAAAAGAAAAGTATCTACATTTCCGATCACTTACTACATATGCCTCAGTAACAAATAAACTGCACAATGTCCATGGATGATTATTTCCACGTTTTGCATTTTGTTCAAAATGCATAATGAGATCACTCTTTTCCTTGAACTATTTGGTCATACTGAGTTGCGCAAACATGTTTAACAGGTGTGCTTGTGTCTGAGAGGATGCGCGTTTGAACTGAAGGATAAGGTGAATGCAAGTACCACAGAGCAGTGCAGAGCATGAGCAGCACTTTCTCTAGTTGCCTTTTGCCTGCGTCTGAAATGATCACGTGGTCACTATACAACGCAGTCATGTCCATTTCATGAGATATCCACTCCTCTTTTTGATAAGAGCAGATTCACAGTTGACTACTGAAAACATTTCTGCTCCATGGTGCACAGCAGACAGTTCAGACTTACACTTGTACAGTTTAACTACTGTATAGTATTAGTATGTTGCAATCCAGTTTTTGTTAAAATAGCAAGATCTTTAGAGCTGAGGAAGCCTTGTGTTTCATTTTTTTTCTCCCAGTAGTTACATTTTCCCATGCAATAATGCTTGCATCATGTTATGTTGTCCGTCTCTGTGCTCAGGTGCTACTCGTACTCCAGGAACTGTTTGTGGTAAAACAGAAGGTACCTAGGACACAAAGAAAACAGCCTCAGTGAAATATTCATTCAGTTATGTGTTTCATTTCATTTTGAATGTTCGGTGCTGCTCACCCTTCACTGTCCAGGACGTCCTTGATGCTGGCCTTAGTGATGATGGCATCGTCACATTTGAACCATTGGTCTTTGTGCTGCCGGATGAAGGTGGTGTAGTGACCGCTCTCTAGTGTCCCCTGGTGGTTCACCACAGCAAACAAGCTGTACCTGTTGGAAATTACAAATATAAATGCATGAATACTGGTTTTCAAATCTGGGTTGGTAATGAGAAGTTATAGTCAACGTGATGATATTTTTATTATTGTTTACGAAAAGGTGTTGTGTACGGAAAAGGAATAGGGTCACTGTAAAAATAAATAACTAAAATAAAAAATGCCACTAAAGAAAAAGAAATGGATTGTTATGAGTTCTCTGATTATTATTTTTTTTCTTTTTTTGAGGTATGAGTTGTGAGAAGAAAAGTCAGAATTTTGACAATAAAGTAAGATTTAATTTTTCCAATTTTAGAGCGTTTACCTCACAAAATAAGAAAAAAACTTCAAACTAAAAATATATATATATCAAATGTATGCCCATAAAATGATCATCATTATGTATTTATTATAACCATTATTGATTTAGTATTATGTCATACAGTGAGAATATTGCTTTCTTCATGAATTCTGTCTAAAAAAAAGTGTATTTGTAGTGTGTTTATATTATTTACAGAAAGGATGCCAAAACTTGGAAAAATAAGTATCAGTCAAAATTAATCCTTCATTCTTTTTTTAATAAGTCAAGCTGATGTACATTTGCTGGTGTGCTTTAAAACATTTTGCTGTTGACTGACCACATTTTGACCTAGCTTTAGCTGTTGGACAGACGGCCTCTGGGTTATTTCTAGGCACAAGAAATTTGGCAGCTTTCATAGCTGCAGACCTTTTCTGTGCTGTGCCGTAGTGGCCTGTAGGCTCTGAGATGGAGCTCTTGTTTACTGTCTCATTGCACATTCTGACCTTAAGGTGACTTTGCTGAAACAGCCACTTCTGAGAATACTGGCTACTAAATGAGTAAATAATTCTTTCACTGTAGCGCTGGAGGACCTAAAATTGTTGGAAATGGTTTCATAACCCTTTTTCGAGGACATTGTAATATTAAGACCATTGCTTATGTCTTTATCCCTGGACAATGTGTCTGCATCTGAATGCTCTAGACTAGCATGCTGCCAAAAGGTACAAGTCCATACACAAATTAACACATCAGTTAATTAATCCCTCATGATTAGCAGCACATGGCTATTCTATACCTTCTTAGTCTTATGGAGTAAAGTGAAGGTGATGTGAATATTTCTTTTTTCGGTGGGTTTTCTATCTATTGACTTTCTTGAACAGTAAAATTAGTTGTTGTTCACCTAAGGTTAAAATGACCAAAAACTAAGAACCGATACAATCAGATATTTTTTGGTATGATCTCACACATAGACACGAATTTAAAGAGAAGGCAACTAATTTTTCACGTGGTAGAAAATGAAAGAATGCATCTCAATTATTCTGAATCTGAATCCATAATTATACGACCACAAATAAAATTCCCCTAGGTGCAAGATGTATGTACAGTACGTTCAAAATATTGGAGCTAAAAATATCTTCAAAGGAGTCTTATTTTAGATAATAATAGCTAAGAGAACGAGAAAAGCGTCTTTCTTTTACACACTTGTTGTCGTTGTTGAACGGGTCCACAGTCTGCTGGTACTGCCCGTTCATCCTGCTTTCTTTACTGCGGCACAAATACAAGACTTTCAGTTACGACAAAACACAGTTCACTTCAATCGTGTGACTGTTGCCGTCTTACCTGGAGGCCATAAAGGGTGTCATGTCCAGCTCTAATGGGAACGACACGTACGTTGTGATCTTCCGCCTCAGTTTGGCCGAATGTTCGAACCTCTGTAAAAACAAAGACATACAAACGTAACAATAGCCCAGGAGTGTCGAGCTCATTTTAGTTCAGTGGCCACGTACAGCCTCCAATTATTCCCCTTGTTTTAGTGCAAAGAAGTGCAATTACAAAAAAATGTCAGAAAAAAATGCTCTCATCAATCACAACCAAAAAAATAATGTTGGCAAAAGCCGTGTGTTTTCACTAATCCTCACAATGTCTTTGATGCTAATGCTATTTTGCTAGCAATAAGGTAGCTAACTTTCACTGCTGCATCACTTAGCTCTCAGCTACGGATAAGGTAGCACCAAAGAGGGTAATTCTGACCAAAAATGAGTAAGGGAAAGTAGTGCTGCTGTCTTCTGTTCAGTGTTAAGTCTCAGTATTGTGTTAGGTAAGACCCCCAGTGGACAAATTAGAAACAGCAGTTTAAAAATTGCAGTTAACATCTTCTATGTGATTTTCACTCTTTCCAAAATCATCCCACGGACTGGATTGTATCCTCTGGTGGGCCGATTTTTAGGCCTGCGTGTTTGACACCCGTGCAATTGTCACTACTAGAGCTGCTGCGTGACAGATTTATCTTTTAAAACCGGCTTTACTTTGAGATGAAAGCAGGCCACGATGGGCAGCTTCTTCATGGTCAGCTGCTTGGTGGACTCCTGGTAACTATGGCAACCGCTGCACTTGATCTTTGCGCTGCTGCCGAGGTGCTCTGGTCGGGTGAACCTGCACAGAGGAGGAGATTCTGTGTCTGAAGAGAGCGGTACTGCTGTATGTGTTATCAACAATGCCACTTTTGTTCAATTTGTCTTAACATGTTTTTACAGTTTCATTTTTAAACACAATTTCACCAGCTTTCAGAATTCGTTTGTGGTCGAAACACAAGCTCTGATGGAGGTACAGATGCTGAGATTGCACTATGAGCTACCTGCGCAGACAGTCTGTGAGTGTTGTTGCTCCACTTGCATGACTCTCCCCGTTAAGCGCCGCTCCGTCTCCTCCGGGACTGAGAGGCCAGAACGGTGTGGACGAGCCCGGCAGGTCCAGACTGATGTCCCAGAACGGGTCGATAGTTGTTGAGACACCGCTGCATGAAAGACACAGGCAAAAAGAAATTACTCATGACCTATGAAGTGTAAGGTTTTAGATAAGCGCTTTCTGTTTTATCAGTCAGTTGTGTAAAAAGATTATTTGATAAACAGAGGGGAGAGCAACACTATGCAACACTATACTGCCATCTTGTGAGAACATATCTTGCCAAATCAATACACATACTCCACACATTTGATACTGTTAATATATTATATCCTGAACTACTAATCCTGAATAAGTATGTGGCGTTGCTTTGAATATTTTGAACAATACATTCTTCTAGAACACCCTACTCTACTGCTTCATGTATACACTTCACCTTAGATTTTCTAAAACATGCTTGTACAAGAATCTATATTGGTTGCATTTCTGTTTCCATGTCTTGGTTAGCAAAATGGCAACAGACGATTTTCATTATAGGTTTTACTAATGTGTTGGAAAGCTCATAAACCAATTTTTGGTGGCTCAAATGGCTCATAACAACACGAACATAAAAAATTAAATAACGGAGCAACAACATGAATTAAAAAAACACAAAGAAATAAACACAACACAAACAAATAAGCTTGGTTTGTTTAATCGTGATTATTTCATTTAACTGCATTTTAATTTATGTGCTGCTACAATTAAGACAGTTCCAAGTCACATCTTTTCCACAATCATGGGCTATATCTTTAAAGCTTTAAAGATATAACAATATTCTTGTTTGGATTTGTTTGGATTTGCTTGGAAAAAAAAGTGTGGCCACCAGGTGGAACCAGAGATCAACCTCAGTGGCAGTGCCAAGAGAGGGCTTTCCTGTTGCTGCAGTGGAGCTAATCTCACAGTGATTGATGGTGCAATATGTGAACATTGGAGCAGGGATCTCAGCTGGAGGTTCACCTCAGGCCAGGGAATTACAAAGTTTGGATCCAGGACTGAGAGAGGCAAGTGATTGTTTTTTTTTTGTTTTTTTTTATCTGCAGTGAGACAAAAAGAGTGCAAACCAAACTCTGAACTTAGACTGCGCAGTATAGTACAAGGTGGTTTATCTGTACCCCCACACACGCCCGTACACACACTTACTGGCAGACTTGGCAGGTGACGTCAGACTGCAGGCCCCCTGTGAAGATTTGGTCAATGATGCAGTTACAGTGGTTGGGGTTGTTAGCTTTCTTGCCGTTGTCATCTGTGCAGATAAAACAAACTGTCACACTGTGTTTACTTTCTCATTTCAAACTGCAGACGAAAACACAGCTCTTATGTCTGTCATCCTCCGACTCAGCTCTCACAAGAAGCTCCTCATACTGCCTCGAGCCAAATCTCAGCAACATTCAATGGCTCGCTTGTATTCCCCTTGTTTTAATTAAGTTTTTTTTTTGAGCATGCACCAGACCTTTACAGTGTCGGTGCAGGACGTCCAGAGCAGCGATGAGAAACTCATGTGCGTCCTGTTGCTCGTAGCCGGCCAGGTGACGAGCGTGTGTCCACACCAAGTGCAGCAGACGGAACGGGATGTGAGGTGAGCGATGGCCTGAGTAGAACTGCAACATAAATATACATGTGTTGTCTGTGACACTTGCAGGACAAGCATATTTCTTTTTAAGCACAGCTTCTTGCTGAAGGCTTGGGACATTTTTGCACTTAGTAATATCACTGTCAGACCTATTTCTACAACACAGAGAAGAAGATGACATGTCCCTACAGGGCTACCAATGCCGAGATGTGTATTGTATACAGTTGGCACTTAAAAGACCATAAAAATACATTTTTATTTTTGTGTTTCCTGACCAAACCTGAAACATTTACATTCACCGTGAAACTGTCGTCATCTTAAACAGACTACACATGGTATTTTTTTCTTGTAGTTGGTGACAAGGGTCTAAACCCCAAAAAGTATATTGTAAAAGTAATAATTTGTGGAAAAATCTACTGTTTATTACTGGGGATTATATTGCTGAGAACCTCTACCCAGGACTGGAGACCCTTGGCCAATCACATGCTCGCACAAATCACATGCTCGAAAAAGGAGTGTTCCCATTGGCCTACACCAGCTTGTCATAGCTCATCAGCTTTGACGTTCCAGGAAGTTTAATAGCTGCTGATGGTGTTTTTTCAGCAGTGAATTTGTCTTTTAACACAGAGAACATCAACCGAGAAAAGAGGGGGGCAATGTAAAACTGTCAGTTCATTCACATAATGTTTAACAAGGCAGAGATAATTGCCGTATTACAGTATTAGGAAAAATTGGTGCGGTTTTACAAAATTTTAATAAAAGGGAAGCTGGAGAGGTCCCTAGGGTGCTTTTGGGGATAAGTGGAGTCTGAGAGAGGGGCGGCAAAAAGGAAATCAGGCAGTGGAGCTTTAATTTATTAAAACTTACATATTGATTATTTCAAAATGTAAAAATCTGACGGAAGGATATAGGCCTTTTCGCTACAATCAATGAATTCTTGAATTCTATGAATATTCTTGCTTAGCTTTAGCTTTAACACGGGTCACATAACACCCTGTAACTAATTTGATTTAGTATTACGTATTATGTCCATAATTGCATTTAGAACTTGTTCATGGTATAGTTACTGTGAATGGAGGAATTGTCACTTGTAGAAGAGTTGGAGAAAAGGTTGTTCAGCAGGTGACCCCAATGTCTCGCTTAAACTATGAATTTACACATAATGTATACATAATTTACACTTTACCTGCTGTCAAACGATGCTAATATGCAAATCATAGAAGAAGTTTGTCATTAACAGTAACTATTTCACCTGATCTTAAAAGCTACATAATTAACCTGCATAATATGAAACCAATGAAAAACTCATAAAAAGTTAGAATTTGGCAAAGAAAACTAAATTAATTTTTGATGTTTTTTTTTTTTGGTCTATGGACTCTAAATCTAAATTCTTACAAAAACGTCTCGTACCTCTTGGAAAAGCTGGGACATCTCACACACCAGACACGAGTTGCTCTGCATTTCGCATTTGTGTCGGTCGGACAAAAAGAAGTCCCGTAGCAGCGGCGTGTGCGTCAGCGCCTGGACGATGCAGTTCATGAAGCAGGTGTTGCCCAGGTTGATGAGCCCGCGCAGGCCTGGGAGAGTTAAAGAAATGACAGCAACAAAGAGAATGAGAAACAATACGCTGAATTGGATCAGGTTTTCTCAAGTGCTGCAGTGTGGTGACAAAGCTGCAATCCTAAACTAATACCCTAATGGCCCTGAGGCAGCGCTGGACAGAAACACTTGTCAGAATGCAGCAAACGGCACAAGATGGAGAGAGGAAAAGGTGGATGGAAGCAGGAGAGCGCTAAGGCTTGTAATTTCCTTCTGATGAGACAGTGCCAGGGATGTTATTGGCAGAAGAGCAGATCCCTGCAGGCGGCTACAAGGTGCTAAACGTATGCTAAGTCTAACACCCACAAGCTGCCAGACCACCACTGCTTCAGGCTCGGATTTCATTTTTCTAGTTTTCAAAATATTCTTCCAAAACAAATCTGCACTCTTGTGTATCAATTTGACCTTATACCATCTTCAGCTGTTGTCAAAACCAAAATGTTATGTGTATTAATGCATTGTAATTGTTTTGAGTCATTTGCCTATTAAAATTGAAGGTAAACATAGCTGCTCATTTTTGCCGGCTCACACTGATTTGCTGTGGGCACACCGTTAAATATTCAAATCCTATTTATCGCACAAAAACGGCCACTTACACTATGTGGATTAATACTTTGCCTTTTGTTTTCATTGTGGTGTTAATCCATGTTATCTTTCTCCTTACTGGTCTGGGTTGGCTTTGCTCTCTAAATCCACAGCACTAAGCAAGGTGTTTGACAGGTGTCTGGTTCATTTTGCGAAGAATCATTAAGTTGCAACTGAAATCCTAAACTGAATTGGCATTATACATTTTTTTAAATTGTGCACAATCGCTGTCAACAGAAAGAATAGCCTCAAGGTTTTATAATGTGTAAACAAATGCTCTGGAAAAAGCTTTTAGGAGGTCATGTTGCCTAGAAATTTCGGGATTTTAAAGACTGTTACTCATCAGAAACAGTGAAGGTTTTCTAGTTTATAATATAAGCTACAGAAAAGCTGAATTAAACTAAAAGAAATACCTAAAGGCAAGCAAGAAAATGCTGATAGAGTGTAGTAGAACAGAACTGTCTTTGTGGCGCCAGGTGATGCGTAAAAAGAAGGCTGTCGTATCTTTGTGAACAAGGGCAAAGTTAAGGGCTTTACATTAAAAATAAATTAAGCGACAGCTTTATAATAAATTTAAAAAGGCTTTAGTTTCAAAAAAACTTCTGATTTGTTGTTTATGAATCATATTTGACACTTGATAAACAGTTTTTGTCCATTCATTCTAATAAAATGTAAACATTAGGTGACGTGATGCATGTGATGATGATCATTAAGGTGTTCAATTATCGGTTAAAGAAAATCCCCAAATGTGCATCCCTAATATATATATATATGTATACAGTGTAAAATATCCTATTTCTCTGCTTCCTTGAGCTTGGACCTGGATTAACCTCTACTACTATTGACCTCTACTTCTTGTAATGTATCATAGACTGGACTTTACTTCAATTTAAGTCTTGGTGCTATGTGGACTTTTTGTTTCATCATGTTTTTGTGGAACAGGAAACTATTTTACAGTTTGCTCTCCTTTTATCATCAGATAATGTTATGTATTGGAAAAAACAGGAACAGAGACTCAAATGGCACAGAGTAAAGCTGCAGTGCGTTATGGCAGAGTCAGAGGCCAAACAAGTATGAGAGGCTCTGATACCTGTGAATACCAAGTAGCTGGACAACCCTAGATACACCTATTTATACTAAACTGACCTGTTCTTATGATTCATACTTACAGTCAAATATTTGAACAGACAGTGACTCAAACCTATTGTACAGTTGGAAGTGATTCTCCTCCTCTTGGGATTATGTCGGAGCAGCTCCAGCTCCCTCTTTGTGGGCTCCCAGGTGGAGAACTTCTCTCCAATTCCTGGAACAAAAACACACACACCTTACTAAACACATATTCCACATACTTACCCTATATCCACAATGGGCATGGTACCATAACTGTTTCAAGGTATACTACCTTGTTTTCAAATATTACAATAATTAGCGTATGAAAGCCAGTAATACCATATGTATTGCCTATGTGTGGCAAACTATATGTATAATTTAAGATGATGTGAAAAGACCAGACATGACATATTACAGCCTTGAGGGAATTCATTTATTTCGGCAAATGAATTGTATTTGTTGTGTAAGTGGTAACCCCAATATTATAATCCTGTCATAGAGTGATATTTTTCCTCAAGGTTATCATACTGTCATAATCTCATACCGTCCCATGCCTTGTTCACACTGAAACAAATACATTTCAGTGTAAAATGAACAACATTTTCCGCATTTTCTATGTAGCATCTAACATCTTTAGCCTCATTAGTATGTACTGATTTGTTTTCACATTACCATGTGACCTTTTCATTTGTAATTTAGGCAACAATGTACAATTTCTTTTAAGTTAACAAAAGCTTTTATTTAAACTAATTGTATTGGTTAACTTTATGCACATTTTTTTCTTCTTCATACCTTGCATTTTCCAGGCTTTCCTCTGTTCTTCTTTGGCAATCTGTTCCATGTCCTTGTCATAGATGTAGTCTTGGCACATAAAGCAGTAAATGCCCCCATACAGCAGGTCAATAGCTGTGGACACATGAAAACCAAGACAAGATGCTTCAAATGTCTACCTCCAGCAGCTTTATTGACATAATTTGTCAGAAGATTGTGACTTTAAGCCGTGTGAACTGTGGCTCGGTTCAGCCAGCGTTGCCAGGTAGCAGGGCTTATCTGCTGACATATCCACTATCTGTTCACACTATCCAGGCGTAAGCAAGTGGGGGAATCAAAAGGTGAGGGCCTGTGGACTGCACGCTCACTTAAAACATTCGGACACAAACAGGAAGTATGGGACTAAAGTAGTTCATTGGGAGTACTTTTGGCTTTTTCCACTAGATTTTAGAGTAAGTATATACTCCAGTACATTTGTTACATGTTTAATTGAATTTTTTTTTTTATAGTCTGATTGTCACAATTCATTAAAATGCCATACTATCTGTAGTATTTGATTTTGTTTTAGGTTTCTTGTGTAGTTTTTGGCCTTTTTGATGACATTTAGTGGAGAAGTCTGTGGAGGTTCTAAGTCGTACAAGACATATTCAAGAAAAGGTTTTTTGACAAGGCATCTGGACGTAGGTTTGAGGTGAAGACATTTCATCCCTCATCCAAGGGACTTTGTCAATTTTCAGTTCAAATGTAAAAAAGAGCAGCGATATATATCCCTCAGAGGGAGGGATTTAGCCTGAAACTACTATGATTGGACAGGGTGTGCTTTAAGTCCAGTCCAGAAGGAATTTATTCTGCGTTTCTTTGCGCCCATTGCTTACCCCCCCCTGGGAATCCAACTCAAATCCACTGAGACCAGACTAATTCTTTGAACAGAAAAAGACTTGACTTCACTGAAAAAAAAATGAAACAAGAAGGGCTCAGTTTGTCCGTGCTGGGCAGCTGTAGCAATACGATGTAACTAAAATGGCTACTTCCACTGGGTCCTATGGAGTATTAGTTGTCTATTTTTAAGATATTTGTCCATTTGTTCAAATATATACTACAACACAAATTTAAGCACAATTTTATGCAGTATGCTATAATAACCTCACATTTACTAAAACCTTTTTACTTAAGAAAAAGGTGAGATTTTATTATTTCAAATAAACGCTTTTTTATCTTTGTTCTCTAATATGACCCTTCACCAGTTTTAGTTTGACAACGTTGTTCCGTGTTCTCTCATCTCCTTCCCTACCGGCTCTTTGCCCTGCAGCTACCTGTTTGCTGTTGCTATGACAACCCACCTCCCAGCTTTACCCTATCATTCTCTGCAGGCAAGAAAAAGGAAATAGCTAAAAAACTGTTAAGGAAGAGTCATAAGAAACCGAAATCGACCAAATCGAGTAAGTCTTGATAGAACTTCCCTCCTTCGGTTATTCTTTTGGATGTTTTAGATGCGCTAATGATCAAGTAGCATGGAACTAACGCAATTAGGTAAAAGCTTTGATTCAGAAAGGGTCATCAGGTAGCCATGGGAACAAGATGAGGGCTAAATAAAGGAGTTATGAGGATTGAAAGAGGATAAGCTTGGTTTCAAACAGAAAGGATACGAAAAAGGCAGAAAAGGCTTGAGTAGGAGGAGGAGGAGAAGCAAGAATAGGGACGTGCTGTGTTTAATGGAGGCTAATTCCACTGGGTTTGATAAAGACCACTTAATTACCTTCTCACCAGTCTTTTGGGACCTGGCCCTATTTTTTTTCTCCCTTTTAATGTCTTTTCTCTCCCTCTGTTTCTCAGCCTATTGCTGGCTGTGTTTAATTCAGCTGCTAACCTAATTAAACTCGCAATTACACTTCATGGGAAACATACAAACAGCAGAGGGGGGTCTTTCCTGAGCCAGCCGATAAGGCACAGTAAAGGGAAGCTGAAAATCTTAACATCTGCCAGTTGCTGCCTTTGTCATGGATGCCCGAATTGGCTTTGCCGCAGAGCTGTTCTCCCAACACTGCAGCACTTCATACAATGCTCAAATTCTATTAAATGGTGGATAAAAAAAAAGAAAAAGAAAAGCACTGGGTGTAGAGCTGGTATCGTTGCATTAGACAAACAGGATGATGCCTAGCTTTTGAAGATAACGCTTTGTGCTATTCACAGGCCTTTCTTCTCTTAGCAGCAGTGGCATAAAGGTAACCTGACAAACCAGATAGTCTGCTCCACAGTATATGATCTGTTCCTCAGTACCATCTGGGAGGGCTTCCATTGAAGCAGCTACTTTAAATGAATAAGTGGTTTGTGACTGGATTTATCATCGGTGAGTAACCAATCAGAGCACCGCCATGTTGTTTACATTAAAACATCATCAAACCTAAAACATGCCCATACCTGTCAGATACTGCCACAACCAGACAGTTAGGCCTTGGTTCGGCCGTAAATACTTTTCTGGAGGCAGTTCAAGATTTTTGTGAGTTTGTAAAATCAATAATCCAGCTGCTGCACTAGGTGAGCATAAAGGTACTATCTGTATCTATCTGTATCTGGACAAAACAATGAACACAGCCATTTCATTTGAAAAAGTAGGCTATGTTCAGTGTTGTAATTGAGGATACAACCGGAGAAATGTTAACCTAACTTAGCTGCAGAATTCTAATGAAAAGAATGCAAAGTACAAGACTACAGGTAATGCAATATAGTTTGAAATATCCTATAATTCAGAGTTAACAAATCTCTTGATGGTATAAAAAAGATGCTATGTGTATCACAAGTTGTGTTTAAAAAAATGTATTACCACTATGTGCTTAACATAAACTGGTCATTTCAAATTGGCTTTAATGAATGATTGTGAATGTGAGTCTCTTTTAGCCCTCTGATTAAATGGAGATTGTTCAGGGTATAACCATTTGCTTTACTGAACAACATGGACTATCCCCTGCTTTGGGCTCTTGAAAAACAGGGAGGTGGACGTCTGAGATCAGTGAGCTGCAGGACGCAACGCCACAAGAACTCTTTCTTCCCAACTGCAATAAGACTGTATAAATCAATTTGCTTTTAAATGTATTTGACGAGAAAATGTATTCATTTTTTGACACGGAAAATTCTGCTAAAATATTAACCAACTTTCTCAGCTTTAATTTCCGAACAGCGTTTTCATAACTGCAGGCTGTGTGTGTCCCTGTGGGAGTAGCAATGATGGGTTACAGCCAACTGTTCTTAGTGTTCAGCATAACACCCACAACTTCAGCTTGTGAAGCATCCAGATTGTGTGTGTGTGTGTGTGTGTGTTTGATGCAAATATTTATTTCAGAGACCATTTTACAAATGCATGATGGGCATATTGAAATATGTAAATTAACAGTTCTCTGTACATTTAACTCCTGTGTGCTGTCAGAAAAAGGCACAGGCCAATCACATTTAGGTTTTTTTAGAGGTTTATACAGTGCGGTATTTCCATTTGTCACCACCAGATGGATGTTTCATAAGAGACAGCATTTTCCCTAAAGCCCAATTTACTGTGTCGCTCACAATTACCCTTTGTATCTGTGCTTTTCACATCAGTAATAAGACATTCTGCCAGGACTGTAGGGGCACTGAATATTTGGATTAATTACGCAGTATTTACACATAAGTGGTAGTAATTAGAAAGGTACACTTAAAACAGCCCCAAACCTGCTTTTTTCTGAGACAGCATTGCATAACTCTGAGGTGTCAGTATGGATCTTTAAAGTAATACTAATATCGTGTTATCAGAACCGGATATTTGAAGCACAAAGGACAGTATTTTGTCACCGTTTTTCTATTCGGTGTGTGCCAACAGCAGAAGATTGCTTTCTGAGACAAACCAGGATGTCAGTGTTTTCACCAAAACAACATGTATGCAATTTACAAGTCAACACAGGGGGTGGTGGAAAGACATAAAAATGCTTTTTAAAAGTTATTCAGAATGCTATCTATGAGCAAACATGCCACTTTGCAACATAATCTTTTAGTTTGTCTGTGAACAATGTTGATGTTTGAACTGCCTCTGGGGTTGAGAACTGTAGTTACTCACAACTCTATCTAAAACAGTTACTTCTAAATGTACTTCTAAATATTAAAGATATTTTTACAATATGAAAATTTTAAAGCAGGATAATTAATTTCAAATCCAAATGTGCTCTACTTTAAATCAGACCAGCCACCAAGGCAGATCTGATGTCCAATAGTGAGTTCTGTGCCTGTATTTTCCTATGGGTGACACAAGGACAAATACACAGGTGATATTCACATTCATTCCCCTGAGGGACGAAGCCTGTTGCAATTATATTGCACTCTATTGCATAATAGCGCTCCCCATCAAAACCCATTATTTTACATGATTAAATGCATTACATGACAACAAGTGTACAGCAATCAGCATTGGCATTAACTCTTTGAAAACACATTAACATTTGCTGTCCATGTATTGTGCTACCATGCAAAAACTCCATTAGCTATTTGGTTGTTGACATTTACTGTCAACTGAAGGTGTGAGCTGTAGTTCTTGATGCTTTCATTGCAGCAAAACAGAAAACACACACACACACACGTACATACCTAAGTTATGCCTTTTGCTCTTGGCATGTTCATGGATGTGTTTTTTGGCAAAGCAGGCAAAGAAGACGCAGTAGAGGCAGGAGTGGAGTCTGTTGAGGTGGGCACCGCACATGTGGCAGATACATGACTTGGCCTGGAAAACACGAACAAAAGAATTCAAGGTCATTCACACAATTAAATATTTAGACAAAAATATTAAAACTATAGATGTGTCCCGTTGTAATAAACCTTGTGTTCACTTCTAATTGATTTAGATTTAGTTCCATCAATATAATATCCCAACACAGTCAAAGAAAGTCCGCAGGCCTATGACACATTTTGTCCTTTTAATATTTGATTCTATCTTCTTTTACTGTACAGCTGAAGGAGCCCATGGCAATCATGTAACATATATGAAATCTAAGTGGAAACCTAGATTGCAGCATATGATTGTAAATTATTAATGGCGCTACCTATACATTCTGTTTGATAAACATTATGCGAAGGAGTGGAAGGGAGGCAGGACTGTGGTCGGAGAGCAGCTAGTTCAAAAGCATGGAGATGAGAGGCTGGCATGTCAATGAGCTAAATTGAATATGAACAAGAGACAGGAACCCAGCAATACTCAGGAGGGAGTGTGGAAAAGAGGAGATATGAAAGGATATTTGGCAAATGAGAAAAAAAGAGAGAACGAAGGGAATAAAATGTTGAGCCAATGCTGAAGGTTAAAAAGTAGTTTTCTGTAGTCTTTGTCCTTATAAAATCTATTCAACACTCACTAGGGACTTGCATGTGTGAATGAAGCTCAAATTAAATGAGGAAGGATAACACATAATGCCATTAGAGCTACAAAAAGGCAGGTGCTTGTTTATGCTATGTAGATGTGACAGTTGTATAAGAAAATATGCTAATTAATAGACTACAAAAGTGATTACATCATCCCGTAATTACATAGAGAAAAAAAAAAATGATGATGATCATTATTGTATGATACATTTGACAGAGTTACAAGAACCATTGGGGCGAATAGTCATGAACAGGTAAGCTGCTTGGACTACTGTGAATGACAAATGCAGTTCACAGGGTGCGATTTGTAACAGCTGGTCTTTTATACTGAACAGCGTTACTAGATGGTGCCTCTTTTATTTGTAATCTGTTCTAAAAGTCATCATTTACAATGTGCCACCATAAAGACATGTATTTGACAATACTATAGTATACTCTAGTTCACACTTTCCATGTGCTACGCAACACTCAACTCTCAGTGGTGGATGTACTACGGACTATATTCTTAAAGGCCCACTAACGCTTGTGCTTTCTGCGGAGGCTGAAGTTGGCTAAACCTCACATTGGTTAAATCAAGCTAAATCTTACTGGTGTTTCTTCATGGCCCATTGTCATTTCAAGGTAACACGTTCACTCCATCCACAAATCCCAATTTCCCAATAACATTTAGTCTGTCAACATTGTTTCGACTCGGCTTTATCATCACAGGTCGATATTAAAACACTGTTGCAGCCATCAATTCTGAACAGGAAATGAACAGAGGGCACTTGTTTTAAAGGCCAATAATTAATATACCAATTTAGCCAATAACCGATTTGTCCTTCAACGGATCTCTTCCTATCTACATATGCTTCATACGGCTTTTCCTGAAGAGGCCGATAACTCACCTGCTCAGTGTCACAGCAAAATGACACTGTTAACAGAAAAAGGAAGGCCAGTCTTGAATGGAAAATATAGTATGATGCTACACAAACAGCACAATTTATAATCACACTGAACTCCCCCTTGTCTGTGTTCACTGACTAGATTATTTGGACATGCTTTTTCGTGTCAGCTTAGACACTGTACATAAATATGGGAGAGAAAAAAACGCTGCTTATTATTCCAGTCACACATCTCTTCCCATGCATAAGTGCCTAGGCGGCACATGAATTATGAAAAGGCATCAATATGCAACATCGAATCCTCGCTCATTCTTCCGACTGTCAGTGTTACAATCTGTGCTGGGATTTTCTTTGGTCCACAAGGGCTTGTCTCCTGCTAGGAATCTCTTGTCGGCCTCCCTGTTAGAACATCCTCCAACTGTAGAGTCCACTTAAGTTGAATCTGTGCAGCCTGTGGGCACTTCAAGTAAAATCCAATGTGAATCTGACCAAGATAGTCTTTCATCATCTGTTTCGCTAAAGATTTAAAACTGTCTGCATCCATTTGTTGATCATTTGTGTATCAAAAAGATTACCCTGTGCTTTTGATCTAAAACCAAGGACAAAGTTTTTATATTTTACAGTGCAATCATAAACCAAGCATTTAAAATCAATTTTTAGTGCCTTTAGTGCGGTGCCCTTCAGGTTCTTACTTTGACAAGCTTTTTTATCTCTTTGTTGGATCCAATAACATAATATGAGGTACAAGCTAGTTTCAGAGTTTATTCCTCTGAACTCCAGAGGTCTATCCATGTAGTTCTTTTGCTGTGTCAGTGACGAGCCATCTGTAGACAGGATGTTATGAGAGAGGAACGGGATGGGGTAATGGTCCGGAAAAACCTTGGTTAGAAGCTTAAGAGAGGACATTATCACACTGGGAGCTCAAGTTAACATCATCTGTCTCCTCTATTGCAGCAGACGGGTTGAGTACATTAAGTAACTGGGCGAGTGCCAGTCAAAACTAAAACTCAAAACAAATTTTATCAACATTATGCAGAATAAATATTAAGTAAGTGACAGTGACTACAGGGCCAAAATGTAAGGTCTGGAGGGCATGATCTGCATTCAACAGGATATTCTCTGTTGAGAATACTGCAGTCCATCTGCCAGGCCAGTAGAGGCGCTGTGAACCCTGCCTCTTCTAAGACTACAGTAATTATCCAATAAGGCTGCGGTCCAACATATATTATTCAAACACAAGTTTTTGAAAAAACAGGGCAGTGTCACAGGGGAGAGGGGTCAAGAAGGCTCAAGCTTAAGTGGGACAACTGAGCATTACGGAAAATCAACTATTGCTTAGGTCTGGAGCAAATCAACAAAAAGCAGAATGCAAATTAGCCAAGTGATTTTAATTTCATGTAGCGCTAGTTGAGTCAACTTCTTTTCCTGAACGCTCGGTAGTAGCGTAAGATGGAGCAAGAATGGCTCACATTTTTGTTGCGTCGCAGGTGGAAAACAAATGGGGCACAAGGCTGCCTGAAATGCAATATTAATGGGAGAAAATGTAACCTATTTCAATAATCCCATAGCATCTCACCTGTTAAGTGGCATTGTTTGAAACCCTGTAGTTGTGCACACAGCCTACGAGTTCTTGCTTGAAAAATATTCTTTCTTTGTTGCAAAGCAGAAACAAGCACATCCTATGTCACTAACTTGCACTTATTTTCTCTAATATATATTACTTGCTTCTCCTTTAATGCACAATGGATAAACATATGACAGCCAGCCCTTTACGTAAAGTGGACCTAATCTTGCAACAAAGATTAAAGTTGAAATGTGACTCATTCAAGAAGCAGGTCTATACTATTTTTAGCAGCAGCTTGATGTAAGTGGGCATGAAAAGCATTTCATGTAAATGCCATCAAAAGGAAGTCTTAATTTAACCCTTACATTCAAAGATAACACTGCACAAAAGCTCTATAACCGACTGCATTGTGGAGGAGAGTATAGGAGCATTGTAAGAGGCATGCTTGTATCTGAATAGAAAACTGAGCCAGAATCAATAGAAGTAGTGCCACAGGGAGGTAACAAGCAGCAGGAACGGGAGCCCTCCTGCCAGGCTCCCCTGTTCCTTTGGGTGGGGCGGGGGTGTGCGCAGTCAATAAGACAATTACGCACCCTGCAAATATTGTTCATTCTACTCTCCTCACTGCTTCTCTGAAGATGACAAGGCACACAGAAGAGAAGCACAGCCCCACAATGCAGATATGCAAGTGGGTGCTGTGTATGCCAAGTTAATGTATAGAATAAACATGAGTCACTATTTTTTTTTTCTCTGAATGAGGCTGACAAGAGCATGATGTTCTCCCTCCCACACAAACATATCCTATTGCTTTGCCATTTGTTGAATCTGCCCTGAATTGCTTAGGCAGAAACAAGCTTCTTGTTCAGTCTGGCTTGGCGAAAATACTGAGGTAACAGGTGAAGGGTGAATAAAGAAGAACATGTTTTAAACAGTTTGGATATTATTTCACATTTATGACATACACAAAACAAGTCTATAGCAGAGACTGAATGTCTTTAGACTACACCAGTGTGAAAAGCTGGGCTGCGTAAATTAGTAACAGCCTCAACTGCTAAATAATTGAAATCTAAGTGGAAATCCTTTTTGATTAGATGTATTTCTTTTAACCTCTGTCCACATAGGCAAAATATATTTTCAAAAATACAAGTGATGAGAACTATAGGTTATATTGTATAAATTTGTTATTTGTTCAAAAGCCCGGGATTGTGGTTTTAGAACATAAGGGTAATTTTTGCACCTTAAAAAACATTTGCATACGTACAGAAGGCCAAAAGGCATTTTCAGAGATACTCACCTTTTTGTATAAAGGGTATTAGTGACAATTTGGTCTACAATTGTTTTTATTTTACTATTTAATTATTAAAAACCCTGCATAAAAAAAACGTGAAGTAGGGTTGTGTGTAGTACTGGTAAATAGTTACATTTGTTGGTACTAGGTCAGAACTGTATTTTAGCTTAAATTTCTGTTTGGATTGTCAAGTTGTTGGCTAACCCTTAGCCAACAACTTGACAATCTAAACAGAAATGTAATCATCTTTTTCATGTCATAATTGCAACTGGATTGCTATTATGGTCATTTCAGTCCATAAAGATGGTATGCTATTTTTTTTTTATTGCTGCCCTTCATTGCGGGTTCCTAATGCATTTCAGTCCCACTGGCACTGCCTATAGCTACGCCCCTGCCTGCAGGGTGTGTGTGAATACTACTGAAAGGATGCCAGGACACTTTAGGTGCAGTGCCAGCCAAAACACGTGAGCTATCGAGTCTATTAACTGATCTTTCTTTCATTTCGATTATCATTTCAAAATAATGTAACAGGTTTTAGGTTTGCCAAATGCGTTGTTTCGACGCTAAACCCCCTAAAGTAGCCCATTAAACGTGGGTTGTAGTATTCTGGGATGCTGGGTTGTTTTGGAAGGGCGGGGAGACGCGATGCCCACAACCACGCAGCTTCCCTCTCACGCACTACTGTCCTCTCTAATCAATTGTATCCCTTCTGTCACTTGTTACCTTGCGTTTTCTGGTCTCGGCTGAACCACTCCACACGAAACACTGATAAATAACCCTTAGGTTTTGCTTCCAGTTGTCCACTTTGAAACTGTTGACATGGGGGCAGCCCGCAGGACTCATGGTAGTCTCAGCATCCGGCTTTACTCCCCCTCAAGGCGGTGAAACCTGCTCAAATCCCTCCGCACAGGACACGCCAGGTTGGTTGTATCCACCGACGGCTGTGCTCCGGCTAACTGGACATGTCCTGGCCGCGGCGGCGGACTCATACGCAGGACAAAAAAGAAACGTGTTTTTTCATTATAACCGAGTCAAGCGTAAAAAGTAAGGCGAGTCCCAGGTAGTGATATACACGCAGTTCTTCCACATTCGCTGAATTACATGTTAGCAAGCTGGCTAAAGTTGGTTAGCATTGGAATTTCAACAGTAGCTTACACGGTGTATCAGAAAGACCAGCCCCTTTTATAAAACCAACCAATGGCTTCAAAGAGCTGCACTTGATTGACACGTGACAACACCCGAGTTCCGCCCTTTTGAAGTGTGTGCTCTCTCGTGATTGGTGCATTCCCTGCAAACCACATCCGCCTGTCAAAGGATGCTCATTGGCTAAAGGATAAATCAGCTTCATCGCATCAATCAAGAAAGGCTACAATATGACGACTAGGAATAATAATAATAATGATAATAAAAATATACATACCATAAAATGCTTTTTTTTACAAATGCAAAACCAGGAATAAATTCTTAAACAATTTATTATAACAGATCCACAATCGCAAAGCTCAAGCTCCCAAATGACATGACAGTTTACTTTCATCTGCTGACAAGCTGTCAAAACGGGTTTCTGTACAGTGCTCAAGCGACCTCTAGTGGATCCGACCTAAAAAAACAAAAAACAAAAACAAAAAAAAAAGGGAGAAAAGGGGGAAAAACAAGAACATAACAGTGCACCAGATCGTTAACACTCCTCTGTTGTGCCGAGTTCGGAGGGCATGTCCGTGTGTGTATGATTGACACTGGTATCTACAAGAAGGGGTGAGAGGAAAATGATCATTGCGGTCTTTACAAATGTCCAATGTATATCAGCTTTATTCCTCGTCATAGCCACAGATGTATCGTCACCTCACATGTAATGCCCTCTATTTACGGCCATCATGCAGCGAACCAAAGCAAACAGTGAGCTTATTCACACATGTTTGGAACAAATAAGTCCAGTTTTTATTATGGTGGTTTGTGTTAATGTAGCAGTGGTGCTCCAACCTGGACATCGATAAATAAAACACTGAGAAAACTGCTTTTTTTCTGTTTCGTTATCCTTAAGACACTGTGAAGAAAGAATAACCAAATTTATCATCATTCCACACATTTAGATTTTCCTTGTCCAATGTCCTTATGCAATAGAATGTTTGTTTTTTCCTCTTTAAAAAAAAATCCAACTCATCCCGGGAAGAACGTGTTGGGTGGCTCTGGCGTTCTGTCCCTGTCCAAGGCCCCTCAGGAATAACTTGATGTTTTGCTACCAACATCATCTTCCTGCGATCCCATACTCTGGAGAACAAATTAAGAGGTTACATGAATTAATACTTTACCCAAACAGCACTTCCCCAAACTACACACAGCTGAAGGCGTTTGCACAAACAGGTTTCTAAAGGTACTCTAAGGGTTGTGATATAGTGCAGACAGACAAAAGAAGCTTGGACAACAAATGATTCAGACACTTGTGGTCAGTGCCTTATTAAATTGTTGTGCAGAAGACAACAGAGAAAGTGAGTAACACATTCTAAACAAAACCCACACCCCCTGAAGGGGACGCTACTCTTCATGAACTTTGTGTTGGGTGACGACACTGTCTTTGTCATTCCAATCTGCTAGAAAAAGTTAGAAAACATCTAAAATCCTTTCCCTGGTATGGTGACCTGCGTGACTTTTCATATACCTCCAATTGATAAAACCTTAAAAATACATGATCATAATCTTTGTCTGTGTTGTTGTTTTGAGAAGGCTTTCACACATGCACAGATTTTTTTAATAAACAAAGAGTGGTGCAATAATAGTGTGAAATTGATAGTTCAGACTATCGGACCAAATGCAGGAAGTCACTGCCAATTCAACACACAATAAAGGGCAAAAGGAGGAATCACTCGGGTTTAAAAATACATTAAGGCACACACTACCCAGCATCTGGGAATGTCCAATGCCTTTTAAAAAGTGCAGTGTGACACTTCATTAGCTGAATGTGTCTGAATGTATGTGTAATAGGGGTATTGTGTATTGTATTGTATATGTGGCTTGCAATCTGTCTATCATGACTGTGTTTTTGTTATAAGGCAATGTAGGCACAGCAAGATTGCAAGACAAATTTCCAATAAAATAAAATATATTGCATATGAACCAAACAAATACAGTGTAATACTATGCAAGTTCTTATGACGTTTCCACTCCTGAACGTCTGCACTAAGTTGACTAAAATAAAATGATAATGATCATAGCACTCTTTGTGCTCGTCTGCTCATTACCACTGTGTGTGAATTCTAGATAAAGCCAGTCTACAACAGGTTTTAACAGCTGAGAGCATTAGCATGTGCTAACACATTTTTCCAGTTTTTAGTTGTTCTCCAACAATTTCTAGAAGAGAAAAAGTGACAAGGAAAGTCTCAGCAGTGGCTTAATTCTGCAAAGCACACTGTCATTGCATTTGCCTCTTAATTTCAAATTATGTGGTAAGACTTAAGTGTTCTTGAAAAGTCCTGTAATATGCTATCAAAACAATAATGTGGACAGCAGTTATTTTCTTTCTTCAACAGTGTTTTAAAATCCATGATACATTGACTTCTACATCATGTATTCAATTACTTTGACAATTCAGTAAATCTCTGATCAAATAACTCTAGGCTCTGTCTCAAATAGAATTACACACTTCAAACTCTGCCTGAAAAATAAATAGCATCACATATTATCAAGAGATTGTAATTATAGCACAAATTATCAAGGCTTTAAAATGCAATACTTAGATGTATTATAGTGGTCACAAACTAAAACTGCACATGGTGAAATGTTCAACTGTGGCTCACCTTCTGCACAAACTGTGGGTTTACTGTGATTTCTTGATCCATAGACTTTAATTTTTCATCCAGTTCTATACATTTCAACATCTGAAAGAGAGCAAATAATATTTTATAAAGATTTTATGAAAGGCTTTCAAGACAGCACTGAAAATAAATATCAAACCTCTTGGTCAATTTTATGGAGCATTGCGGGGTTGTTGTATTTTTCGGGATTATCATGGAAGCACACCATGCCATCCTTTTGGTTAATGCTAGCGTAGATTTCACCATCTTCAATCTACGGGAGATATCAAACAAAGGAACAGTTCATCAAACATGTTTAATATACTGCTTCTTTATCATGAATGGGTCAAACCTTTAATACAATTATGATAAATTATTGATTATTTTCAAGCCATTGTTGTGTGTTGTGTCATTCTGCTCCAGCTCACCATGTGTAAGACATATTTCTCTGCCTCTTGGGGGCCAGACAGCTGCACTCGACTCGCCATATCTTGCAAAGACAACGTCAGGAAAGTCTGGAAAAAGAATCAGGATACAGAAGATAAATATCCCTGCTGTTAGATACCACACGTAGCTGTGTAATAATCGCAGTTTTAATCTTAATTAAATGCGTTAAATCTCAACCGCCAGGGGTTTTTTTTTGTGTGTTTTTTTTTTTTTTAATAACTTTACTTTTAATTCTACCTTAGACTAGGGTGAACACATGTCCCAATTTAATGGGGACTGTCCCACTTTTATACTCTCTGTCCTAACAAATACCTGTAAAAACACAAAAATGGCCCAGTTTTAAACAACCCATGTCCCTAGTGTCCCCCAACAAATGTACATAGACTTCATCTATTGCCATATAAACAGCAATTACATTTAAACTGAAGCTAGTTTGTGGAAAAAATGTGAAGTGTCCCAGTTTGGAGGTCTGGAACTATGGTCACCATGGTATTTAACACAAATATCAGTCACCACCTAGAGTTAACTAAGCAAATAGGCAAGAGCCTCCCATTGATCGAATTACTGCATGGATGACTATGTTTCAGATGGGGAATAGCATTGCATGTCACAACATTTATTCCTGTGCAGAGTTGCATGAATTTTTCGCCAAGATCTTGTAGTCATCTCCAGCACATCCCAAAGATTCTCATTGGGATTAAGGTCTGGACTTTGTGGTGGCCAATCCATGTGTAAAAGTGATGTGTCATGCTCCTGAACCACTCTTTCACAATTTGATAAGACAGATTCAAATCTATTAAACGACCACAGGATGTGTCTCCTGTCATGGTTGTTTAAGAAATGAGCAACTACTCTCTGCTTCAGCTGGCAACAAGTTTGTTTGAAGCATAATCATCCATGCAGAAATTATTCGATGAAAGGCTCTTGCCTATTTGCTTAGTTAAGTCAACGTGGTGACTTTTTTTTTTTTTTAAAGGGCAGTGTATTACCCAACTTATTACCACGGTACTTTTGTTCATTAGCTGTAAGGTACTGTTACATCACAAGTGGCCTACACACACATCTTCTGCTTCGTGTGCCTCCAGGAAGTAAGGAATATAACATAATCATGATCTTTATGTATGTTCACATTAAAAGTCTACATTTTATTTATAGCTATACATGTGGCCAAATGAAGTTTATAAATTGTGGCATTTAATAGGACTCTGATATTATGTTTTCTCCATGAATTTTGAAATATTTGCTCCAGCTCAGTCTCAGTTTTGATCTCTACTACTTTCAAATCTTTTACAAAACAAATCTATTTGCAGTAAGCAATTCAATTAAATGATTAACTTATTTTTCTATTGAATCAAGGCCCTCAATCACAAGATAAAGCCGAAAGATTCTCACAAGAATATCCCATTCACTGGAAAAAAAAAAAAAAAAAAAAGACGTTTATGCAATTTTTGTTCTTTGTAGACCCCAGAAACACTCAATTTTTTTTTTTTTGCTCACATACCAATCCTTGACACCCACCTTTGTTAGCCTCTGG
Source organism: Rhyacichthys aspro (assembly GCA_036850595.1). Lineage (NCBI taxonomy): Eukaryota > Metazoa > Chordata > Actinopteri > Gobiiformes > Rhyacichthyidae > Rhyacichthys > Rhyacichthys aspro. The sequence continues at coordinate 14,260,462 of CM072166.1, read as the reverse complement.
ATATTTTTCTTGTAGAGGGAGGAGAGGCACTGTTTGACCAGGCCCGTGTTGTTGTCTCGTGTGAAGGTCTCGCTGTGTTTGTTGACTAGGCCGCGCAGCTCAGCAGGGTTGTTGGTGGTGTAAACCTGAGCTAACTCGTGGTAAGCGTTGCTCAAGGGCTGAGAGTTGAAACAGATAAAGGAAAAAAGGCAGATATTAAAAGAGCGAGCCTGTGTGAACTGCCAACAGGACAATTCAGGTAAGAATAAATGAATACATTCATTTATACATCTTCTATGCATCCCTACCTTGATGAACCTCCCTACTATTTGTGAAGTGTATTTAGGCAGCTGCTGGACTTTGCCGTGGAGAATAAGTGACACCAGAATGTATTTCTTATAGGCTTCCAACATGATGTGGCTCACTGCCATGGCTGGAGTGGTTATTGCCTGACAGGAGACAAAACACATGAACAATAATTATTAACATTAAGATTGGAGTCTTTGAGGATTGTGAAATAGTGGGTCATTACCTGTTCATAAAAATACAGTGCTCTTTCAAAGTTTTTGAGGCCCGTGTAGATCATGCCACCATAGTAGTAGTAACATAAAAAGTGCTTTGCGTCGTAGGCTCCATTCTCTTTACAGATGTCCATCATATCAAGCTCCAAAAAGGGCAGTGCAGGCTTAAAACACTTTGCTAACAAGCACAGCTGAAGAGGGACAGATTTGTATTAAGAACAGATGGCATGATATTATACATAAAAACATTATATTGACATTTTTTTGTCAGCTAACATCTTTGTTTTTGTTTAATCTTGGATTAATCTTGCTTTTGGAACAAATCAATGCACTAGAACTGGACAGTAACTAAAAAAAGATTACAAGATGACCTTTGATAAAAACCATCCTCAATCCGGGTCAGCTTCATACAGAATTGCACTGTTGTGGATTAAACAAGCGACGCAACATTATATTATTACATTATATATATGTAGTTACGTTGTCTACTCCACTTATACTGTTTGCTTATTACAAGGTGCATCTGGCCAAACCAAACATGTCTTAAATGGAGCAAATAAAGTTGCTAGTGTTTAATGTAATGCCAGAAAATAATCTTTAGAGTCTGTTAGAGCTTTGCCTCAGTCTGTTTAGTCTCTATTAAAACACTAATGAGAGGCCGTGAATGTGTGTTCAGAGATAACTGACTTTTTTTCTTAGAAACTACTAAGCAACTGAACATGACATGCTTCAAGAAAACCCTCAAGTACAATTTTTAAATCTACTATGTGAAAACCAGCCTGCCTCCAACTAATACAATGTTGGAAAATTTCAATAAAAGATTTCAAAGAAGTGCACCTGGACGTGGTTTACCAGCACGTTGAAACAGGGGATTCCAGACTGTAGCTTTTCATTAACTTTTGACAAATCACAATGGACTCAGGTTAAACCACTCCCTCTGAGGGATATAAACTCAGCTCTCTTACCAGTTTACCACGGACTGACAAAGTCCATTGGATGATGGACGAAACATAAACCTTTAAACCTACGTCCAGAAGTCTTCTTTAAAACCTTTTGTGTGTGTGTAATCTATGTGATGTTCTTACAACTTAATGAGTCAATGCAGTGAAAATATTGAATTAAAGTGCATATGAGGTGTTGACTTTGGGTGTAGTCTGGGAGGAAAACTGATGGATTTCAATGGAGGCTGACTATTCAGAGCAGAGGTAGTGAATGCTGATGTTGTACTGCGGATTTAAAATACCGTCAGAATGCCATATCGTCTTAGTCTGTATCAATCATTACTTGGCTCGTCACCTAAAATATCTAAAAATACCAGTCTGACAACATATTACACACCCGTTTGCGACAGTTATAGTCACTCACCTGACACAGGTCTGCGTGAACTGAGGTAAGTTGGTTTGTGTTCATCTGCATTTTGTCTATTGCCTGTTTTAGAACTACAACACCCCTCAATGGCTGTCAAAACAAAAAGAGATTACAGTTATTCATCTGCAGTTTGAGGACGCCTGGGGTACTAAAGCACATGGTGAAGTTCCGCCTTGTGAAATTAAATGCTTTTACAAACCACACACAACATAAAAGAGAGACATATCAAGCCAGAACAAAGCATGAATAAGATTTAAAAGATGGACTTGTCTTACCTGTTTCCGCTCTACAAGGGCATTCGTCAACTGGTGGCAGAGACCAGCAACTGTGGAACAAAGAGACCACAAAAAGGAAGATAAGAGAAGTTAATTTACCGGTGCAGTCTATGCTCTGTAAGAGCTGTGTACTACTTTTAGTGACACCCAATAAACATAACCACATATCTAGCCAAACCAAAAGAAGACAATAAATAAACTAGTTTTAGACTATGAAGCTGTATTTGGGACTGACTAATTTGGCATTTCTTTACAGTGAGTAAGTAAAGATCATTTACTGACAATGGTGAGTGCTAATAAGTCTAATTACTGTAGACATCTTTAAGGCTAATTACGGAGCTGTCAGGCAGACTGGCGCAACACTTGCTCTAACACCTCACGCTAAATGAGTGCTTACAAGTGTCTGTTGCATATCTGATGTGCTCTCCATTGCAGGTACTGATGAAGAGCTGGACTTGGGAGAAGAGCGTCTCGAAGTCGGGGATGTTTGGCATGGAGAACTTCACAAATCTGGGGGGGGAAAAAGAGACAATTGTTGGCGCAGGAGAAAAAGGGTGGCTGTTTTGTGGCTGCACTGAAAAGACAAAGTAGATATCCTAATAAATGTCTGCATCTCAGTTAAAACACCTGAAAAAAATCCTGAATGAGAAGAGACAGGTCAATGTTAATCAAAAATTAAATTCAAAATATTTATATTGTTGATAATTTATATTTATTAGCCATGCAAACACGTGTTGCCCTATTTAAGGTAACAATGTCAGGCCTCAACAATATATCACAAATGTAACATTACTGCCAGATACATAAACACAAAAATCGTTCATTCACCCTTTGCATATTAAAATAATTGGTTGAAGAGACATATAAATTAAACAGGTGGAACCAAACGCATAAATGAGTGGGACCAGTAAAACTAGTGGAAGTTAGTTCTAAGATCAGCTTCATTGGAATTTGTATAATAAATATAGCACTGCTGCTGCAACGTCAATATAGTGCCAGTTTAATTTCATGTCATTGTATGACTTCATGTAATTTGTCACTAGTTAACTCGAGTTAAAATATGCAATTCCACGCTTTTCACATTTCAAAAGCTACGGCTTTGTTCTACACAGACTGGAACCAATATAGTGTTAAAATCTGCCATTTTAAAGTGATTTATTTATTGAACCTGAGTTGTTTTTTTTGTACCCCTGTTGCTTTATTTATTGTACCATTGTTGTTTTATTTATTGTACCACTGTTGTTGTATTTATTGTACCCGAGTTGTTTAATTTATTGTACCTAGGTTGTTTTATTTAACTAGCTTGACCAACATGGACTGTGACTTTTCAATACTGTTATGTAATTATTCTTAAATTAAACTTTGATTTGCCTTACTGTGGTTTGAACAAGAATGTACCAAATGTTCAAACAAACTTCCTGAACAACCAAAACAATATTATTGCACGTAGTCCTGATTATATTACACTCAGACTAAACAGAGATTTTAGTACTTACAGCACGGCCAGTACACCTAGGGAGTGCTCCTGGATGTCCAAGGCCCCCAGCACCGTGTCCAGGTGGGACAGATTTTTGGCCAGCAGCTCCCCGCTCTTGTTGATCAACTCACACAGCTGAGTCATCTGGCCTAAAGGCAGAGAAACATATGAGAGTGCTGAAAAGTGAAGTTCAAACACTACCGACCTTGTTGCATCTCTCTTTAGAAGAACAGACGATTACACAAAACAACCTAAAGCTGTGTAGTCTATAAGGTTGTAAAAAATCATTGGTTTTCATGCTACTCACAAAATTAAAACAATTATCTGGAAAGAAAATAACAAGTGGTATTACATTCTTCATGATAATATTGTCTGTGCGCTTTATCACTTCTTTGTATTTCTAAGTGTAGTTAATCCTTCAATAAGCAATTGTGTTTTCTTTTTGTATTGTTGATCACTTGCCTAGATAAATTACAAACATCTTAAATTTTAAACTGGAGGCTAAATACTAGAGTCTAAATAATTTATATAATGAGTGGGAGATTTTAATTGGTAGCTAGATAGATAATAACGTTAAATCATTTTATACACAGTACAAACTTGTAGGTCCTCACTGACCATGTTTATTAAGTTGTCTCATTTACAGGTATAACCGTATATTTTCTCATAGCAACAACCAACAGACAATTACCTGCAAACGTACAAACTAACGTATTAAAAATAGTAGTTTGCGGAAACAATTTAATCTAAATCGGTCGGTCAAGTGTCCTGTCAAGGCCTTGCAACAGAGGTATGGCAAGTGTGATAGACAGACGACCCTAAACCAATTACATTTACTAATTCAGCTCGTCAGCCAATCATGTGACGCTAGGGCGGGACTACCGGTAGGCAGGCACCAGAAATAATTTTCCAGATCAAAAACAAAAAGTATGATTTTGAGGTACTGTTACATTAGCTACCTACTTCGAGGTCACTCTCAGTGACACTGGTGGAAAATGTATAATTTGGCGACACTTTACGCAACTCTAACTATCAAATTAAGTCGTTTTTGGCGTGTGTTTACATGATAAAGCAAAAGAGGGCTCTGACCAGTTTGGCTGCCAAGCTATCGGCAAGGCATTGGATAGCATAAGCTAGCTCACTAGCTAATACTTCCCACTCGAATAAGTTTGCCAGCCCTACCTTGAGCGGAGAGCTGCCGCACATTGTTCACAAATTGCTCCAAAGCTGAAGCCATTATTTCCTGGATCCAAAGTGGAGGTAATATGCACTGTTTTTCATTCAAACGTCAGAAACAACTCCGTCCGGACTGAGACAGGGGGCCACACAGCCGCCACTGAGGTAAAGCTACCGCGAGATCTTAGAAACAGAAGAGAGACAGCAACGAGATTTGCCAGAGCAACGACTGGATTCTTAAAGAGACAGACACTGTCATTGGCCGTCCAAGACGTAACCTTTTTTTCATCCAGAACTAATTTGAAATTACAATACAGAAAACTGTATCATTTTTATTCGTCCATGTTTAAAACCTTAGCGGATTATTTGAAGTCTCACTGTTTTAAGATAAAACATAGGAACTGACGTAGCTGGGCTTGAGGGTTTTTTTTAACTTTTTTTAACAAAGACGTACTAAAATAGCAAGAGCCTTCCTTGTATATTCAGCTTAGGTTGATGAATTTTTCTATCCTATTCAATTACTAACATGTATTAAATACTAATCTTGTTATCTGTATATCTTGGTAATTACATATTAAATACATTATGCACAAATATTATTCATTTTTATCATTTTATTTCTGAAAAAACAGACATGTTCAAAGAAATCTGCTTTGAAATCACACACCCACAAGTGTTAAGCACTTCTGTCTCACAGCAAGAAGGCTGAGGGTTCAATCCCGGGGCCATCTGGTGACAGCCTACCTGTGTGGATTCTGCATTTTCTCACTGTTCTTCTGTAGGGTACCCCAGCTTCTTCCTACCTCCCAGACATACATGTGTTAGGTGAATTGGAGGATCTTAATTGCTCAGAGTGAATGAATGTGAGAGTTAATAGTTGTAATTCGGTAAGTGTGTCTCTAAATGTTGTGTGTGATTATATGGTGATTGACTCTGGACAGGATAATGTTATTTATACAATTAGTCAAACATTTATTTGCTCATTTAAACTACTGTATGAAATTCTATATAAAATTATGACGTATAGTATGAAGATTTTATTTCTACGTAATGGTTACTAAAGCTTCACTACCTGATTTTTTCTTTGTTGTCACTGTATCGATTCCACTGACCCCCAAAAGCAGCCTAGGGACCTCTCCTGCTTTTCTTTTATTAAAAAAAATAAAACCAGACCAATTTTTCCTCCACAAAATACTAATACATTTCACCAAACTTTAGTATAAAGTTCAGTGTTAGATTAGCTGCGACTTCAGCAGCAGAACGGCATTTATCTCTGCCTCGTAAAACATTACGTGACTGAATTAACAGTATTTATCCATGTTTTACGTTGCCTCTCTTTTCTCTGTTTTTTAGCTCTTTTGCTGTGTGCAAAAACATATTCAGCACTTAAAATACACTTTATCAGCAGCTATTAAACTTCCTGCAATATTATATGACAAGCCGGTATTAACAAATGGGAGCGCTCCTTTTTCGAGCATGTGGTTTTCTGTTCGCTTGAGGTTCTCATCTATTAAAATCCCTGATAATAAACAGTAGATTGCATCATAAAGCCTGCTTTTTCAAAAATGATTGCTTTTACAATATATTATTTGGGGTTTAAACCCTTTCCCCAACTAGAAAAAAAAATATCAGAAAGAAACAGTCTGTTTAGGTATTTATCTGTTAAACCTTGACACTTAAGGCGTCCCTCAGCAAGTAACAGAGTGATCCATCCTGTTTCGCGAACCATCTTTGTTAGAGGCAGTTGTACAGTTTGTTCTTTACTGCTGTTTTTTCGTGTTGCTGCAGTGGCATTTCCTTGCTGTTTTGTCGTTAGTGGCAGCACAACAGCAACTGTCACATACACTGCAGCCCTAAAACAGTGCCTTTAGACTTTTAAAGACTACACTGACAAGCCATGCAGTGTTTGAGGAACACTGTTAGCCCAGGCATGTCACATTTGACCTGCTCGCTGCTGTGCCACTAGCCACTCAGCTAAAATTAGCCACCGACTGTTAGCTCAACTACAGCTGACAGGCAGAGCTGCTCACAATGGAAAACTTTAAATTGCATTGCCACACAGCTGGTAGTAAATAGTTTAGTGGGTAAAACATCTTGAATGAACGAAGTGTTAGGGAAGCATTGCCTTAAGTCGTCCCATCAGTTGTTTTGGTGAGCTTTAACGTCAGTGCAGTCAGGAGTGAACTATGTTGTTGCTGTGCACTACACGCCTACTCGGAAGAAGGCAAACTTTTCTCCGTGATCCGTTTAAGAGGATTTGCGTAAACATGTCGTCCTCCACCGCAACGGGTAAGAGACTCCGGGTTTTGGTTGACATGGACGGAGTCCTGGCGGACTTCGAGGGGGGTTTCTTGAAGAAGTACCGTGCCCGATACCCTCAGGATCCGTACATCACCCTGGAAGAGCGGAGGGGCTTCTGGGTGTCCGCGCAGTACGGCCAGCTCCGGAGTGACCTGTGTGTAAGTCACGGTCTGTGTGTGTGCATGAACACAGCATCAAGTACGTGGAAGGTTACAGAATACACTATCTGATGGCATAAGGTCAATGTAGTCTATCATCTAGTATGGGCATTGGATTCATTTTATTATTCATTTAAATAGGGAACATATAAGTGTACTGACTATAGGGTCTCATGGGAGCATCACGGAAACCATTGCATTTACCATACGCCTATGTTAAAGTCAGAAAAAATAAATGCAAAATAGATTCAGTGATGCAAATAATACATTTAAACTGTTGAGTAGTAACAGAAACAGCCCACATTATTGTTAACCTATAAGAACATTATTGATTGACAATAGTAGCCCCTATTGTGACATATATTGTGACCTGAAAAGCCTATTTTGTATACTAACGTCAATGCCCTTTTCCTTACTCTTGCTTTTCTGATGTTTAACTGGCTGTGTATACATTTGTGTGTGTTGTGACTCCAGGATAAAGCCATCAGTATCTGGGAGTCCAAGGACTTCTTCTTAGAGCTGGAACCCTTGCCTGGAGGAGTGGAGGCGGTCAAGGAAATGGCCAAGATGGATAAGTATGTTCCGTCTTATCTGATATTTAATTTAATGGCCACCGTGTCCAACTGACGTGCAGTGATTACATGTGTTTTGTTGATTACGTTCAGGGTGCGTCAACCTGAAGAACAGGGTGTTTTCTATTTCCTTTAGCATTCTCGGAGAGAAGTAATTTCTAAAAATAGCCTCTCAAGAGCTTGAAACTCCATGTTAATGTTTACTCCTCATAAAAATGAATGAGTTGTTTTAATGAACCTGTTTATCTGACAGTCAGCAACATGATGGTATCTCATTTTTAATCTCCAGTTTCCTGGCAGAGTATACATTAGCAATTTCACATTAGTCCAATAAAAAAAAAAGATATTTGTATCTTTATAATTTTTTCCACTCTGCCTTGTTGTTTCTCTTTGTTTTTCCAGCACTGATGTCTTTATTTGCACCAGTCCTATAAAACATTACAAACACTGCCCATTTGAGAAGGTAAAAGCTGCAGATTAACTGTCTCTTTGGTTCCCATTTGGAAATGATTAGGTTTCCTTATTCTAATCTAAGCGCCTTGCCATGCATCTGTTTTGTTTCAGTATGCGTGGGTAGAGAAACATTTTGGCTATGACTTTCTGGAGCAGGTCATTCTGACCAGAGACAAGACGCTGATCAGTGGAGACATTCTCATTGACGACAAGCCGGACATTCTAGGTGTGAACACAAACTGTTCTGGTATAAAGTTGAACTGACACTGCTGTGATGACACAACACACACAATAGGTACAGATACTGTCTGTACTGGCGTAGTGGCACGCATCTGGACTCTCCATTAGCTTGTTAAAAATACACAGATCTGCATAATTTTGCATGTTACAACAGATCTCAACAGACTGAAGTGATGGTTGCAGCACACAAAGCTTAGAAGAAAACAAATGCGGATTGTGTTCATTTGAACACAGTTGATTTCAGTAAAAACTTAACTGACTTATTTACAAACTTATAATTATAATTCATAAACAGGATAGCCCTGTACCATAAGTTACCATGGGGATGAAACCCTCTCAAAACCTTACCACCTTCTTGTTCCACAAAACTTTGTTTAAACTAAACTCACCTTAGTAAAAACCGAAATTTCAGGCCTCGGTCATAATGTTCAGTTGTTTTCTTTTGTGAGCTGTGATTGGTTGAAAGCTACACACTCGATATTGTCTCTCAACGAAGAAATAAAGGAACTGAAAGACAGACAGAGGGCAGATGGTTGACACAACCCCAATATTGTTCAAAAGGGACATAGGTATTGAATAAAGGGGTCTTCTGTTGTGGGAGGATTTCTTCATGAAGAAATCCCGCATATTATGCTTTTAATGTGTTCACAAATATCTTCTATGTTATGCTAATTTCTACATTAGCCATGAATGAGCTAATCAGTTAATTGACTCATACATCCATGCCTAATAGGTATTCCTAATTGTGCAGCTCTTTTATGGTCACATAGGCTTGCCAATGAATCTGGCAACTGAAAATGAATTTTGTTTTTTCTGCTCCCTCTCGGCATCAGTGTTACATAAGCCACTTTGCATAATTCCATGCAGGCGTTCATGCAGTTTGATTACTGTCTGTCCACATGTGCTGAAATGCCAATGTGGCTGTTTACGTACATGCATAATAGTGAGCTTAAAGTGTCTAATCTTCGTCTTTAAAAATATGTCTCGACCAGGTGTGGAGCCCAATCCGTCATGGGAGCACATCCTGTTTACAGCCTGTCACAACAAGCACCTGGATGACAGTTTCTCACAGAGACGCCTGCTCTCCTGGGACGACGACTGGAAGGGCATCCTTGACAGTAAACGACAATGACCCATGTCCAAATCCAGCAGCTGGGCCTAAGTGGTGCAAACTGCCATGATACACAGCCATCAACAACAAAAAGGAACATCATAGACACATCATCTAAAAAAAAAAAAAAAAAAAAAATAGAAAAAGAGGAACGAGTCATAGTTACAGGGCTTTTCCACTGAGACAGATTGCACTGTTAGAATGGCAGCCATACACACGTTTGACCATAAGAGGGCAGTCTAAGACTAAGTGTGAAGCTGACTCCCAACAAAACAAATCAACATATGGACACATGGATTTTAAAAGAGGTCTAAGGCTTAATTCACTAAGTACGTTTTATGGATATTTTATTTTTTTTAGCCAGTTAGGCAGTTACAGGTCTGCGATGCTTTAATAGCCAAACAGGGGCCCTCCATTACTGCTTGGCTTCTTAAACTCATGTGCAATACAGACATGGGACAATGAGCCAGACCAACATTATATTACATGTAGGGTAACTAATAAACATATGGTTCTGGTTTAAAGGGATCGTTCAGTATTTTGTTAAAGCAGGTATGTGGGATACTTGGGATAAACTTATTTCTTACAGTTGATTGCAGTCAGGACAGCCTTATTTTAGAGACAGAGACTTGAGCTTGGTGTTATGTATGGTCGCTTGGTGCTAATGTGTCAACAATAGAGACTTCTGTTTGTGTTACACAGAAGGTATTTATTTTCATTCTTTATCATAGGATTGCATTTTATTCTGTTTCTTTGATTATACAACACCAGAACTTAGCACTCCCCAGTACAAACACCTCAATATGGACTTGTGAACCAAATTTTGCCACTTTTTAGCAGCTTATAATGTGGAAATATACTCTATGGACCACATATTCAGGGGGCGTTACTGTCTGACATTTATCTACTGCAAGGAAATAAATTAGCTATCCAAACACATTTAAAGATATTGGACTATCCCTTTAAGAGGTGATTTGGTTACATTGGTGCTTCCTTTTTGTTTCTCAAGGATCTATGCATTTCACTTATTCATGTAAAGATGTACGACAATGCTGAAAACGCACACATTACTACTGTATGCATGTTGCCAAAACCACAAGTGTTAAATACATGAGACATTACAGAAACAGAAAAGACATATACTATTAGACACTTTTAAAATCATTTCAATGATTTAGAAAGTAATTTTATTTTTGATTAATGCAGTGTACAGCCAGGGATTATAAATAGTCACTAATATATAAAATGTATTATTATTAGGGTTCTTAGCCAAACAACTTTCTGTAATATTTTAAGCCATAGTTTTATTTTTTCTTAATTTTTATCACTTTTTTTGTGGGATTTCAGGAAGCATTACTTGAAGTTTCTGTCAGTTTTGGTTAAATCGTTTTGGCTATTTTTGCCTTTCACTGCTGCAAACGTGCTGTGGATGTTGAATATGTATAACACACGTGTACTAAGTGCTGTATTGTGCTGCCGGGTTTAATGTACAAATGTAGACTGGCTTAATTCTGCCTAGAGGATGTTTTAACCATGTTTTATTCCATTTGCATAAAACACAAACCAAAGAACCAGTAATGGAAGTTGTGTCCTGATTTTGAGTGCATTTGCAGGCAAGAGCTTTCTATTTCTATTTATATCATTATTTTCAGTTTAAGGTAATGTAGGTTCACAAAATCAAATTGAAAAGATTCTCACACTACTTTGACTTTATTTTTCAGTACTTTGTCTTCCAGCTATACGGTCCATTGGTCAACCATCAACATACATCATTTGGTGGAGCTAATCAGTTGGATTTAAATAGTTAAAAGAATAAATTAATTGAAAGAAACATTTACCAAGTTGGCAGTAATTTGAAAAGGTATATCTCTCCAAAGTGTCAGCTTAATACCCCATGCCATGTAGATTTTCTTGAGGGGACTTAGTGGCTCCCAGCCATTAGCTTAAGTTAGCTTGAGCTGAGTTTGCGGACAATCATGCTAGTGTGTTAGCCATGGTGGCCCAGATTAAAATAAAAGTAAATGAACCACAACAGATATAAAAACACCAAATACAATATAGCTGTAATTATGAAAGTTGTGGTTTCCAGAAGGATACTGAGGGCAAAACCGGCGCGACAGAAGCTTACAATTCAGCCCATGGAATGAATTTGGAAATTACGTAGAATAAAAGTTACTGCTATTCCTAAATTGTCCACTGGGAGTGGCACTGTTTTAGTAAGTAGTTAAGAGAGCAGCATCTTGGTTCCAGACTATAATCCAACAGAAAACATGGGGTGACATTAAAAATGCTGTTTCTGAGGGAAAACCAAGAAATGCAAAGGAATTGTGGAATATAGTCCAGTGGTCCTGGGCTGTTCACAGGAGCCAGAAGCTGGTCGACTCATGCAACACAGATGTGTCAGCTTTCGCAGGAAATCTAAAACATTTTTTAGTTTAAACAGTAAATGTTTGTGTTTGTAAAGAAACTGCATACACAGCCTAATATTCCCTTTTTTCACTTACTAAAAAACTAAAAACTAAAAGAACTAAAAAATGTGATCATTTTTGTTCATGTTTTGATTGGGAATAGAATAAGCAGTGTCCCCAACGTTTTTTGTTTTTTTTTTGTGTATGGAAAAAAAAAGCTATTATAAGGATTTTGAAATTTACTCACTTTTAAGAACACACAGCTGTAGCAATAGTCTCAATAGTCACAGATAGTCCACAGACAAGTGAGTTTCACGCACAATGAGCTGCTTTGGCTTTATGACTGGGTAAGAAATCGTGACATTCGGGATAGGAAGAGGGCAAAATTTGGAAATGTTGGTGTTTTTGTAGATATGTGCCCAGGACAAGAGACAGGGGGCCTACAATCAGGTAAAATCAGGACATATGGTCACCCTATCTACACCTCCAGTTTGTGCCAGACTGATGATGACTAGAGCTAAGTGCTACACTAGAAAGTTACTCAAAGGAGAGTTGCAAAGGAAAACAACAGCAACTGCAAGAGCCACTTACTGAGTCTCTTATTAATATCTTTGGAATATCAAGGCTTTGTTTTCATGTGCATTTGAAGCTATAAAATGCGTATTTGAATCTATTCTGTTGTATATTTTGTTAATGTGGGTTCACAAAACTTCAGCCTCGCTTGGTTTTACACACATCTGCTTCACCACTCTGTTTCCAGCGGAACTATGGTCCATCTCCCACCGGCCAGCCCGGTCAGGTGTTTCTCAGCGGCGCAGTGGAAGTCACGGGAAGTCGTGTCTGTTCCATGTGATTGGCCGCCCCGCTGACCGTGATGTACAAAGACTGAGTGAGCGTCAGATGGGCAGTCAGTCGGGGATCGGCCATTTGTCAGAAGCTTGTGGAGCTTATTGTTGTTTGCTGAAGCTAGGCCTGTTTCAAGAAGCAGTTTCAAACTCAGATTATGTTAAACCTGGGTTTTGTTCCTTTCTCCAGAGTTCATCTGAGTTCCTGCGTCTGAAGGAGCTCGATGATTGGATGATTTAGTTCCTCATTCACAGCAATATAGTTAGTAATATTAAGTGAAAAAATTGTATACGGCCTGGAGGACTACCACTAAAAGCTTTTCAATAAGGAGGCACTTTCAGACCATTACCTGGTAGGTGATTGGACAAACCACCAGCCAGTAACCTCCTGTCACAAGGTAATTTTAACCTGTTTTTCGGACTTTTAGCACAGTTCAAAACATTTTTCTAATTATCGGCGAACCACATGAAAGCACCATTTTACTGTTTGGGCTTCCATTTGATTACTATTGCCATAGTGAATAAAATTAGGCTCCTTTAAAAATGGGCCTCCTGCCTCAGCTGACAGACTTAGAGTTGACTGAACTAACTTTAAACACTCTTAAGTTGTCCTAGTGTCAGTAGGATATCCCTGAGCTCCAAGCCCAACACCAAAGAATATACAAAACAGACTCTAAGACAGTGGTGTCAAACTCAAAGTGGCGAGGGGTTGCGATAGTTAATAAGAATCCTTTCAGGGGCCGAAGATGGTGGCACATGGGAAGCTTTTATTACGTTTTGAATGTGAGGTTTCATTTTCATTTGAGTTTTACAAAAGTTATCTTTAACTACTATTTTCCTCTGTTTATGGGAACTGATTTTAGTTGGATTTGAACAGGTTTAAGTTGAATTTTAACAGGTTTTAGATGGATTTGAGCAGGTTTTAGGTGGATTTGAACAGGTTTTAGTTGAATTTTAACAGGTTTATATGATTTGAACTGGTTTACTTTGGATTCGAACAGGTTTTGATGGGTTTGAAGTAGTTTTAGATGGATTTGATCTTTGTAGCAAAAATTGTTGTTTGAATACAATTAAAAACTAGTGCCAAAAACATCACCTACTGAATGCCTTGGGGGGCCACATAAAACATTGCAAATGGCCGCATTTGGCCCCTGGGCCTTGACTTTGACATGTGTGCTCTAAGGTATGAGGTGAGATAACCCTTTGACCTTTAAAATTTTTTGTTTTCTCTCTTTTTATCTGTTTTGAAACTCACACAAACCTCAACTTTTAGTGCTACATAATTTAGCTGATTAGAACAACAAGCATAAAATGTCTTTCTGCAAGAAGGTTTTTATACATATATAAATTATAAATATTATATATATGTAATGACTGCATCCTTCATAACTATAAAAATATTGACCTCTTTCTAATTTCCGTAGTACATCTTGAAGCATGTCTACTGTATTGACACGGTGACAAGGTATGGCGTGGCTGCGTCTATTTTTATCCATTGTCATCACATGTGTTTATGAGCATCTTCGAATGAGCATGCTGTGCAATTATGCCTGTGGAGTCTAACAACTATGAAACATGTTGATTATACAAGTGTATAAATACTGCCCAAACTACACAAAAGGGGTTGGAATAATAGTGACAAAAGTGATGGAGGTAAATTTATCTTCAGAGTTTTTGTTTTTGTCGTCAACAAACCAAAAATATGCTAATTACGTGAGCTGCATGTCACTGTGGGAGAGCTGCAGTCAGCAGAGCGAGAAAGACTTACCTTTACAATGGTTGCCTGGTAGCGCCTGAAGCTAAAATAAAATGCTATTGAGCGGGTACAGTCACATGTGTTGTGTGTTTCTGCACATGAAAAGTGATGGGTCATCAGCCAGACACCCACACTCTGAGTCACTACCAAACATAACTCTGCAGGATCTATAGTTAAACCTACCGACACTCTTATTTCACCTGCATGTGTCATTCTGCTCGGAGCCAAAACAGAGCGTTGTGTTGTTTGTTTGGTCGTGCTGAGTTTTTTGTATCAGTCTTCGTGACCCTAAGGCCTTTTCTCACAAGAATATTTTCAAAGTGAGAGTGGTATTGTGATGATTTAATAATAATGCGTTTTTCAGTTTTAGCTGTAGCGTCTTTAGGCACAGCAATGATTCACCAGCTTCTCTGGTCATACTGCAGAGTGCTGAAGTTATCTATGACTATATGAGCAGCACATAATTGGCTGTTAATTATATGTTACGCTTGTCTGAGCGGTCAAAGGTCATGGCTACTCTCATAGAATATCTGGATTCTTTGAATATTTGTGGAGTGGATCGTGCAACATGGATAAATGAAATATGTACATTGCACAGAGAAATCAATTCCAGGTAGATGCATAAATAATAATGTGTTAACTCATGTGTTTTATTGGATTGGATTGTTTAATACTGAAAGAAAGAATTATGTTGTAACAAAATAAAATTAAGTTGAATTAAGATACAGGCACATACAGTATATACGCATAAAGTATAATTAAATAGATCTAAAGAGATTCAATTTGCCAGCTTGCAACAGCTTTTTTTCTTTCTTTTTTTAATTCTGCAAAATACTAATACATTACATCAAACAAAAGTTGAGCGCTTACCTTAAACTTTTCTCTCTGACTTCAACGTCAGACCAACATGATCCTGCAGTTATTTCTGCACCCGTTGAGTGCCAATATTTATCAGCAATTCACTTTGCTTCCCTTTTTTGCTATTTACCTTTTTGAGATCTGTTTGTGTTAACAGATATGTACAGTATTGTTGCACATGCATTATCGGTAGCCATTACTTCCATGTTGACAAGCAGTGTTAACCAACTAGAGCATCCCCAACTTGGAACATGGTTACGAGCGTGTGATTGACAAAGTTTTATGGTTTATACTGAACATTGTTATCTTCATCTATAAAATTCCTAATTATAAAGCCTAGATGACTTAAGGTCTCATTTTTTTCAGAAATGATTCCTATTACAATGTGTTATAACAAAAAAATCTGGTATGTTCAATTTTAAATGAAGAGGCATCCCTTCACAGCGATTTCCACTCATAGAAATCCTGTCAGAATGATTGTTGATTGTTTATTGACTGTGTGTCTATTTATTTGGATTTAGAAACAGTTTATAGTACATCTGTTGGTCTGGCTCCTCACCTTGCGCTGTGGCTGGATTCTCTGGATTTGAGAGTTTCCAAACTCACATAAATCCATCTTGTATCGTGCCAAGCTAACTGCTTGAGTCGAACCGTGGGCTCACCGGACTCTTGTGACCAATGATGTGTCAGCACGAACGGGAAGAGGCAGGTTTTTAATTTGACGAAAGCAACGAGCAAAAGAGCAAAGAGGGGCACGTCATATGAATCGTTGCTATGATTGGTTAAAGAAACCTCATGGTAGGCGTATACTTGTCTGGAAATCCAACCCAAATCCACAGAAACCAAACTAATTCTTTATACACAAGAGAAAAAAAATATGACAAAGGCTGGTCAGGCTTGCATTAAGCATATTTCCCTAATGCCCTGCTGTACAGCTTTACTGGAAACATTTAACATGAAAGGAATTACCAAAAAGCAGAAGTTACAAAAATATTATACACTTACTGCGAATGTTTTGTGCATCTGTTTTTCCACTTGGGTTGAAGTCATCAGAGGCCTTAAAGAATCCTAGGAGAGCATTAAAACTCTGACAGAGCAGAGAGAAGCCCTCCACAATGAACAGAGAGGGCTTACGAAAGTGCCCCTGCACAACTGAGGAAGTACCCTCATACAGTACAGCTTTTGTTGTTTGTGTGGTGTCAGTCTCCTGCACAAGATGTTCTGGGGACAGATAATACCCATACAAGCGAAAAAAGAATTTTCCCATAGTAAAATGTATAACTGGCTATAAAAACCGTTATCTGTTAAATTGCAATTTTAGCTAAATTGTTGTAAATCACTAAATAGTAAATGCTGAGAAGTTTACTGAATTCTGACTGAAAATGTACTTGCATTTAAATATACTACATGATATATATATATTTTTTCATTGTGCTATACAAAACTTATTGACCATGAAATTTACAATCCACATGTACCGTAATATCTCTTATAATGTGCCTTTATTTTTAACAGTAACAAAACTGGCAACCATAGCTGTCAGTGTTTTACTGTAAATTGGGCAGATTTATTTAAAGTGTATCTATGTTTTCACTGGCTACACAGTTATAAATGTTGTAACATTAACAGTAAAGTACTGTTGATTAGCAATAGTAAACAGTAACACTTTTGTAACTAAGTGTAGTAAAATACACACGACATATTGTCAGTTACATATATATCATATAATCAGTAGCTTAAAAATATACAGCTTGAATTCTCTTTTAAAATGTTTAATAAAAACCTTAAATGAACTTGTAAAATATCATAACATCTTTAAGGTTTATTTTCCCCCATTATTGTTTTATTTTTTGTAATATGCATCATGTGTACATTATATTACAGTATTTTTACTGTAAACAAAAAATATATATATATATTTATGTATTTAAAGGCGCCTTTGTAACACCCAATGTCACCATACTAGTCAGATAAAAGAAAAAGGTACAGACCACATAAATAGACATCATTAAAAACACTGATAAATTAGATTAGATGGGTTTTATTGAATTTGTAATAACTAACAGTGATTTGCCGGTGCCAGTGTTATGGGTGATGTTGACAAAAAACAAATTATATATCTTCTGTGTCCTAGTCTAGTCTGAGTGTATTTTCCACAGCACAGTAAGATGCATGACTGTAAAAAAACAGAACAGAGCATGTGTTCATTCTTTTCCTGTTTGTTTTTGCTCTTTCCAGGACAGTCCCAAGACCAGCCGCCCTTCTGCATTCTGCACTTTAACCCCTGGTTCCATTCCACTAATTGTTTTATGACATGGAAGGAAAACTGTATGTTGCAAAATCAGTTCCAGACAAAACAATGTTACAACAGAGGTGATGATTAAATCAGATTTTACAGCTTGAGCATATGTAGAATGTTTTCTCCAGATTTTTCCATTCCTCTTTCTTAGTTCAGAGATATTATTAGAGGGAATGATTAACTTAAATGACCCACAGGTCTGGATGTAAATGCACTGTACGTTCTTTTTTTTAGTATACAGTTGCACAACTCCGCAAAAACAACACTTTTTGCCATTCTGCTTATCATCAGATCTGAGTTAAATAAGCATCCGAAGTTCAATGAGAGCCAATAAAAGTTTTGCACCAAGATTAGCATCAAATATATATTTTGCATCAGCTATGCTACTTACCAAACAACATTAACTTTGTTTGACAATCACAAGAAATGTTTTACATTTAATCTTTCTCTGTGTTTAGAGGCTACTATCAGCTAAGGTCAAACAATACTAACCCAAATAATCATTTTTGTTTGTTTGTTTGTTTTTTGTGCATGGTATACTTTTTACTTAATAATTTATTTATCTATTTCTTTTTGCTGAGTTTCTTTAGCAATGTAAACATGTTTCAAATAAAATAGTGTCTTAGTGGATATTAAATCAAATACAGACACGTTATACAATGTACAAATAATCTAAAAATCGTGCATAATCATTTTTGACACTTTTCAAATTTTTAAATTTAAACTTTTAGTCTACCAATTTTAACATACAGTATGGCTAACAGCACCAACCATGGGCAACCATTGTCTTCCCAAACCAACACCCTACACAAGAAATAACCCTGTTGTTCAAATTGTGCAGAAGTGCCACTTGAGGGTTAGTATGGTGACTTGTAGCTGGGTGCCCTACAGCAAATTAGCTCCACCATTAAGCTGTACAAAATAGATAAAAGCACATAGTTCTGTAGCTTCATGGTGGATTCAGCAAAATAACATTTGTTGTATAACCCACTAATGTTCATCTCATCTTACTAAAACTGGGTTAGTTTTGATCATTGTTTGACCATTGACCATTCGCCTATTGTCAAAGCATAAGCCCAGATAAAAATGCAGAACACTGACCCACACTTTGCTCTAGCATTTATAATTCCCCATAAAATATTTGTCCTTTCACACCAACGGTAAGACGCTCTAATAAACTTGATAACACCTCCTGTTCAAACCTTACTGACTGATGCTTTAGCCCAAGACTCCATCCACAGGCACAAAGTGACAAAACATTCGCAGAGTCTTTTATTGATAAATTTGGATTGGAATTATCCTTATTGTATTCCTATTGTATTCTTTTCATGTGTATTGCTTCTGTCACGTGAACCAACATCCTCTTGCACACACACAAACGCGTATCGTCTGACTCAGAATTTTGCAGGCTGTCCGTTTTTGCCAGTCACAAACTGAGTCATTCATCTGCACGCGCCCCTCCGCCTGCTGTACATCAGTCTGTCTATGTAGCTTTAAAAACAGGACACAGTGTTTTGCTGAGCTGGTGTTATGGACGGAAGTCAAACACTGGAAGTAATGATGGAAAATCACACACCTGTATGCAGCACACTAATCCTGATAACACTGTTTTTATGGTCTACCGTATCCAAACGGGTTGAATCCACTTCCTATTTAATCTCCCATAACACATTGCCTGCTTATATGTTATCAACAAATACTACACAACTCTAGTGCTTTTGTGTCATTTATACAAGTCAAACAAACCAGAGCTAGACTGTTTAGCCCCGCATGAGGATGAGTCATGCCTGCTTATTAGATCTGAGGGCTTCTTGTGTAAAGTAGCATCAGCATGCAAACCATAAAGTCAACAGTGAGGGTTTATGTGTGCTTTGGAGCGGCTAGCACATACAAAAATTAATGCCTCATTTAATATGATCAGCTAATTGTCGTGACTGTGTAGATCCTCATGTTACTCATTTGTAAATCAGCACAGAGAAGTTTGGTTGCCTCTTGTTGAGATCTGAATAATGACATTTGGCCAATTGGGTAATAATGTTGAACATTTGTCAATAATGTATCTTACATAAATAGAGTAAACTACTAGTGCCCTACAATTTACATTCTCAAATCGTAAGGTCAGCACAATGCAGAACTCTGAGTTAGACTTTGCAATAGCAGTTACAGTTTTGTCTTAAAATAAACAGCACAGTATTGTAATCTCTTTTTGTGTATTACTTCGGTCACGATGCATGTACAATTGGACACGCACAGATTGAAATGTGCTGTTGATAATTATCGATGCTAACGAAAGCTAAAGTGCTGCTAATTCAAAATGTTGTGTTGAAGCCTCCACAGACTCTGGGTTGTTACGAAAGCTGAGACATATTTATGGACGCCGTTTGTTTTTGAAAGGAAACAGTGGCGGCTTTAAAGTCCAGAATTAAAAAGTACTGTAATGTAATGCTATTGCTTCCAAAAAAAAAAACCAGTCTCGGTCAGATTTGTCAGGTATCTACAACAAAGTAAAAAGGCAGTAGCTTATTATGTACTGTCCGAGCAACCTTTAAAAAAAAAAAAAATTACAATTTAAAAAGTGTGTGTTCCCACGGCTCCCACAGGTTCATCTCAGGCATGCATTTACTCCTCGCTCAATCTTTTCATTTTTTCCACTTACTGACAAAGAAGCTGATAATATGCTTTGCACAAAACTCGCTAACAAAGTACAAATTATTCTTGTTCCACTTTTCTTCCATTTTTAAAGGAAACCCATCCTTTAACTGGATAGCACTGTGGAGCTTCCAGGAAAATGTCATTATTTCTCCAGTCGAATGCAATGGTTTCTGCAGAAAAAGCCTGAAAATAGACTTTTTGAACTGGATTAAGGGTTCGGTTGTGTTCCAAAGCTCAGTTCCTATGTCCAGAAAAACAGACTGCAACTGAACAATTTACAGTTCTGTTATATGCATTGTCCATATGAGTGAAACTGTTTTTTTTTTTTTCATGTTTGTTTATGTTGCTTTCAGGATACAGCCGTGTGTGGGATGTGGGATAGGAAAGCAGGTAAATTTCCACAGCCGACAACAGCACCAGGCCCCCGCGCATTACTCTGCCATCTATCTACCCTGCTACAAATATTGCTCTTGACGCACCGTCGCCTGTACATGTAACCCCTTTTAATAGCGGCTCCATTTCCAGACACCAGAGCGAGCTGGAAAATTTTCACTTTGGTCCACTCACGTCACAGACACAGCCTTATTAGTATCATCAGTGCTGCCAGCTTCAATATATACTAAATGAAGACATGCAGAACTCTCACGCACATTTGAATGCGAGCGAAACAATTATGAGACCAGCGATTGCCAAAAATTAAGACCACATTTGCTAGAAAAACCTTTAACTTCCTGTTATCAATCATCTGCCCACGTATTTCCCAATAAGAGCTTTTATAAATGGAGTAATATTGGCCGGCTGCAAACTGCTACCGCCCACTTACTGTAATAAGCATCATTTACATGAAGCTATATTTATTCTCCTTTTTATATTTAGTCATCCGCCCATTACTAAAATGTGCCCCATGGGAAAGTCTTATTATATAATTAATCAGATACAACATATACACATTAGGTATATCTGTAATATTTTATACGTGTATGAATACGTTTAACTGTGTCTTGTTGGAGAAGCCTCTAGCAACTTGAACGACATACTGTGCAATTAAATAACTGTCGATTTTGAATGACACAAATGACTGAACCACTGCTGTGATAAACAGCAGAAAAGAAAATGTTGCTTCCGTCTGTTAAGATTCAAAAAAAAAGGTTGAGTTGTGCATTCTGAGCTGTCACTTTTTCATGTCTTTAATATTGGTTTTAGTAAACATACATTAAGCCAGTTTTTACTATTTTTCTCCCACAGATTTTTCTGATAAACATAATGTTTGTTTGTTTTTTCAGCAGAACATGGGCTAAAAGAATATATGTGCTTAGCTTTTGTCCCTTGAAAATGTAGTTATGGGTCTGTAAATATGGGTTTATTTTGTTGGTGGTGTTTGATGGAAAACCCTGGACCAAGACCCATCTTTTCTCATATTAATCATTCGTTTGACCATTGTTTCACTGAAAACACATTGTTGTTTGAATCCTCCGTGCCAAGAGCAACTAAATTGCAGTTGTCAGTAGTCGCAACAGATGCATAAAGCTGGTTTAAAACATGATTTTGAACGTCGAGAGTTTAGGTATGTAGAAAAAAAAAGTTGGCATCATCCACGAACAGAATAAAAAACAATACAATGGTTCAAATGCTCAGGTCTTGTTGGCCCAGGACATAGGGTTCAGTTTGTTGTCTGAAGCTGCTGTCTAAGGAGCCCCATAGGGGACATGTGAGAAGAAAAAAAAAAAACTAATACAAGGGCTTGAGTTTCTTCATGCGTGGGAATGACAAAAAACGCAAGGCCATGGGGTAATTTTACATGGCATGCATTGTATGTAGCGTTTTGGGTTTTTTTTATCAAGCACTCACACATTCACACTGTGGTGGTAAGCTTCTGTACATCTGTAGCCACAGCTGCCCTAGGGAAGACTGACAGAGAGACTGCAAAATCAACAGTAACAACGACCTCTCCATCCACCCCAAACACAGCACCACAATCACACTAATGCATTCATAAACCAGTGCCAGTGCCACATTTGTCATTCCCATGAGTTATCACATTGCCACATAAAGATCAACTTGTGGTGCCCTGTTCCGTGCATGAAGAGACCCAGGTCTCGTTTTTTTTTGGGGGGGGGGTTCTCATACGTCCTCTTCATAGATGTTTTGTTTTGTTTGTTTTTTCGTTAGTTTTGAAAACTTCAAATGGAACCTGAGTCCGTGTAAAATTTATAGAGGATGTAGCGATAAAAATTGACAAAATGTTGGTCACTTTTTGACACAACAAAGAGACAGAGATCTGTCAACTACATGGAAATGACTAAAGCATTGTGGGAAATGTAGTTTGAGCCGTTACCATGACCTAATATAGTACAGCAATCTCAGCTCTAAAACTGATCAAATCTCAGTCAGATTCAACGCTTCTAAACGCTAGAGATCAATAACAGTGGTAGGAATTTACTTCATATAATACTTCACTACTATAATAATACTTCAAGGTGTATGTGGCTCTGATTGTCTCATTCTGACAGGAGGAAATTCTAGAGCCATGTTGATTTGTAAATATTGGAAAAAGCATTGTTTTAACCAATCAAAAGCCAGTGTAGTTTTGCATTTGAAGCAAAAAATTAAGAACCAATCTAATGTAGCCATAGAGTTCAATATAAGCTATAAACTATATCTAAATCAATTTCTAAATGTGAAAACAACACATCTATGAAACCTGACCCATTTTATTAAATGGCTTAAATCCAGAAGGAAGTCCAGCAGACTATCAGCAGATAAATAATTCAGCGAGTTCTGAGGCAGAAGATTCAGAATGCGTTTACAGAAGCCACGGACTCAGCGGATGACGACAACACACACGCTGTATCATTGTGCGTATAGGATTCATGCGTGGTGAGAAAAGACAGGCCTTAACACAGGCTTAAAGCTCACACTGACTCATATAGGCCCCTTTTTCATGTGAGATAAATGTACAGCAGGACACAGGCTTAAGCATAAACACTGGGAAGCAAGTCCAAATTTAAATTCCTCTGATAGTCTCCAGCTGGCTTTTATGAAAAATGTACCTAGCAATAATGGATCCTTTTAGTATTGGTAAAAAAAAAAACATGAGGAGTGTGAGCATTTTGTAATGGCTGTATCCCTCAAATACAGGTGTGTGCTGTCAGTAAGTGGATAGAGAACATGTATGAATATTATACTTAGAACTTTGTTGTGCATGGCTTGTGCAAAATGGCACAGAATGGAACATAAAGGACCATCAAATATATATGTGCTTCCTCATCAAAGACTGTTAACCTGAGATTAACATTGCAATACCATGCTGCAGCAAATCCCATATTCAGGTATATTGTAAAACATCATGGTAGACATAGACTGGCTCCATTTCCTTGTGGTTTGTTATGATACAGCAACATACTTGAGTAGGACTGGAGTCCATCAGTAGAATATTGACTGTTAACAATATAATGAAAGTGTCTGATTTTGTGCTTTTCAGTTTAATTCTACTTCAAGGAGAAATATTTTGCAGCTGACTCATCTCTGACATCCACTGGCTGCTCTCTGTTGTTCAGAAGCCCAATGCAGGGGATGGTCCATGTTGTTCAGAGTAGCATTCGTACATTTGTGTCTGTCACTCCAATATTTCTACCAGAGTCTCCAAAATAATATGAACCAGCCCTCTCTTTAAGTTTTTTTCTAGTTGCCTATAATTTTTCTGAGACTGTCCCTCCAACAGACTGCAAAATAAAAAAATGAATAAACTTAATTATGCAATAAGTGTACCTTTTAGTAAAGTACCGATTGTTAAGATTTAAGTTTAGAACAAAACGGAGCGACTTTAGACAAAACAAGGCGACTTTAGACAAAACAAAGCAACTTTAGACAAAACAGAGCGACTTTAGACAAAACAAGGTGACTTTAGACAAAACAGAGCAACTTTAGACAAAACAAGGTGACTTTAGACCAAACAGAGCAACTTTAGACAAAACAGAGCAACTTTAGACAAAACAGAGCAACTTAAAATTTAAGTACTGAAGACCAATCAATTTCCATTTTCTAAATTTTGGCATAAAAATATAATTGCTGCATGCCTTCATCAAGTGATTTATTTGTTTTTTAAAATATGTGTCATGATTGGCCTTGCGTCACTGGGCTTATAATATGTTCTCCAGCCAGGCTTACCAGAATCTACCAAAAGTAATAGTGTATCTATGTATATATGT
Source organism: Rhyacichthys aspro (assembly GCA_036850595.1). NCBI lineage: Eukaryota > Metazoa > Chordata > Actinopteri > Gobiiformes > Rhyacichthyidae > Rhyacichthys > Rhyacichthys aspro. Next base: position 14,235,805 of record CM072166.1, on the reverse strand, counting down.
ATCACAAATAAATCTAAAATCTAATCTAAATCTTTCAAATCTGGAATCAAGATTTTTTTTTAGCAGATATGCCATGGTTATATTTATCTACTCATTCCATGTTTCAAAATGGAACCTTATTTATGACACCATTATACATGTCTCTTCATATTTCAGACGTCTTCAGTTCAAAATAGAGGTGTTGCTGCTGCTGGAGGTTTAAGATGACATATTTTTTAGAAAACCTGTTGCAGCTAAGTCGACCTTGTTGTGCTATTTTTGGTTCCATTTTCTTGGATCCCAGTTTCCAGAAATAGGTAAGTACAAATATGTGATTCATTTGCTTTTGCTGTTTACATTAAACACTGTGGTTCAGTGTCCTAAGCAGCTTGTTTATTTACATTTGCTTTCAGTGGCCTAAAATAGTTCTGCTTGATGCTGTTCAATGATGTGTCAGTGTTTTCATGTTAGATATTTTTATTGTGTTTTCAACTCGATTTTTTTGTTTTTTTTTTTAACAAATGCACATTGGCAACACAATTATGAGCCAACCCAAATGGAAATGGAGTCTGCAGCACACCTCCATCTAAAATAGAGTGGTCACCGGGTTAAACCAATCCCTCTGAAGGATATAAACACTCTAGTTTTCATTAGATTTTACTAAGTCCTGAGGATAGAGGACGTTTTGTGTTTTGAAACTGTGTCCAACCCCTTAGTAATTTAGATTTAGATGTAAATGGTTTAATTTATTTTTGGATTCAACTAATATATGCAACTTTGGCCAGCACACTCAGCAAAACGCTGGATGAAAATGTATGCTTTGTACCACCTGCATGAATTGCTGTATTTATATGGACATTTCTTGTATGGAACACTAGTCCAAGAGTGCACTCCATCTTGTCACTTCTAGACCTTACATAACCTGTCACAGCCAAACGTTAATTTGAAACTTTCTGTCAGAAGTGAGTCAAAGTGCTGGCTGATGTAAAAAGCTTTCGAGTTAACTTCCAGTATGTGCTGATTAACTGTGGGTTACGTATGGCCTGTGTTACTTTTGTCTTTTGTTATTTTGGTGCCGTCTTTCCAAGTGTGAGTCTATGACAGGCAGGCGAGGGTGGAAACACTGCAATTCTCAATCCTCCAACAGCCAGCTATGAAGTGAGAATAGAATAAATAGAAAAAGAAAGACAATTATTCACCAAAAAAACTCAGAGATTAATAAAAATAACCTACTTCTTTTGAGGAAAGATGAATCATCGGAGTGTGAAAATACTGAAGCGTCTCTTCCAAGCTCTCACTGGGGTGTGAGGGTTTCACAGGGAGGTCCTGCCAATTCAGGGCAGACAAGAATAGTATTTTGCTCTGTCTTTGTTTGAGCCAAATAATGCCTGTGCTATTCTTAAAAACTGGAATTGCACATATTATTTTAGTGTGTCTTCATTTCATAAAATCCCATGCCAGATGAATTGTGACGCCAGCTTGTTTGGATTATGTTTCCGCTCTTTTAAATCTGTAATGTATACTGCTCAGGGTCTGTGTGTGGGGATGAGACAGCTGAGCCATCTTCATTCCAAATGGTGTGCCAGGAAACTTCACACAGTGACGTACTTGCCAAACAGATTGAGGAAGGCTCACAGTGTAATGTGCCATATTGATGCTGAGTTGTCACTCATAAATGTGTGTGTCGCTTTATACACTCAATATGGCAATTGTTGCGCGGCTTTCCCTCCAGTCCCCTGGTGTTTTGTTGTTTTTAGACACGGCAGACTGACGCTTGATGTCGTCATCATCGTCCCAAAAGCTACACACGATGCTTGTATGGATCAGCCACATTCACACCATCTTGAAATATTAAGTGTACCTAAGGTGAGCCATCCGGATCAAGACAAGATGTTGATCTTACCGTTTTAGGATTTACATTTTGTGATTTGTTTTTGGTCCAATCTCATTCATTCTTTTGTCTTTCTTGTCCTGTTAGGTGTTGCGAGTGACTGGAGCCTATCCCAGAAGCTTTGGGCCTGAGGCGGGGTCCAACCAGGACAACGGTTGCAAGGCTAACACTTAAGGCGTACTCACACCATGTAAACCTTTCCTTGCCCTGGCCTGAAATACTTCTAAAGTCTGGTTCATTTGGCTCATGTGTGCGCTCTCATCCTTGTTTGAGAACAGAACGCTTCCAGGTCTCATCGCGATTTGCTGCGAAACAGAACAGTTGGTGACACATGCGCTCTAGCACTAGTAGAAGCCGTGTACATGGCGTGTTTTATGTGACAATTCATCTCACAGTCCATTTAAACAATGGAGGCAAAAGGTTTACAGTGGTCTGATGGACCTAATGTGACTCAAAATCAGACTCAAAATAAATACCTCTTGTTTATGTTCTCCATTATACTGTTTGAATGATGTCCGTTGAGCGTTTGAGCGATTCTGTGCTACTTCTAAACAAACGGCGAACTGTGGCGACGTAGAAGTCCTGAGACACCCGATGCGATGACGTTACTGGGTCCAGGTAAGGATTCTTATTGCATGTGTGAGTACAGCCCTGGTGTGAGTGCGCCCTTAGACAAACAACCATTCACTCTCACATTCGATCACTGGGGGCAATTTAAGTTCAGATCTTTGGGCGCTGAGAGAACTACATGCAGACTTTTCACAGAAAGGCCGAGTGAACCGCCGACCTTGTTGCTAACCACTCTGCCACTGCACATTATTCTGACTAATGTAAATGTAAAGTGAGAGGTTAGTCAAATTTCATTCTCTGATGCTATTTCAATATCTTTTTCTGCAGAAGAATAGAAGAAGCACTAACTCCAAGAAATCCATCTTGTATTGCTCATTGCAATGCGTTTTTTCATGACCCACTGCATGTTTGGCCTAATGGTGTACAGCCAGCAAACATGGGTTGGCTCTGATTGGATGAAATGACCTGGTGATGTTACTGGCGATCATCACTGTGATTATTTTTAAGTAATCACCTTAATTACCTGCCCTTTGTTAAAGCTCACTGTGAATGTCAGGCTAATCTTCACACAGCTGCAAAGAGCCAACGCAGAGCTAGTTAACCTAGAGTTTACCTATTATTTCCTCCGTTCACGTATGACGAGGCTTTAAAGTCCAAAGGTGTACTGCTCACATCTTTAGCCATTTAAATGTTAGTCTATCCACTTTGATTGTGCTTTCACTTTGCAAACAAGCAAGGTACACCGTGGATATTTGGAACTAAACTCTGAACGCTAAAACTCTGAAGAGATATACTGACAGATGATTGGTTTTGTTGCACTCTTCTCACATTGACATACCTTTTACCTATTTTTTTTATTGCAGGACCATTTGGATTTACATGCACGGCATCTAAGCTAACGACACTTCCGTTTTGTCTCCTCCTACACACCTTCTGTCCGTAGAAGAATCCAAGCAGTGCATGAGAAAAATGCATTTACATCTAAGGCGCTGTACATGTTGGCAGTAACACCATTGCTTTAATTCCGTATACTGTGTTATCACTCTGCCTCCAATGTAAATCAGTGGCCTTGTTTGTAAAGCTAGTGACAGTAGTATAAAAATGACAAGGACCTGTTTTATGAACGGGTATGGTATATTTGTAAGAGCTGATTCAGACAGAGCTTAGATTTGCCATTAGCCTGTACTATATATTTATGTCAACAGGTGATTTTCGTGCTTTAGAAATGCAGATACAATCATATTTACACACATTTTATACAAATTATTAGTCAACATTAATTAAAAAAAAAAAAAGTTTGTTGTTTACATTAAGACCTTTGCTTTCTTAGAAAATAAAGCCAGCTTTGGCCTTTCCAATGTAGTGCATCTGTATTATGGGTCATCCCTATTACATGTTTTTTCTTTCTTTTGCAGAGCCAATTGGACTAACAAGCCAATTTAGACGTCCATTTTGCCTCCTCCCACACATCTTCTGCCTTGAGACTAAGGAACTCAGGTAGTGCATAACAAAAAAAAAAAAAGTATTTGCATCTACAGCGCTGGGTATATTGTCAGAATCACCATTGGTTTCATTCTAAATCGGCCACTTTTGCATACCCCCCTGCATTTTGACACAGCGACACAATGCAACAATTATGAAACGTCACATAAGAGGCAGTGTTGAGGCTTGTTGGCTTCAAAACAATAATGCACTCCCTGAAATGAGCCGATTGATTCCATTTACACCCACACAGTCAGTTTAATGTGAATGCACTCCTTGATTAAAACAGACTCGCGGGGCCACATCAGAGACACATATTGTCTGCATGTCAAGATAAAAGGGTAAATGAAAGATAATTTGGGGAGAAAAATCTAATATGCATTACTATGTAGATACACTTGACAGGTAAATGACATTTGTGGCACAAGACATCACCAAAAAGTATGTTTTTCCAAAGGATGCCACTACACGGTTTGATCTGGAGAAATTAAATGACGCTGAGGTAAATTTAAAGCAGATAATTCATTAAACAGGGTTAGGATCGGACTGATGTAAGTGGGATGCTTACGACTTATCCTTGTGAAGCGCGGCATTGTCAACCGTCCAGTCGAGTGGGTCGCTGAGTGATCTGTTGAGATGTTTATCAGAACCGTGAAGTCAGAACAAGTGATTTTTGTGTTCTTTCCTCCTGCGGGGCCGTTAATCATGAGAAAAGCAAGATTACTTTTATTTCCTCTACTTCAGCCAAGGTCACACATCAAGTCAAGAATCAGAAGTTGTTTTGAAGCCCGGTTTTATTTGTAACGTTAAAGAAAAATGCTTCCAGTTCAGTATAGCAGTTCAAGTGGTTTCTTTCTTTGTATAATTTCACTTTATAGAGTTGAATCTTGAACACCAAAAGGCATTTCTTTGATTTGATTGTGTTCATTTGCAACGTCTCACATAATAAAAGGCTTTGAGGTGCTCAGGAGTGACCAGGTGCAAAACCGTTGTGTAATATCCCCATGACACCTTTACAACAGCTCCAGTTTCCTTTGACTACCTCATTTAGAATTAAATAAACACTGTCCAGGAGCCACAGGTGCACTGTCGACACCAGAATCAGCTTTTGAGAACATTACCAACGCGGACCGGCCAGACCAGCCATGTGCGCTTGTGTGAGCTTTTATATTTCTCTACGGCTGAACAAATAAAGCAAAAATGGTTCCAAAACAAAAGAAAACATCATTTGCTTGTCAAGGCTGTAATGTCAACACAGTTACTCCATGCTCTGACTTAGATCTTGACCTCTCCAAGAATTGTTGATGTTTTTAATGTTTAAACTAATTCTTTGAAACATGGATGCAATAATGATGTGTCAGACATTAAAGCCAGCACTTTAAAACACTCTGTGACCTTTAAATTTGCCAAGTAAGAATTTCTCCTGGCATGGTTTGAGGTTATGGTTTTGGCAAAGTTTATGGGATGCTGAATTTATTTATTTTTTTCATTTCTTTTTGATTTAATCAATTAAATCTAACAATTTTTAGTTTGCAGACATTTTTTTCATACTATGGAGAGGAGAATTACAAGACTTGATCATCGAAGGATCTTTTATACATGGCCAGTTAATAGGTGCATAATGGCTGCAGCTTGCTTTAAAAAAATTATTTGCCATTGTCATTTTAATTGATCTACAAAACCATCTGCTTTATTTTATTTTTCATGTTTTTGCCTTTATTTGATAGATAAAGTGAAGACAGACCAGAATCAGGTCCAGAAAGACAGCAATGACACTGAGCCTATCACCTGAGCCGGATTCAAACCCAGGTCACTTGAGTATGTGGTGGGCACTCAACCACCAAGGCAATGACAGAAATAAAACTATGCTTGAAAACTCTTCAATTTGCTGAATTAAAACAATTCTGCAAAGAAAAGTGGGCCAAATTTCCTCCATAGCGATGTGAGAGACTCATTGCCAGTTACTGCAAACATTTGATTGCAGTTATTGCTGCTGAAGGTGGCACAACAATTACTTTTTCACCATGGCTATGTAGGTTCAGATAGCTTTTTTCCTTTAATGAATCATCACTTAAAAACTGCATTTTGTGTTTCCTTGAGTTATCTTTGTCTATTATTTCAATTTGTTTGATGATCTGAACAGTTAAGTGTGACAAATATAAGAAATCAGGAAAAAATCAGCAATATACTTTTTTACAGCACAGCCACTGATGCATATAACAGCAATAAATATCCAATAGTTACTTTTTGCATTTGTGAAATTATTATCAAACCAGAAACAAATAACATATGTTGACATATTTTATTTCCGTCATATAATAAAAACAAATACAGCAGGAGCAAATCTCATTGCTTTGTCAAGCTATAGCTGCAGGGGGATTATTACAAGTATTACATTATATTCTTCTTGGAGCGCTTTGGATGAGTAACCCACTTAACTGTCGTTAACACCGAAAATCATGTCTTAGGAATAAGCCCTAGGACCATTATCTGTCCGAGACATAATTCTGCAAAGGTCGCTTGTGTATGTGCTACTGTCTGGATATGACTGATGCTGTGTGCTTTGGCAAGTAACCCAGGACTGTTGAGTCAGTGGGAGAATATATAACAAGAGACATTCATTTCTCCACAGACGTCAGCGGTAGGAATGTATTTGCACATGAAAAGCCAACCCAAACAGCCGCCATACAGTTTGTGATGCAACATATTCATACATCAAAGACGGTCGGGAGAGGCGGCCATGACACATCCTGTCAAAGATCATTTTGAGAAGCCACAATCAGCTGCGGCATGTGGGAAATAACAATGCACGGCCAGTTGATCATTGCATAATTTTTTGTGTAACCATGGCGACATGACATGATGTACTTTTAGGGACTCAAAGACGGGTTGTAAAATCAGCCAGATACAAACTGCCTTGTCATTACGTGATTTGCAGTTTCTTGCCCACATTTTAAACTCATCATCTCTCATCGTTGTGGAGACTGTAATTACTGGAGTCAGTCAATATTACTCTTTTTCAGCACAAACAAATCATGGCAAATGGACAGAGAATAATTACTATATTGCTTTGATTTTTCCATATTGTACATTTTCTACATAAACCTAATTTATGCTCATTACTTTTTTAGTTCTGTTTATATGGCATGCTTTGCATAATGTCCACTTTCCTGCACTTTCAGTCTCTAGTTATGATGTTGAATACAACTGAGCTGAAGCCCACAAATTGTCAGTGTGAGTGGCAGCCATGTTTGTCATATTTTTGCAAGCCTTGGATGTAATGCAAACAACAACACTCTCTAGCAATGGTAACAAATATTCACTGAAAACAGAACTGCATGGTGATGAGCTGTGAGTGCTAAGTAAACTGGCTGGACATAGCAGCCTCAACACAGAGCTGTAGACAAGTTTCCAGTCCATATTTTCAAAATCTCCAAGAAATTAACATATTACCACAGTTTGGTTATTAGAATTTAATTGACAAGTGGAATTCAGATAGGTCAAGCATTTTGATTAAAACCCACAGACGTCAATGCTTCTCTTATCCCTGAGCACCTTTAATATAAAAATCACTGAAGAGTCTGATTAACGTTGAGTGAAGAAAGGAATAAAAAGCACTCAATGCTGTGACTGAAGGTTAAGTAAGCTCTTGTTGGAATAAGTTGAAAAACAGCTGTTTGAATTTATTGTGGAGGAAATATGTTGAGAGTCGTGCAGCTGTGGAAAGGTCACTAGATCAGTTTGAGAAGGTCATGAGCAGAGAGGGGAGCAGTGGGAGAATATAGTGAAAACACTGTTACTGTTGTTAAGTAAAACTTTGTACTTTACATTGGTTTGCGTTGCACGTTTCTTTACATTTAAGTTCAAATTATTTACAAGATCCTTTATCCTTTACAAGATGAGGCAACACTTTAGAACTGAAACTTGGTCTGTTGTGGAAGTGTGGGCCTTTCAACTCTGGGCTCTCAGGAAGTGGCTTTGGTGGGTTTTGTAGCGCTCAAAAGGGGCAAAGTGCTCATGGGGTACGAGTTGCCTTCTCTTGCTCTGTCTGTGTCGACAGTGGGCCTCAGCCTATTTTCAGCGCCTCTCTGTTTCCAAGTGGAGTACTATTGTGGCACTGTGTCCCAGCACTATGGGCGTCGTGAACAGATTTTTGCAGTCACACCATGTGTCATGATGCGCCTCAATGGGAGCACGATTATGGCTGAAGTACTCAGGTCTGAAAACTAGAGGCACATTAAAACTGGACAAGATCAGTCCTCACCTTGACTTTTGTGCCAAGATTTTCACACATGTCCTGCTTCTGATCCTCCTTTGTGCAGTAAAGCTAGCTCTCCATGCACTGCATTTAGAATCATGCTTATTTTGATCATTCAGGCCAGAGTTTCAGTATGGGTCTCTTACAGTTCAAATTCTCAGGAAAAAGCCAACAGCTTTAAAGCAGTCAGGAAGGATTAAGAAACAATTTCCATTAATGTTTCCCTGTGTTACAAAGACACAGTCGTCAAACTGTGAGGGACTCTCATATTAATTAATGAATTGACTGAATTTTATTCACTCACTTTTGCTTTTTTTTTTTTTTTTTTTTGTATATTTAAAAATATGACGACAATTGTTGTCTATGGAAATTACAGTTCCCTACACAGTCCCAAACATTTGAATGATCATTACAGTTGACGTTAAAGTGTGAGCTAGCTAGTTTAGGGCTCCCCAATATGGAAATGTCAAATGACAACAATAGTAGTGGACACCAAGGTGAAAAAGTTCAAGGTGTGTATTTTATATTATGTATAATTATATAACATGTTCAGCTGGATATGTACAGGCAACGATATCCTGGAGGCATAAAGGACATGGTGAGTGCAGCCCATTTTATTATTTTGTTGCTTAGCTCTGGGAGTGCATTTAACATGGCTCCTGACTTGACTCATTTACTGGTACCTGCTACAGATCTGCTGCAGATGTTGAAGTTCTATTACTGTGTGTGCAGTAAATGGTCCAGAGTCAGCGCACTGAAGTCCAGTTCAGGTCATGGAGAGAGCCACCTGACAGTTTGTTGACAGCGACAGTCATGTACAGACCAGCCCTTTGAAGCTGCTCAAACATCCACAATAACAAGAAATAAGTGGATGTTTAAAGAAAGCATTCAGTGTGCAGCATTGTCCTTTTGTTTTGTGCACGCTCAGAAAGTGCACATCTAATACAAAGTATGTTATTGGCTTTTGTCACAGAACTGCATGATGACACATGACAAAGGGACTGACATCCCTTTCAAAAGAATCATAATTCTCAGAAAACCATGCGCTTGGACTTCAAAGTGAAATCACAACTCCTTTCATTTAGCGTCTTGTGGAACTGATTTGAATCCAACTTCAAAAACAGATGCAGTAGTGAGGAGAGAGTTTTGGCTTTGTTCTAACTGGCTTTTGCATAACTTGGCAGAATCAGGAGCTGAAAGTGGGAACACTCGTAGCTTGTGCCTAATCCTCTCCAAACTGTGAATATGGCGGAAAAGATGTTAATGGAGTGTGAGTGCTCTCTTTGACAGACGCAGATGATACTGTCAGGCCAAGCGTGAAACCAGAGGAATCAGCATTTCTCAGTATTAGATTGGGAACATGTTGAACTCAGCCTATGGTTCTCAAGACTACATTGTGGCCTTACAACGAAAGGGCAAAACTATATTTATTCTTATTTTTATGTTTATTTAATGGCAGGTAAAAGTTTGCTTGAAATACACACTTCTGGGTGACCAATCTCCTGCACATAGCACAGTGGAAACACAAGCTTTTGTTTCTTTATCATGTTTTAGTTATTTACATCATTCTTAATATGTCTGCTGCATCCTTTGTTAGCCTGGCATCTGATAAAAATGATATAATTTAGTGCTTTTAATACTAATCTCCTTTTTAAAGGTAAGTCAGAAGGACATACAGATAAATGGGCTAAATGCATGTAGCCCCAATAGTCAAACCGGGCCTTTACACCTGTCAATCACCAAATGAGGAAGATGATTGGTGCTAAGGCTACTGTGTGTGTCATTGTGCTTGGGCTGTAAAAAATAAGCCCCTTTTTCTTATTTTTGTGAAAATGTATACATATTGGTGCCATCAAAACTATAAACACTATGTTCTATAATCTTCCACAAAATATAATAATAAAAAACCCCATACATTTTAACATATGTAGTAAATGTTTAACAATACATTGAGAATCCTACATGACAGGGGATGCTTAGCCCACATAGCCTGTTATTACCAGACACCTATGAATCTAATATAAATCATCTATAAACAATGAATAAATACACAAAGCAGTCAGCTGTGTTTGTGTTCAAACATGTGAGGAGTCCAGGTGGTTTTACTGAGCAGCAGACAATGGGCAGAGTGTGTGAGAGTGTGCTATGGCTGCACTCCGCTTACAGCTCCAGTTGCACATATCATCAGCTCAACTCCTGGTGAGAAAACTGAAGTCAGGATCATCTGAAGGAAAAGGGGCCTAAACAGAATCCGTCACTCTGAGAATTGAGCTTGAACTACTATCTTCTGGAGGCAGCAGCCGCACTTCAACCAGGTTTAACACTTCATTCTTTGGGTCCTCGGAAACAACCAATATAAGTTGAAAAATGCACATGAAAAATGCAAGTGAGAAGAAGTAAACTACTAAAACCTGGTGCCCAGTTTTCTGACTTAAGAAATATGCAAAATCATCAACAGAAAAGTAATGGTTGTACTAGTGTAATTATTGCACACATGCACTTTATCAAAAATGTGATTACTATAAGCTGTCACTGACAAGAGTCTAAAGACCTGGTTAAAAAAGTGTGTTGCTATTATTTAACCCTAAACAGATGGCCAGATATCTTCTATTAGCTTTATCCTAGATTAAACAAAAAGTTATGGTTAAACCAGGCTTCTTTGTCTATCCTGTTGAATACTAATAAACGAATGAATACATTTGTGAGTCTGTGAACAGCAACATTAATATTATGACTTTTCAAAATGAAAACAAATAAACACACTAAAGTCAGAAAAACTACTTTCTAATCTAGGGTCCATGTGAGACCTTGTGGCTAACTTGGTCTACTTTGACAGTTGAAATGTATAAAACCAGCTTCACCAAAGCCTCTACACATGAATACTTTCCATGGTCACATTTATTTTTACCTTCGCACTTCACAACATGTAGCATTGCTTTCTCTGAACTGTTCATAAGGGAATGTTATTTAAGTCGTCAACAAGAACATCCCACAGCTTGTGGAAGTGCAAATTAGTCAGCAGTTAAATCTTTTCCACAGCTGTCTTTGAACCTACTTTGAACTGTTTTTCTTTGCAGTCCTATTCATGCTCATTAGAACATGAAATCTTTTCAAATGCAACACCAGCTGTGTCCTCACACATGTTCAGTCTATACCACCGCTCCATGATGTAAAGAAGCGTGCTTCCACTGTTCAGCAAAGCCAGTTTTACAAACATCTTTTCAGATAGTACTGCAGTCACATGGTCTTTCTTTGTGAATAGCCTCCTTGCATGTTAAGAAAGAGCTGTGAGGCGAGACAGTCTGTCCGCCTCTTTTGCTCACATAATAAAGTGTGCAAAACGGTCATTTAAAGAAGGAATTTATTCTATTGAGCATTAATATCAGTGTTACAACATGCCACTAATTGCAGCAGACGTGCATGCATGGAAAAAACTGAATCACTGTAAGTGTTCAATAATTAAAGTTGGCACTTGAAGGCATACTCAATGCTCACTGGAAGCATCCTTAAAACTGAACATGGTCTCCAATGCAGCCAGAAAGACAAACCTCAAAGAAAAAGTCAGAAATTTGCGGAACGGAAAGAAAGAAGAGCAATTCATGTCACTAGAGTTGTTTGTATATTGTGTGTGTTCAATATAATTTATGGACATCTTTACAACTAGACGACAAACCACTTTTATGTGCATTGTGGTAAGGAATTACCAGGTGTAACATGTCACAGATGTCACTGGCTACATTTACGTTGGCTTCAGGTAAGACTGTCTAGACTCTTGGCTGTGGTCCATCCATGAGGTCATCGTGCTTGGTGAACAACATGGCAACATGTTGCTGTTTACACATTTAAGTCTCACATCACTGAGTAAATGGCCCACTAACCCGTCTGAATCATAGAGCTACACCCTTTCTACAGCATAAACAAACCATTTCCAAGGTTCAGAAAAATATGTGAAAAACAAATTGGTCAAAATACGGGCCTGTCTGCCATATTCAATTGCCACCATTCAGTGGCAATATATTATGCCTTTGGAAACCAAATTCTATGAACTCCCATTGTTTGTGTAAGCCTTTCACAGAATAAGTTATTACCTATAATCATTTTCCCTCTTAATCACGCCAAATACATCTATAAAACCGGTTCAGTCCAGACAGAGCAGAGCTGCAGTAATAAAACACTCTTTTAAATGCTAGAACACATTCCTTAGTGATTTGCACCGAAACTCCAGTAATTTCCTCTTCAATTGCCATACGGTGGCTTCTGTGAAACTACAACTCAGTTAAATGGAATTGCTATGTGAATTTATGACTGGAGACACACAGAAGCAGGCTGGGAACCACACTAGATTACAGCCGACTTTGCATCAGAAGTTGGAGATGAGCACCTGATGAAACCACACGCCACATGGCACGTGTTTGTTCAGCCAATAATGAGCCAGCATGGAGGACATGGAGGATGAGCACTTGGCTGAGGGGAAAGTATGGAAGGACAAACACACCCGCATGCTCCAGTGGCCTTCGATGCACCATCCATTATTACATGGTGTTCTAAAGGAGACGTGGTGTACAAAGGATTGACAGCCAATAATACAAAAAATGACATGTTCAAACAGTTCTATTGAAAAGGCTGCACATTTAGTTTGTTTACTTACAGAAGGGCTGATAATGCTTTTGTTTCCATAAGCTGTAACACACATGGTACAGTACATTTCTTGTGTAGTAAATGAAAACACAATATTGTAGACTGTAAATTCTGAGGGTCAAAGGTCATATTTATTCTAAAAAACAAAAAACAAAAACAAACATCATATCTGGACTTTTAGGGTTTCTCTAGATGAACACATTTTCTCAAACTTGAATTATGGGTTTTTGTGTAGATTACACACTGTGTTTTGTCTGTTTTATAACATTTAATTTCATTGTTATTGCATTTCTACTCCCAACTGCTTTTCTTTTATGAATAAAGGTGAAAAAAACAAATTTCACCTCCACAAAATTCAAAGCATTACACCAAAGTGAAGTTTAGCACTTAACATAACATTTTTGACATTTCATTGCTTCCCTTTTTGCTGCACGTTTTTTCTTTCCTGCTGTTTCACAATGTAGTAAGACATATTCAGCGCTGAATATCCACTTTCTCTGTTTTATCAGTAACCATTACTTCCTTACTGACATCAGTGTAGACCAATGGAAGCCCTTTTCTGAAAGCGAGCATGTGATTGGCCAAAGCTTTCATTCAGGACTGAAAATTGTAACGTATTAAAATGAATTAAAATTTATAATAAAGCCTAGTTGACGTCTTTAGGTCTAGTTTTTTCCCAGATGATTCCTATTTCAGTATGCCATTAGGTGACACTTACATGCATTAAAAAAAATTGCATACTCCCATTTAAATTGAACTGATAACCACTAGGGCTACATCATGTATTGATATTGCAATATCATGAATTCGAGGGCTTAGTGACAATTTGAGCAAAATAATGTTACTCCTAAATAATTAAATATAATACACCAAGATGACAGCCACTTATTTAACAATATTTTATAAATTATTTGAAAACATACTTTTCATATGACTTTTAATTAATGAAAAATGTCACATATGTCTTTTTGGTGCCAACATTTAAGGCCATTTACAGTATAACCAGTATAGTAACTATATGCACTTACGCCGTTTATGCACTTACTGACTCTTTAGAGATAGGATTTTGGCTTTTGAACAATTAGTTAGTTTCACCCAAAATGTCACTTACTCACTTTTGGTTCTAACCCCTTGAATTGCTATAAACATGTTGCAAAGTGGTGCTTAAACCATAGTAATATTATAGTATTTGAAGTGTAAGTGTGAATGTCTTTAAAATAATTGGCTAATCAGAGGGTTAGATAAAATTGTGGACTAACAGACGTATTTATTTGATATAAATTCAATGCCACAGTAAAAAAAAAATCATCTTTGCTAGTTTTATTTTACTGCTCATCTGAGGACAACAATCTAGTCTCAACCTTTATGGCCTATGTTTGAAAACCCAATTTTACATGAGTAAATCCACTGGATATTTATGCTTCACAACATTCTTGACATCTTGAACCTTACCATTAGGCTTGGAAAAAAAACATTGCTGTTACTATGGCAACAGAGAGTGCATGTCTGTCATAATGGCTAATGGATTTGCTGCAAGAAATATGATTTAAACCCAGCTTTTTAAAGAGGAAATCCACACTAACACTGTCAGAATGTACTGTGCCTGTCAATCAAACCACTTGCTTACCACATACTAAAGAAAGAAAAAGTAAAGTGGAATAGCCGCACTTTGAGTCAATTAACTACAACTTTCTGTGGTACTTTACAGAGTGTAACCGGCCTACTTTTCTCTGCAGCCTAGTTTTCTATAAAGGTCGCACAAGAAGAGCTTGTCGTCTGTTGTGACGCAGAAACCCGCTGCGCACAGAGCCATTAAGCACAATCGATATTTATTTGAGGAACGAGAAAGACTGTGGTGAGCTTTACAGATGTGTCTATGCTGCGGTAATGGCTTCAAAATGAGGGTGCTGTAATTAACGCTGGATGTCCGTGTTGGAAGTGTGATACACGAAATAACAAATGAGCAGGTGGTTTGAGGTGTGACACTAATGCACTTACATAAAGTCCTTATGAAACGGCTAATGGAGTTACACATGCAGACATACTGTTTGGTCACTGACAGGCAGCTGCTGATAAAAAAATGTAAGGGGGGTGACATTGTAGTTTTTGGCTGTTGACTCTTTCAGAATTAGGTTTACGAAAATATACACTCAACAGAACAACAAAATTCTTTCATTCGTACTTTAATATTTAATTTTTAAATCTCATAATTCTTTACACAGAAGTTATATATATTTGGAAAAAAAGAACAATACTTTAAATCAGTAGCAGAGTAATACACTTTCTCCAGCAACAGGTTCAAACCCCAATTTCTCACATCAAGACCAAATGCTCTCACAATTGAGCTGAAGTAGCACTGTCCAATTTCCCCTGACCTGTCTGCTGCTGACTCTATAAAAGTGTGTTCTGAATTTAGGCCAAGTTCCAGGCCCTTCTTCTCTTCAAATAAACCCCTTGTAAAAATGTGAGAAAAAACAAAACAAAACAGTGCATGTTAGTTAAGAATCAATCGCCAAGGTTATTATCATATGAGGCCAGGGACGCAACTCTTTAACACTAACAGCCATTTGTACCATTTACATGAGAGATAAACCAATTATAACTTTTTAATGTTTGAATATTCATTTTAAAACTGAGAGGCTACCAACCAGGCACATTGTAATATATAAAATAATGCAGTTATCCAGTTATATTCCACCTCACGTCCAAGGCAGCGAGGGTAAGCTCAAGTCCACAATTGCGAGTCCCTCAAAATTGTGTTCTTGGACTGTTCTTTTCCTTCTTCTTTCTTCATCTACTTCTATTGATTTTATTCTGTTCAGGTTTTCAAAGATTTAATTATTTAAAAAGGCAAAAACCTACAATGTGGAAAGTGTAGACACACATTGGACAGAATGGACTGAGACAAGACTCCAAGATCTAAAAATAAGAGGAAGACAGAAGGATTCGAAACAATTAGGAGGAAAAAACTTTTTATTCATAATTGCCAAATAATTTTTGGTCTAGCAAATTAACTAATTAAACTAATTCTGCTCCAGTTGTTCTCAGTGCCACTTACTTGGAGAATTGTAAATGCTCATTGCACAAAGTTTATTTACACCTGTGGATCCCAGTTTCAAATTAGCTGTTATTTTATATTTACTTGCAGAGAAAAGAAAGTATGATGTCTGTTGGAATCAAACAAAACAAAGGCAAACACTGAGCAATGAGGAGGGAAAAAATATTCTTTGTTTGTTATTATTAGTGCATGCACATATATTTACAAGAGGAACAAACCAAAAAAGTGCACTATGAAAGCTAATGGCACTAAAGCAGATAAAGAACTGTATTCATTTTCTTCTAGTTGCCACTAGCAACAACTGTATGCAGTATTTGAAGTGTACTAATTCATTGAGATTGGCTTGTGCTTTTATTCACTTAATGGTAGCCAAAGTATGGATCACAGTTAGGGAGCACACTGAAGAGGCGTGAGGTGGATCTGAATGCAACGATTCAAGAAGAAGCTTAAAGCACAGATCAAGCTGCGTAGGTGTGTGTCTGACCTACGCTGTACAGTTTTGTGCTGTGTATATTTAGATACTAATCAAAATGTGTAGTGTTTGTATCTAAGCTGCAGGAACATGTCTGGAGCATGATGTGCTGAAAAAAAAACCTGCCAGAAAAGTCCTCATTTCCTTTTCCTTTGTTTTAAAATAAAATACCTGGACTGCATTTTGCTCTGCAGGAAAAACACTACCTGTGACTGTTTTAATGAACAATCCTGTTGCTCACTGAGCTTCATTAGACTTACATTAGACTTAAAACGTGGCCAGAAATAGAAGACAGGTTTATCACAACAGTCACCCAGATAAATCACTGGCGTTTACCATGTTAAATTATTCTTTTATGCAAGTCGCATCAGGTCATACTGAAAGGTGAGCCATTGGAACATGTAGCTTTTAAACTGAACCGAAATAAAGCAGTTTTAAACCCGCTGGCTGCGCTCGGAGACAAGCCTACCACAGATCAGCGTGTTCGCTCTGTGACCTGAGCCAGACCTTAGCACACTGTCAATTGGCAGAGGAGAGCTGAGCTGCCACTGAAATACCACACAAATGCATATTTGTTCCTATCAAAAACAGCTCAAGGCCAATTGTATGTACTCGTCATAAGGGCAGAAGCGATTTCCTCAAGAACATGGCACTTTGCACAGCATGTACCAGCAAATAAAACAGTCAAGTAAATGGCAAACACATTACATTACTTTAGGACAGCACAAGAGGCATGCTTTCCACTTTGCTGTGTGCAAGAGAGCAGCATCTGCTAAGTAAACAATGACATCAAAAAAGTTTTATTTCTATATGAGATAGAATTTGGGTTTGAAACTTTCAAACTTATATGCATTGCTATATTATTATGCTATATTTAAAACCAAAAAAAGAGTGTCTTAGGTCTATTCATAGCTTTCTAAAGTAAAGTAAAAGCTGCACCGGTTAAGTTGTGCTAATTTTAAATGCATTTAAGACATCAAATGTGATGTTTTTAAGATACAAAGCGAAAGCTGCAAAACATTAAATAAAACCAGAAACAGCCACTGCTTAAAAAAAAAAAGAAAAAAGAAAAAAGAAAAGAAGACGTTAGCTTTGATTTCAAGAAAAGTACATTTAGATTTTTTTTTTTTCTTGGACTATGACAGTATTCAACAAGTTATGTTTTATTTGAGGCAACGTTGCCATTTTGTCTTTTCATTGCCCAATCAATAGACAGTGTTATGCTTTACTTTTTGGTACTGTACCACAATGGCTACCAAAATAGTCAGGTACACATTCTGGGGACATTTTGAACCTTTTTTGAAAAGAAAAATGACCCGTCCTAATCTTTATCATAACGTACTACTCCTGTGGAAACAAGGCTAATGTGTACATGTTTATGTCGAACAAAGAATGTGATGCTGCAGCAGGTTGTAGTAATGTCAACATAGCACATGGTTGATAGGATATCCTGTCTCTGCTGTGTACCAAGGGTGTAATGTTAAACTCCAAGTTACTGATTAATCATGGTTAGTTATTGATAAACGGCATAGGAACATTACAGAACATATGACCAACATGCAGACCTTAGCTATTTGTTTTCAATATCATTTGAAGCATAAAAATCCTAGTATAAATAAAGCATCACTTCTAGTTTTTCTTCAGTGTCAATTCATTTTTTTGGCACCATGCTCCATTCTTCAACACACAAAACGACGCACAAATGACGCAGACAAACGTCAATAAAATATCACCCAAAATGGAGTGAACTGACTGACATTGAATATTTTCTAGAAACGGTGGATGTTATTGCTTTTACACTTCCATTTGCCAATTTTACACTTTGGATTGCACACACAGAAGACTAATACAACGGCAAGTGGGTGCATCGTATCATTATTTTTTCTTCCCGTGTTGTTTGTTGAGTCCAATGATGTGTTCTCTCTCAAGAAACTACTGTAAGTGAGCTGTGCTTATTTGAAAGCCCCTTCCATCATTGGGCAATGTGGCCTTTTTACCGTTTTGCAAATGATCCCAGTGTGTTCTAATGAAGCTAAATGACAGGTGAATAGAAGTAAATAGTCATCAAGTCTACCAATTTCTTCATTGTTTTTTATTCTCTGTGTTAAATTCATACTACTACCATTTCATAGAGTTTGGTGGAGTTCCTCAAGGTTCAGTGCTTGGACTATTCTGTTTGTAATTGTTTTCTTCTTCTTCTTTTTTTTTAATTTAGTAGAACCATCAAATCCTCATTTTCAAGTTTTAATATTAAATAAAATAGAACAAAATAAAGAACAAGAACTTTGAGAGTGAGGAGACATATTTAAAATGGACTGAGACCCAACCCTAAGATTTCTGGTGGTGAGACAGGACTTGACTGATCCCACGATTGGGAAATTCACTTGTCCACTTTTATTGTTATTGTTTTATAGTCACCAAAGGCAAGGGGAGAGAAAACATAAATAATTATGAAGTGAATGATCTAAATTGCCCCAGTGAATGAACGTGACAGTGAATTGTTGTCAGCCCTGCGACTAACTGGCCATTGTCCAGGATGTACCCCGTCTCAGGCCCAAAGTTGCTGGAATAAGCTCCAGTCAGCCACAAACAGGATTGAATGTCCTTCCCATGGTCTCCTCTGATACTCCACTGTCCAAATTCATTAATATATGAGTTGTGGGGTGTTAATTGCCTCTAGGGAATGCCAGTATAAATGGTAACTGAGTGTACCTCACCTCATGTTGCCTTCAGCTTGGATTTAAAAGAAGCTCAGTGATTAGTTTAGTGAATAAAGTGTTCCAAAGTTTGGGTACAGCTACTGCAAATGAATGATCACACAGTGTGTAAATCTGTATTGTAGTTCTAGGTCCTGGCTCTAGGGACAAAGTATGATTTGCAGTTTGGAGCACAGTCACTTCTCGCACCTGCCCCACAAGACAATTCATGCAGACTAAAAAAACAAATGTGTTAAGCCCCTCACACACTGCGACTTTGGCAGTCACTAATAAACGGCAGATTGTCAAACAACATCCAATCTATTTTTTGACTTAGTAAAGCCATTCTTCTTTTAGGCAATTATATGCCTTGTTTACTCTAAATTAAATTCACACCTATCCTCACCTATCCACCAAGGGCTTTCATTACTCCTTTAGCAGCAGGTGAGTCACAATGGTAGAGGCCTAGTGTGACCCAGATAACAGGCTCACCATCGATGTCAGAGGTAACGTAATGATGACCTTTACTCTCCTTCTAGGGCAGACTTAATGTAGGTGAAGGAACAACCATATTCTATGGATGATTTAAAGGATTACACCATGTTTTTGGAGCCGCTTATTTATCTCGTCTGCAGTTAATCCCATAGAGCTGTTCTATTGTACTTTGCATGTAAGGTACAGCTCTGTGTTTTTCTGCACGGGCTTTGAGTCTTATTTTTAGCTGGTCATATGGGTCATGTCTTTATAATTCAAATGGTACAGTTTAAGTGAAGATTGAGAGTAAGCTTTATTGTCCACATGTTGTTGTCCACTGCTTTAACCACTAATAAGTGACTGATATTATAAGCCAACAGCAGCCATCTTTATGACGTCATACGATTTAAAAACAGCTCCTTTCAAACAAAAAATAAATCTGCAAATTCAGAGGACTTATCTTTATAGGCTAACAGTGTTGGGCGGCATAACTTTTGAAACTAGATTGTTATTTAAAATTAAAATCTCTTTGTGTGTTTATTGCAGCTGTTGACAATTTACAGGGAATTAAAAATGTATGATGAGCTAACAATTAATCCAACAAAATACAAATAGTTTATATAAACTACTATCATTCCACACTGAGAACTATTTATGTTACCCAGAAAAGACCTTTAAGAAAAGTATTAAGAAAACTATTTTATTAGCCCACGTTTGTGGCAACAGTGCAATGACACGTGAGTCTGTTGCTCTGCAGCTGCCAATGGAGACTGGCTTAACTGAAAAACAAGCTTCCAAATAGCTCCCATAGAAAACATTGGAGCGACATAACTCTAAACCTTTCAGTCCATATAAAGTTTAATAATTCAGCAAAGCAGGGGGACATTTATTTGCAGCCAGTTTTATTAGGTCATTTCCATTATTTGGGAGCTGGATGAAACACTTTTAATATACCAACATGTGGTGCAGTTGTCACGTGGGCGACAACAGTGCACTTAAGTCCTTAAAAACTCTTTAGTCATCAGCTACCCATTGTACATCAAATTTATGACCAGACCTGGCTGGTTTGCAGAGCTGTTAGATGCCAGTTATAGACCATTCTCACTTGACGTCATTTTATCACGAGGTAAGGCTAATAAGAACCCCATTGAAAATGACATAAAGATTGCTCACAGCTCCAACTTTAACCACAAAGAGGTATAGTTTAACCAAACTAAGAGTGGTTGTTCTGTTTTTCTGTGTTTTATTTCTCTAAACCCATAAACTGTGACCCTTGGTCATCCAGGCAAACAAGGAGAAAATTCTTTCAGAAAATGATGGCCAGAGCTGGCAAATACTGAACAGAAAGAATTTTGAGTACTCCCATAAAACTGATCTTAGTTCATTCCCTCATGTTACGAGATTACAGAGCGACATTCATTTTGATTATAGAGTTTTTGCCAACCAACATGACAGTGTAAACGAAAAAAAAAGTCAAATGACAGATAATGGTCTGTGTTGCCTCTATTTATTGGTGTGATTTTTTGCATCAGAGAATTAGCCATGGCCCTCGCAGAAATACACACACACACACACACACACACACACACACACACACACACACACACACACACACACACACACACACACACACACACACACACACACACACACAGCCCAACTCAGATCAGAGGCATCTTTGAAGAAGACACCTTATGTCATCAGTAATTCAATCTTTACTCCTGTGTGCTGTCAAGACTGATTTAAACCAGTGGAAGATCAGATTATGCAGATGTCCCTTTCAGACATCATGTCCGTCATAAAAAAAAAAAAAAAAAAGAATAAAAAAAAAAGGAAGGCCTGTAACAGAACCACATTTTTTATTTTATTTTATTAATCCCTGCTGCTGGGCTGCAGCTGTTCTGAGAATGGACTGCTGTCTGCCAGAAGTGAGGAAAAACTTTGCAAAAACAATGGGAGGCACACTGGAAATGGCATGACATATTGGCATTGTGTGGGGTACATACTGGATAATATACTTCCTTCAGTACATTACAGAATATTACAGAATGTCATGCAACAATGTAACTCAATTCTACAATTTTTTTAAAAATAATTGTGAATTAATCTTTCTGATCTGAAAAAGCCCCATAGTGTGCAGGTACTCTTTGTTTCTGACATTATTAAACTATGTGTGTCAGTCTCAGTGGCATTAAGTCGGGTTGGGATGGTGGATGGGACATAAAACCTAGGCCAGTTTTCCATGAGACCCAAGTTCTGTCCTCGGAAGTTGCTTTTGATTGAAGACATCAAAGATTATAGTTTATTATATGCACGTTAGAAAAAAAAAGTTGAATACCTAATAGCATATTGTAATAGGAATCATTGAGACCGTAAGACATCATCTAGGATTTATTAACCGAAAATGTTAAACCCAAGTCTTTAGCCAATCACATTTTTGCTTAAGGAAAAAGGAGCGCTCCCATTGGTGTACACCGAAGTCATCAATGAAGTAATGGCTACCGACAATACAGAGAAGTTGTTATTCTGGTGGTGAATATACGCCTTTTTACACATAAATAAAGCAACAGTAAGCAATGTGAAACACAGATAAATATTGGCAATGCATTCACTCAACGTAATGATAATACAGGATCACATCAGTCTGAAACTGAACTCAGAGATAGGTCAGCTCTAAACTTCAGTTTGGTGTAATGTATTAGTACTTTGCAATGGAAAATTGTTCCATCATAAATGAAAAAATAAATGAAAAGCATTAAAGATACCTAGGATGCTGTGGTGGGATTGAGACCAGGGCAGCAAAAAAAAAAAAAAATGAAACCATGAAATTCCATATGAACATGTGCACATCTTACATCAACAAAGAAGTTCCTAGTGCGTCATTGTAGAAGACCTCAGGGAACGTTCCATGTCATGTCAGGGCAGGATGGGTTACACATTACTGTACTGGAGACTGGGAACGAGAGTCTGCTGCTTCTAATTATGTCCAGTGTAATGTATTCACGTGTAATAATTTCCTTAGTTTGTTGCAACATTTGTGACAGTTTTATCACATACTGTTGTTCTACCTATAACTGATTGTCAACACCAGTGCCACAGTAACCAAATATCATCATTTTAAACACATATTGAGACAAATGTACATTCAGATTTTAGTCAGAACTGCAGGGTTTTTGATATTGCGTCTGGAAGTTCCATAATCTATAACTTACCCAAGTTAAATATTTACACTTGATGTTTATTTTGCTTTATCTTTATTGCTACTTTATTACTTTATGAGTGTTACATTAATGCTGTGTGGTGTGTCGTTTAAAGTTCTTAAAGTAAAGTATTTTTCATTTATACATATTTTGTATCAGGAAAAACTGTATAAATGATTTTATGTAGACAATGGATTTAAATCATCACTACAACTGGATAGTATGGTGGCCCAAAAGGCACAAGACCACACAAAATTAAAAATGCAAATATAAGAGCCACAAAAAAAAAGAAGAATAACCACAACACAAAACAAAACGTAAGTAAAAAGTAAGCCACAATATTAGTTTAAAAAAGGAAATAAATAAATAATTAGTATTAGTATTAGTACCAAGGAAAGGTGACTTGTGGATTGAGGAACTAGTTTGTTTTTTTTATCACACATTTTTACATTTGTGTGATTTTGTGTTGCCATCGTAGGATAGCCGTCAATGTTTTTACCATTGACGTCTCTCAGAACTACAAAAAACAACAAAACAAAACAAAAACAAACAAACAAAAAACAAGCTAAGCAGTGCAGTAAGCATTTTGTGGGTAGAAAACCCTGAATTTACAGCTATATACTGCAATCACAAACAGTGCAAATGTTGCATTGCAAACCAAAAGTCATTTTAGTAAATAAGAGAGGGAAAGCTAAAACTAGACCAGTTTTTATGGGAAGGTCTTAAACCAGATGTGAAATGATTCCCACAAGCAGAGAAAAAAATGTTAGAAAAACTGCAAAAGAAGGAGTCTTTAACTGCTATAATGATTACATAAAACAAAAAAAATCATATGTAATAGGATTCGTTTTGGTGTTAATGACATCACAGTAGCAACAATGACAGATTCAGTGAATGCAGCATCAAACAGACCTTAGTCATTTAGGCCCTGACCTTAGTCACACAGAAATGAAAGTACAGATCTACAAAGTTTTAAAAAAAATACTGCCTCTCACGCCGACAAACATAATACAAATGTGTGTAAAAAAAAAAAAAAAAAAAAAAGTTTAATGTACATTTGCCCAGTGTCGGCAGGCAATGACCAGTCTGTAATAACACTTCCATGTAAGCTGAACTCTGCAGGCAGTTCAAGTGAACAGTCTCCTGCCAAACACTCAGACACATTTAATTGGCTCTGATAAATGCCACTAAATTTGAGAGCATGTGACTTTGATAAATGGCTGAAGCAATTCTGAAAAACAGTTCGATTCTTAGGATTGTAAAATTAAAGAGAACAATGAGCATCAACACAGCATGACACAGATTGCACTGAACAGAATCAGAATTTTGAGTCAAATGTGTACAGGTTTGCCTCTGAGTAAAAAGAGAGCCGAATATAACTGAAACTGTGCTATTTAACCATCCAAAATGATGCAGTACATATGCCAGACCAGTAGGGTGTAGGTTTTCTTTTTTCTCCTTCTGCTATCTCCTCTTCTGTAGAGATATAAACGTTTTTGCAATTGTGGTCTTGGCAAAATGCGTTGTTTTCTCTGATTTTCAATGAGAAGGCCGCAATCCAACATGTGGCCACTGGTGGAATTGCCGTAATTGCAGAGGGAGCTTCCCCTTGATCCCCTTTTATCCAGCTCATACACTGTAGCAATGCAGAAACAGAATATTGTAATGTACCCTATCACGAATATTAAAAAGTGGTTTACACTGCTTCGAAATCATCTGAATCTATTGTTCGGCAAACGGAAAGCAACAGCCCAGCAGACGGACACGGTACAAATATCAAATGAAAATACTTTGTAGTATATCTTTAGAGAGAGCAAAAAAAAAGTATATGGGTTTGCAAACAATAATAATAATTTGTGCAAGGTTTGTTTTTGTGTTTTGTTTTTTTTTCATTTCTGTTTTTAATTTGCATGTGTCCTGTCAGATTAGTTTTTGTTTTGTTTTGTGTTTGTTTGCTGATATACCATCTTTGCGCAAATTTGAAATGAAACCCTGTACCATACATTAATAACATACAACAAATTCTAATTCCAAAAGCCAGAAATAGCCTCTTATTAAAATAACATTTCACCACAACCTAAATATAATATCAGTTCAAAAGATGCAAATGCTCACCGATGAACAAGTACTCTATGTGATTTTCAACAACGCACCCAGACACCTCTGAATAGTGCAGACTACACTGTGCTGCTTCAAAGGGTCATTATGTTCTCATTATGCACCTCTGCCTATTACCCAACCACATTAACCTGTCTATTAGGATTTTTTTTTTTCTTGATTAAAATTGAAATTGCCTTTCAGTTGTCACTCTGCTCTATAGGTGATGGGAATGGAAACAGATTTGCAAACTAACTGGGCTTTAATCGAAGGACACAAATACAAACCTTCTGAAAACACATTGACGTTACACTTTAACTCTGAGCTACTTCCTGTGGCTCACTTACAGCCTAACCAGAGACAACTTGATTATGTAGAGTGTCTGGAGGAGGATGTAGGTGGCTCTTCTGCTGGAGGCCAAAACCAACCCTTCGCCAATCAGTAACAGGGACTGTCAGGCATCAGTCCACATCCATATTCATAACAACAACTCACGTGCAACCACAGGAAGTGGAGAGAATGTATTATGTAGTGAGAATGCAGTCAGTATAGTGTAAAGCATGTGACATATACAGAGACTTCCACACTGTCTGCATAGTTCAACTGAAGTATAACCGATTGTGCCTTAAGTGATGCAAGGTTTAATCTGGTTTGAAAATTATTTTTTCACATTTGCTGCCCAGATGTTTTACAAACCAATCTATTAGAGGATTAGAGTTGTTTTTAGGTGACAAAACTAAGAGACCAAAGACAGGCTGCATGTTCATAGAAGTGCACCATTCATTTGCAGAGACTGATCATTTTCTGTTTTTAATACAGTTTAAATAAATGCCTGTTTGTGTCCAGGGTTGTAGCGAGGGTTCAGAATATTTGCATTCACACAATCCTAATTTATTATATCTATTATTACTATTGTCATTTATTGTGCATTCTTGAGCAAATAAAATGTATGAGCAAATTCTTCCAACAAATGCAAGTCTACATCTACAGTTCTATAACAATATGTAAACAAACCATTACCAATGCCAAGTCAATGTTTTTAATGGTTTCTCAAAAAACATGAAACACAAAAAACATTTGTAGTAGTCCATAGACTTTTAATGTAAAAATGCTATTGTACAATTTGTATAATCATTGCACATTATCAAGGAAACAAAACAACCAAAATAGAACTAAATGGGAATTTAAGGGACCAAAAATAAAATAACAAAATACATAAAAATATATAGGCAGCAACGGCATCTTTCTTTACAAGAAGAGGTGTTTAAGAAGCCAAGTTGGGAAGAAAAAAATATAATTTGAGTGTATTTTTACATATATGGGTCCAGTGTATGGGCCTATTTTCTTTATTATATGTGTAGAGTGTATGCGTCGGTCCAGGAGGATGGATTTTTGGATGTTTCTGTCCAGCTGAAGGTACTATATCAGTGAGACAGGCATAATTCTACTGATCTCTTGTCTAAGAACCTTTAAAATAATTTTCAGAATATATATTTTTGGGGGGTGACTTTAATATTTCATAATATGTCACCTAGAGCCAGTCACATCATCATATGACATCATCTCATGACTTTTCACCTGAAACGTTTGCTGTGACGTGCTGTGATGAGCAGAGAGTCAGTTGTAGTCGCATATCCAGCAGAGCTGCACTTCTGTTGAAAGAAAATGACCTCAAAATAGATAACATCTGAGGTCAGGGATATGATGGAGCTGTAAACATGAGTGGGCACTATAAGTGACTTCAGTCAAGGATCCAAAAACATTATTCAAAGTCCTTGTATATCCACTCTTAGGCACATTGCCTTAATCTGGTGCTGGTAGGAAGTGCAAAGTCATGTGTTTTGTTACTTCAGTTTAGTGGAAAAACTTTGCTTTTTAATGACCAGCTCATCAAAATGGTACTGTGCATTTACTGAAATGCAGGAAAGAATGCACCCAATCAGCACCCAACTGAGCAACAGAAGCTGTCAGAAATTGCTCTTACGTCTCTGAGGAAGGTCCTTCCAGCGGTCATGCTTGGTTCAATTTTGAATTCTTCTTGTGTCTGCAGATCACCTACCCAATCTTCTAAGTGACTACAGGAGCTCTTTGTGTGCAGCAGCCATTTCTCTTGGAAGCATCTCTCTCTATTGACTGCCAGCAACCATTCTGCTCAAAAGTGTCAGGTGAGCACTACATCAGGTCAGTCACAGTGAGCCAGTTCCACACTGTGCTGTTTTGCATCTCTCCATCTCCCTTAAAAACATATCTTTTTCCCAGATTACATGCATACAGTGATGGTGAGCTCCATATACTTTGCCAGTTTTCCTAAATTTAAAGGACCCTGCACAGCACTGTGAAAACATCTGGGAATAACTGATCACATCAATATGCACTTGGTTTTACTGTTTTGTTGTTTTCTTTTGTTTAGAAAAAAAAAAGAGACAATTTTACAGAGAATGGATGTGACTATCAAACCCATGACGAAATTAAATCAAAATAAAATATATTTTTTTTGTATTTTCAAGAGGCTCAAGTTGTTGTTGGTTTTTTTTACAAAGAGTGAACAGTGTCACCACAAATTACAGCCTTCACACAACCACAAACTGTCAATTCAAACACAATGAGCGAACCATTCAGCTTTAATAGAAAGGTATTCACTCCAAGGCTTTGATAACATTTGAGGTTTAGCTAAGCGGCTAACATGTGCGTTATATCACTGAGTAATCCAGGCCTGTCGATGCAGTTTGATGTCACTGTGTCTGTTCCACGTCTCCAACAACAATAAGTAACGAATTAAGAGGGATCTTGCCACAGAGCGGGCTACTCATCGTCTCTGAAGCAGCAGATTAGTTCGTGTGAGAGGTGACATTAACAAATATCCCTCGGTGCTGCCTTGTGTAACTGCTGTCCATGGGGAAGGCTCTGCACAGATAGATGGCACAGACCGTGCATTCCTTGGCAACAACATTATCTTGGAAAGCAATGTTTATCCAAAAACAGTCTAAAGGCCTTCTGCTGATATATTCCTCAAGGCTAGTTTTTAAATTTAATTAGCTGCAGCAACCAACTGGGGTTTATGTGACTTCTAGATTGAATATTTAATTATTCTAGCAGGGCTGCCAAAACATTTTAAGGAAGCATTCATGGCTAAATGTTGCTGGACTGCCATTTTCTATTAAATAATGGTTTCACTAAACTTGTCGATGCAAAAAGAATAACACATAAAATTCAAAAGAACTCACTTAATTCTAGGCCTAATATGACTCCATATGGATGAGTTCTCCAGGTATAACAAAACTTACTCTCTGCACCTGTTATGTATTTTATTTGGCAATCCCCAGTTTTCAGTCCTAGGTCCCCTTTTGTAACCAAAACATGTAACTACTTTCACTTTTGTGCAGAAAACGTCCAGATTTATTTCCCTCTCACTTATCAAAATGAATCTGCAATATCAAACATTAAATTATCTGCAGATTTAGAAAGGTATATTTTTACTCTAATTTCAGTCAGGGTATATTACAGTAACTCACTGAAAACTGCCATGTCTGCAATAAATCATTTACAGTTGGTACAAAATCCTGCAGCCTGTTTATTAACCAGATCCAGGAAATAAGGCCATCTCTGCAGCAGAACCCTGAGATTCTCCTCTTGTGGCCTCTTGGCTGTGCCCTGAACCAAGAGAAATAAAAACAAAAAACAAATACATTCCAACAAACCAAGGTTTAGAGCTTATCTTAAACTTCTAGCTCTGAGTTCAGAATTAGACTGTTGCAATTCTGTCATTATCTCTGCCTTGTTAAAATGAATGAATTCCCCTTTTTTTAACATTTTATTTTTCCTGTCCTTTCCCTCTTCATGTTTTTGTTTTTTGAGCCATTTCTTTAAGTGAACAGACATGGCTACCATAAGAATCTACTGTTACGTCCTTACTGACATTGATGTAGACCATTGACAGCGTCTCACATTACGAATGAGAATGTAATTGGCCAAATACTTGGTATGTGCTGAATAATCGTATCTCTTCAAATCTTTGATAATAAAGCCTAGATGACATCTTAAATTTCAATTTCTTGCATTTGAAATGTATTTAAAACATATTTATTTGTGGGAAATGTATGAATTTAAAGTTGTTACATATAAAGTACAGATTAATTGTGCAAATCTGAAAATGGTTGAAGTATTGGCTCATTATGTCACAATGTACATATGATGCACCTGTACCTACCTAAACTATTTTGTACAGTAGCAACAAGTGCTAACATCCAAATCCTCTGTCATTTTTTTTTTTTTTTTTTAAACTGGTGAGTGAACTATAGAACAGCACATTCATATTGAACATGTATAGTCATTCTTGGTTTTTTGTCTGTCCACTAATTCAATATTCTTATGCTGTTGACCATTCAGTAAAATGCTAAACAGAATTTAGTTATACAGTCCAATAACCGTACTCCATTCTCCTTACATTAACAGGGAAAACCTTAAAGAGACGTAACGGCAACTACCAGTAGTGCAACAGGAGCTTTAAAGAGATTCTTATAATGTTTTTCAGCTGTAAACAACTTTTTGGCTTTGATTTTTTAAAGCTGTAGCAGTCAGTGCCAAAAATAAAGCCAAAATATTACATAATGTCTAGCATGGGCAAGATTGCCGTTGACTGAAGCTGAAAACACCTTGGCATTTCCCACTGTAATAACGCTGAGGCTCACGCTTCCAGTCCATCACGGAGCTTTCCAAATGGATGGAGCAGTGAGGTGCTTATATAACAGCAGTTTGAGTGTAGACATGGGCCTTTGTTGCATATCACTCTGCCTTCTGTCCACCATAGGGGCTCCAAAGAGAGGCCTCCACAGGAACTAATGGTCCAGAGGGACTATGTTTGGATGAAAGCTCAGACACTAGCTCTTGGAAATAAGATGCAAATACGTCATTGGAAGCATTGGTTACACTGCCAGAAAAAAAAATAAATAAATAAATAAATAAATAATAAGTTAATTACAAAGTAAGTCTCACATGGATTTGGAGTTGATGTAAAAAAGAGAAAACAGTATGACTGTGGAGAAAAGAGATGTAAATATGAGACTATGAAGGAAAAAAACGTATAATCAAAAGCCATCATTTCATGATTTCTTATTATTGTTGCATAATGAGTGAATGAGGTTATTCATGTACAATTTAAAAATTCCCCTGTTTTGAAAATTAGGTTAGATAATTGGATAAGAGATTTTCATAAAACATCAAAACAAAGACATCATGAGGGTATAGCTACAAATACATCACACAAAAGTCTCACAGTACAGTCTATTATTGCCTTGACTCACTTCATTTATTAAAATAAGACTGCCATCTTAAATATGGTCTACATTAAAACTGATTTAAAAAAAAAAGATCCATAAAAGACTGAGCCATGGCAGACTTGGGAAAGTCTACTGAGAAAAAGAAATGCAGAATGAAGGCTAAACCATTTGGAAGAATATTCCCTATTTCTATGGCAACAAACAGACATCGTGATTTTAGCCTGACCGACTTCCAGTTATTGGTTGCCTCGGTTTTCCATGAAAATCCAACAATGCAATAATTATCAGTGCCCCCATGACTGACTCGCAAATTTATATAAACCAGTTTGGGTCTTCTTTACCCCCCTGCAACAATCATCATTGCAACTTTCCCACCCATTAGAACAATACTGGCAAGTGCTTGTTCTATACTGCAAAATTTACAGGTTTTGGTGTACGTGAGACATTTTTTTTACTGTTCAATATAAATCTACAATATACAATAGAGGCTTGAATATTTTATATAAATAAGTATTAAGTATAGCAAAAAAACCCAAAAAAAAAACACACAAAGGTGAGCAAAGATGTTATGTATGCTACAAGTCCAGCATAACACAGTCATACGTGTAAAAATACTCGTAGCTTGTGGCCTTTACTTCCTGTAGTCTCATACAAATAGAGTAGATAAATACTGAGACACTTGCCAAAACAATCTTTTCAATTATCAATTATTATTATTTTTTTATTATTTTTTTTTTTGGCGGCCATTGTTTCATTCATTTAAAAAATATTGTTTAACTTCACAAAATCTCTACGGCTCAAAGGTCCACATGGAAACTTTGTAGCCATTGGGGTTCGATCTGCTCCTGATGGTGAATTCTGATCAGTTTAAGGATATAAGTTCAACCATGTCAAGTCATAAACCAGATACTTTCTTATTCTACCCTCTGTCCCCATTACTAACCAACATTATGCACAAGTTCACATAAGTTTCACGGTCTTTACTAATGTCCCTGTGTAACACTACGATGGTCATAACATCCAGTTGCATAAGCGCCTTCCTACGGACTTCCACTGTTACATTAGCTGCTTGCCAATGTAATAATTACATCTATCAATTCTCCACCCACTACGTCCTTTATGACGTCTACCATTTTATTAAATCGAGATTTAATGATAGCTCATGTTTGAAGTCACATTAAAAATTTCCAGGAAGCCGAGGTTAGCGTGAATAGTGCAAATCAAAGGGTCTGGGCATCATTTATTTTGCTTTGTGCCACAAACAGATGTTGAATGTGGAAAGTGTGCAGTTGTAGTGCCTCACAACATAAGCAGGTTAAATGTCATCTCTGTCCTAGTTTTCTGCATTGTTAGCACTAACATTCTTACATAGGTTCTTGCAAAAATAAGAGAAGATACATTTTGCAACCATAATAAAAAAAAAAAACACAACACAAAATACATGATACAAGAGATAAGACTTACATTTATCGGTTGCCTATTGGTTTTCTGGGAAAATACAACAATGCAAAAATTATCAGTGCCCCCAAATGGCAAATTTACATAAACCAGTTTGGGTCTTGGGAAAAATATGATCATCTTAATGTTGGTTTGTGGCTTTAACAATTTGTGTACCAGTCTTTTCAGCCAGTTCTCATTTTAACAGTCTTTGATGAGGAAGCGCATGTCCTAAAAAACATTCATGTATAAATAACTCTGGGTCTTGGTGCTCGGTAAGTTCTAATAGCCAGTCTCTATGTGTATGAAATATATCTTAGTTCCTTTTTCATGAAAGTTATGTCATATGAAGCTTGATTATACAAAAACAGTATGTCCAGTGTGTTTTCAAAAATGGCAAAAATGGATTACATCTATAGGACAAGATAGCGGCGCGCATGGACGCAGCGGCCCCTCGGATCTAGGTCATCGACTTCCGAAGGACTCAGACTGAACATGCTCCCCTCAGCATTAGTGGCCACCCCGTGGAGAGAGTGGAGAACATCAGGTTCCTCAGAGTGCAGATCTCAAAGGACCTGTGATGGAACAACAACACCTCAACTATAACAAAGCGGGCCCAGCAGAGACGGCACTTCTTGAGGAGGCTGAAAAAAGCTTCTCTCCCCACGAGCATTCACAAGACTTTTTACAGAGGCGTGGTGGAGAGCGTCTTGACATACTGCATGTCCATTGGTACTCCAGCTGCAGTATGGCGGACAGAAAAGCCGAACAGAGAATAGTCAGGGGGGCAGAGTTTCTCTCTATCCAAGATCTCTTCCAGAGCAGCTGCAGGAGTAGAGCTCTGTGCATAGTTAAGGACTCCTCACATCCTCTCCACAGATTTTTTTGAACTGCTGCCTTCGGGCAAAAGATACCGGAGCATAAAAGGCAGAACCTCCAGACTCATCAACAGCTTCCTACCACAAGCTGTTAGATTACTGAACATCCGAGTGAGGGGGGCTGTTTGCAGGGTTTTGAGTTTGTTTCTTTTCTTTTTCTTAGGACTTATTTAGTATTTATTATTACAATTTTATTTTTTATGTTTGATCTTCACTCTCCAGAAAACACTGTCTCATTTTGTCTGCTACAATAAAGCCTGATTTGATTTCACTTCTTATCCTTTGGGTTTACAAACAGGTGACAGTATGTCTTGAAGGAAAAAAAAAAAGTTTGCCACTGCCACTTCTTGTTGTCAAAATTATGCAGCAAATGCCTGATGATCTGCAAAGCTAAGCACAGCAACTCTGGATGACAGGACAAACTTTTAAAATAGGTCACCACTCAACCCTTGTCACACCTGTAATAATTTATCAGTTTATTGATGAATTCACAGAAGCTGTGTTGGTTTTAGGAACATTTTTTACATCACTAAAGCAACTGTGAGCGAAGAAAACAAGACAGTACACAGAGAAAATAATGGACTGAGGTCAGCTTTTATTTTGTATGACAATTATATATTTTCACACGGCTGTAAGTATACGCTTAAAGGAACATAGCACATCATTGTTTGTGTTCAACTAATTAATAGCATCATCACGAACATGCTTTTATCATGTTGTTTGGCCAGGTGTCCAAAATAGAAAAGGGCAATTCAATTAGCAACAAGCTATAGCTTAAGCTGACACCTTCAATCCAAGATGTAAAAAAAAAAATGGGCAAACCAGTCAAATGAAGGCTGTGTCCAAAACCCCATCCCCTTGCCCCTAGCCCCTAGCCCCTAGCCCCTAGCCCCTATCATACCTTTTACAGTGGTTATGACATGTTGTAGTAGTGTCTAAATGTCTATTGGGCTCAAATGTTGAACCTTGGTCAAAATGGACCATAATGCTTTGCGAGTTGTGCATTGCCTGTTTTATTGAAACATGTTTGACCTATGCCCTCGAAGTGACTTTTTAAATTAATATTAGAATATTAAATTAATAAAGTTATTATTACGTCCTAGTCCTCCATGTATTTTGGATGCTATACATTTACACAAAAAACATGGTCCTTACCATTCAGTGATTTGTAGCTCATAGCAAAAATGTTCTCTAGCCAATCACTGACAGCACACACATGCAGTAATGGTCACTAAATGGTCAAAACAGAACTTTTAAGCCATATCATTTTTTACAACAAGGTACAGAATTAGTCTTGCTGTAAAATAAACTAGGCTAACTTTAGGACAATGCTTATCTTGCTTCAAGAACAAATCTTTCCTAACTTGTCCTTGTCTCTCCTTTTCAGTAAAATAACCTCTTTTATTTTCTATTAATTGTTTTTGTTTGTCTTTTGCCACCAGAAAAAAGACTTAATAACAAGTGACTAGTCTTTACCTCTCAAGGAGTCACTACATTGGAGCAATTCGTATGAATAGCTTGGCTATGTTTTTACACAGGATGCCCTTCCTGACGCAACCTTCTCCATTTACCTGGGCAGGGGACCAGCACCCAAACCAGCTCCACTAACCTGTCCACCACAGAGCAGCTATAAATAAATACTACTATAGGCAACTACTTAAAAATGCCCTATTTATCCTGCTCAAATTCAGCTTCAGTATGTGTAATGGTATTATGTATACAGTGGTCCCTCGCTATAACGCGGTACACCTTTCGCGGTCTCGCTGTTTCACAGATTTTTTTAGTGCAATTTTGCATGCTTTTTTTTTTTCGCGTATGAACGTGTATTGTGTTCTGCGTCCTGATTGGCTAAGGGACTGTAGACCATTGTCAATCAATCTCCTCCGTGCCGTGTCTCCTGTACAGTACAGAATGCGTTTGGCTTGTCAAATTTACATAAATGTTTGATCGCTAACAGTGTGACTCTGATGTGCTGTATGTTTGCAAGTTTTCTCCCCGACAAAACCCACAATGTCGACGAAACGTTCTGCACCGACAAAGGCACCTGCGGTCACACCCAAAAGGCAGAGGAAGATGCTAAGGTTTGAACTTTGAGAGTGAACAAGAGAGAAATGTGAAATGTTTGCCTGTCTGAGAAAAGTGTATAAAGTGTGTGGTGAGGGGTTTTGCAGCCTTAAAACATATATAATAATTGTAAAAAATGAAGCTGACTACTTCGCGTGTTTCTCCTATTGCGGGTTATTTTCGGAAGGTAACCTCCACGATAAACGAGGGACCACTGTACATCAGAATATAAAAATACATCTACTGTATACTTTTACAGTCAAGATAAAAACAAAAAAACAACTGTAATGACATTACAGTTACACTCAGTAGCAAACCTGGTTCATCAGAACTAACTCTTAAAAAGCTGTTCCTGCTATTGACATTAAATGATATTGTCTTGTTGTGTCTCATTCTGTCTCTGTGGCTTGATGGCACCTGAACAGACACGTAAATCCACCTACATCCATCGAGAGGCTCTTAACGTCTAACCACCTACAGACTAGCTTTGAAAGAGCCAGCCCACTTAAAGGAGTTACATTATTGCCGCGAACTGAGGGCCAAGACGCTAATATCACTGACGTAATCATTTAAGTACTTCACACCGTAACTGCTATAACAGCGGACAGTTGGCAGAAAATGAGAAAGGGACAAACAGGGACAAAGAAAGTAGTAAGTACCAAAGTGAGAATCAATTTTTTATTCAACTGATGAATCTAAATATCCTCTGTTACCTTCGAGGATTGGGTCAGTGCAACCGAAGATGTCTTTTCTAATGATTAGGACAATTTTGGAACAAGCAGTACAGCGGTGGGAGGTGTTTTAATTGCACCACTAATGCAATTTATTAGAGCAGAGTGATTTTAATAATTACCACTTTATTGCAATTATTCACGTGATTATTATCCCAAGCCTGGATAGACTAAAATCCTACCCAAACATGGTGAGCCATAGATTTTATATACTTCCAGCGTCTTGAGTAGTCACTGCAATTGAAAACGGCTTATCTCCTTCACATAGTGTGTTCAGTGTATTTAATTTACATAACTAAACAGTGCCTTTTTACAGATAGGCCTTGTGTAAATTCATACCAACGTCTGCTGATAATGTTATGCCAACTACTGTGCTATTGATTTCCACAGTTTGGATCTCTTTAATGGTTTATTCCTGACAAGCATTAAGGTCCCAATTTGTCCTTTGTTGTAATGTAAGTAAAATATTTTCTCAATGAAACACTCCTATGAAGACTTGACATTCATCACTATTAAAAGACCCTGTGATACATTCTATGAAACAAAATCTTGAATTGATGATGCCTGTTTTTTATGATAGGGACATAACCCCTTTATGTAATCAGAATACAACCCGTTTTGAGAGTGAAGTTTATGTCATCAATTTTCCAAAACATAACAGTAGTCAGTTCCATTGCATTGTAGCATTATAGCAAGCATTGTAATTTTTGCTTTGCACTGTCACATCTCATCCTGCTTCTTTTTAAACAATGTGAACACCTACGGTAGCCCTGGGGGGACATGTTGTTGTCTATGAAGAAATGTAATGGAAAAAAAATCAAAATCTGATTTCGCTTAAAACATTAAAACAAAAATCATTACTTCAGGGATGCTCCATGCAAATGGTCATGCAATAATGGAAAAAGAGTGTGCTTCTCGTTTAGCAGTGCTCAGTTTGTCCGGGAAGTTGTAGTTACAGGAAGTAATGTATCTAAAATGACTTTTACTAACATGGGTTGAATGGGGATTTTTTATGTCTGTTTTTTGCAGAAAAGACAATTGCAAAGTGTTATTTTGTGCTACTGGATAACA
Organism: Rhyacichthys aspro; assembly: GCA_036850595.1. NCBI lineage: Eukaryota > Metazoa > Chordata > Actinopteri > Gobiiformes > Rhyacichthyidae > Rhyacichthys > Rhyacichthys aspro. The sequence goes on along the minus strand of CM072166.1, from coordinate 14,199,533 downwards.
AGACAGCATCTGATTCCTGCATCATTAATAAATGTAAACCCATTATGTTAATATTATTATGCAAATACTACCCGATGCTTACTAATCATAATGTACTTGGAATACTTATAAGCAATGATAATAAACTGACAAAATAGACAAGAAGGGTCTGGATTCAAATGTCAGTTTTGATTACTTTAATATTATGGTATTGGCCTCAAATTTGCTGAAAGGTCATCTTATTATTTTTATCATCTTATTTGGTATTAACCAAATAACCAAATTGTTAACCATGTTGACCTGGAGTCAGGATACATATTATCCAAAACCAACACTGAAAGTGACCTTAAATCAACAACTGAAATCTCACTATTCAACTCAAGAAGAATGGGATGTACTGTGTTAGAAATAAAACAGCTAATCCAGACTTAGGTAAGTCAGGTAAGTCAACTGTAGCTTGTTGTATCTTCACTTTGTTGAGGATCATCTAGTACTTTGTGTGCACACATGCACTGATCCAAATATTGACCACTTGTGCGCATGTGGCAGCAGACTGTAAAATGAAATGTTCAGAATTATGACTGGAACATGGCGTTCTGATGAAATATTGATGTTTTATATTTGGATGACGGGGATGGAGCTGAGAGTGCTGCCTGCCTGTCTCTGTTAAACCACCACTGGTTTTTCTAACAAAACGATCAGATGGTGCTAATGGACTGTGTAATTAGCGTGGATATTGTCATAATGAATGCTTTGGGAAGTGGAACACAGTGTTTACACAGACAGGTAACAGGGCAGTGTTACTCTGCAGCGTGCATGCTCACACACACGGCATAATGCGTGATGTTCTCCTGGGCTGGATACAGTATGTGGCATGATTGCTGATAGTGAGGAGCAGGCACGTCATACAGAGAGAGAGAACTGGACGTTGTGGAAAGGCCAAGATTAGAAGGCCGTTGTGAATAGCACGCAGCCAATATAATGATGAGAACAGTCTGTTTTGACCTATCAGTGATTCTATCTTTTATTCAAAAGGGTGTCTGTTTTGAACACAAAGTGATGCAATGTTTTGGCTGCGAATAGGGAAATTAACACAAGTCGTATGGACATTATTTGTTGGATTAATGCAAGACCTTTGTAGGAAAGTGGTGGTAACGGTGCAATCATGGTCACTGCTTAAGTATTTGTTTTGACGTTAGACTGACTTTGATTTGTTAATATGCATTTTTGTGTTAATTAAAAGTGTCAAAGCTACAGAGGTAGATGCATTAGTATTTAAAGCACAAATCCCTTTCTAAGCTATAGGCTAAGATTTGGCCTGTTTGTATAATTTTATGCTGTGCACAAGAAGTACAACAGAATTTGTGTGTAATGAACAACAACACATGCAAAATTAGTTTTCATTTAGATTTTTTATTTTAACTTATTCTTTTAGAAATGAACAGGCAATAAATATACATTCACAATAAAAAATAGAGATTGCAACATTCAAGTGTACTCGACCTTTTAAAGTCTATCAGCAAATGTAAACAACTTTTCCCTCTTAATGTCTTCTGAAAGTCTCTTTTGTCAGTCACTCATCAGGTCAAAAGGCATGACGTCAACACAACACATCGGTGCCACTCTCACAAGCATGAAGCCACGTCACGGGATAATTAAGCTCAGGTTGGTTGAACAAGCTAAGGCTCTCAAATGTCTTGTGGGCTGTGTGTACGCTTTGTTTAGCGGTAGTAGGACTGTCACGGGTCCGATGACCATGGAAATGGCGCTGCGGCATTAAGAGCGCGCAGCGGCGGCTTTCACGTGTCCGCTTGTCAGTCAGCGTCCTACAATGATGCTCCTGTCTGCTTCAAACAAAACTTTGAGTGTCTTACTTTTAGCTAATCACACAGCGCTCTTTGTCTTTGCCCTGTCCACCTCCTATTGCCTTTTCCTTTATGTACATGAGGTCGCTGTGCACACTCGGCCTGCGTGCGCACGGCGTCACAATCCCGTACGCCTCGCCGATGTCTTTGAGCTTCTTGTTCTTTAGGGACTTTCTGTGGAGCATGTCGCAGTACTGCACGGACACTTTGCGGTGCAGGTCGGGGCTCATCTCGTGAGGTAGCTTGGCCAGCGTAAACAGAGTCTGAAACATCTTATCCACATTTTCGTTCCGCTTGGCCGAAATCTCAAAGTAGGCACATTTGTCATCACCGGCCACCAGCTGCTCGATCTCTTCCTGCTGCACCTCACGGTAGAACTCGCGGTCGCCCTTGTTACCGCAGATCACCAGAGGCACGTCGATGTTCTCCTTGATCTTGTTCTTCAGGCACGACTTGGTTTCGTAAATCTGACGCTTGAGTCGCTGCACTTCCTGGAAGGAGTCTCTGTTGTCCAAGCTAAACACCAGGATGAACACATCACCTGAGGAAAAACAGGAAAGATGTTATTAGCTACATGTGGTCACCTTAGTTTAATAACTTGTTTCATACATGCACTAAATAAGTGCATTTTTTTTGTTTATTTTAGTTTGTATATTATTTTTAATAATTAGACTGCAGATAGGCTTGCAGTTTTTTAATACTTTATTTTTGAAGTATTATTGTAGGCTTGCAGTTTTTAATATTATTCTTTTTAGAGGACTATATTCACACTATACTTTGCATTTCGTTTCTATTGGCGGAGGGACAATATGTGATGCGTCTCCAAGTGCGCCTGTTTTCTAATATATTCCACCTGATGGACAGACTTTAAATAAAATTTGAAGCTATAAAGAATATCTTATGTTTTCAAAGACCCCGGGACTGTCAAGTTTAGTACCACTAAACTATCTCCAAGAGCGTCAATATCAGGTAAATTCAAGTTTTGCTAAGTTTTAACTAGTTTCGGAAGGAGTTTAGCTAGTTTACACACCTGTTAGAATAGATAGCCTCCTCATGGCGGGAAACGGATGGTTGCCAGATGTGTCCAAAATGTCCAGCTGGTAAACGTCCCCTTTGATGCTGTATAATTTCCTGTGAAAGTCCTCGATAGTCGGCGTGTACTGCTCTTCGAAGCGGCCGTTCAAGAAGCGGGACACGATAGCGGTTTTCCCAACTTTGGTGGAGCCGAGAATGACCATCCGGTAGCAGTTTTTCGCCGGGATGTCGTAGTCACTCTCGGACGGCGACATTTTTTTAATCATGGTGATAGCGAAGAGTGAGTGCAAAGGTAAGTAAGTACAAGGTTAGATAAGTGAGTTTTCTTTTTCAGTCTCTCTGTGCGGTTCTGACTTGTGAGAGGGAGTGCGGTCTGCTTTATAAGCCCCCAACAGACGACTCCTCCTCCGGTTAACGTCACACAAACACACGGTGGAGGAGGCTGGTCCCATTGACTGAAGCGAGCCGCGGTCCAGACTCCCACTGCTGCGTCAGTCTGCTATTTCCAACGAACAGAGAAAAGGGGAGCTGCGGGGAAGAAACGCACAAGCCACATCACTGTTTACAGGATAACTTGCACTGAATATGACATTGTCAATCATTGATGTGTTTTTTAGTACATTTTGTTTAAAGCTAGACTGAACCTTGGACAGAAATCAAAACAAGGCAAGGAAGTGAGTTTTTTTTGTAACTGGTTAATATGTACCTTGACACTTCCTAAAAAATAACATTAAGTATGTCATTATTGCTGCACGGTTGCATAAGGGCAAACATATCCAAAACAAAGCCTTTTTTTTATCATTGCAAAACACATTAATTTAATAAGCTTACTTGTGATCAAGAGCTTTGTGGTTGATATTCAAGATACACATGCTGCAATTACTGTCAAGGCCAATAGAGGGCACTCGGGGCACAATTAAAGGCCAAATATCATGACTTGAGCTCTGTGTAGCTGTAGCCTTCAGGAGTAGAATAAAGTTTCTTTTTTTTGTTTGCAAATTAATGTAATGCATAATATCTCGGTTATATCATAAGTGTATTTTCATTTAAGGGCTTGTGTCATGCAACTCGGAGATCAAAAAAGAACTCCACAGTGGCCTCAATGGAAATGCTTCAAGGCTAGTGTTGAATGTTTACAACAAGAAGGAAATAGGTATGTGGCCTTCGACCAGTATTTCATTATTATTGTTAGTGTTGTGCTAGCGCTTATGTGAAATATTAAATAAGTGAACATTTATGGTTCACATTTTTACAGTCTGGGTAATCATTTGTACTGTCCATCTCTTGCCGATATAGACGTAACAAACCATCACAGGGGTCGAATTAGTAATTAATAGGTAAGTGTTAATTGTTTCATATCATGTGTGCAAAAAGCATGGTGACCACATGGTTAATTTGCAAAAATCTACAAAGTACACTGCACTGCACAGACAATACGCTGTTCCTGTTTATCAATTTACTGCCACTCTGCAAAGGCAAGGCATGACAGAGAGTTAATATAGTCCAAAATTAAAACTCAAACTGATCAAACTAATTCAATTTGTCTCCCAGCCCTAGTTTGAATAAGTGTCTGTTGTCTACAGTCTATAGTTTATTGTGTCTATGGGGAAGCAGAAATATGTGCCCTGTGTGCCAGTGTTTACAGCAGGACTGTATATGCATCATTGTATGACAATCTGTGCAAAATATTTTAGGATCATTTACAGGTTAAAATAGTTCGAGCTCTAATCAGCCGGCTTTAAATAAAATGACTGCAAATGTCTAATCCAAGACACAGAAGCCAAAAAGCTCTGTAGCAGTTCCCACAGAGCAGCCTTTAATTAGTGTGACTTGCCCCTGAGCCTTTACTCTGGGAGAGGATCTGAGAGGGCATTGTCTGTCAGAAAAGCAGCAGGTTAAGCAGCTACAGAGTGCGTCAGAGTTATGCATGATGCAGCTCGGACCTCTGTTACTTAAAGAAACCCATCCTCAGGCGTTCGGCGGCATGAACAAAGTCATGGAGGGTGATGGAAAAACAAAACTTTCCTTGCTTACTGTAAAAATGTGCATCTTTTTTAGTAATGATCCAGGGTTTTCCAGCATAAAAGACATGAAGAATGTGTGAGAATTTCACCAGCGTTATAACAAATGACCCTAAAAGACAGCAGTAAAGCTCAGGGGTTATGTTAGCTGGAGTTCACACAACAAAATATTATACATCTAAGTAATATTACTGCTTAAGGTAGGATTACATGGGGCACATTTTCAAATGTTCTCACACATAATGCATCAATTATAATAATTAACAGGTGAAATGTTAAAAATATAAAGCTGAAAGTGGAATTGATTGTGTCTAAGCAGTCTTCAACAGAGTCAAAACAGTGTGAAAATGCATTCAGCGGTTTTGAGATGTTTTCAGAAATCTTTTATATATTTTCCAAAAAATGCAAAAATATATTATAACTTGACACATAGAGGCGTTTAACATATAGATGCCACCCAATGAAACTTCTGAAAGAATTTTTGAGATAAGTTTCATCAATTTCAGCATAGCATATAAGGAAAAATGCTAAGGAGTTTATATATATATTATTATCCCTTATCATAGTTTTTGTGGTATGGAATGAATTAATTAAAAGTAATTTGTGATAAGCGGATGAAATTTGAATTTTTCAGCTAGTAGTTATGTTATTTTATGCATTTAGTTGGCCACATGGTGGTCCTCAGTCAACAGTTCTTTAATAGTTAAGATAGGATACAGATAGGATACAAACTAGAACCTTAAAGTCAACCTTCATGATAGTTTTAGAAGTGTTCTGGCATCAAGCTTTGCTCACTGTTTACTAGAATCACTGAGCTGTTGAACTGATGCCAGGCCACATCAGCTGAGAGCTCAGCTGAGTGTCCACTCAACAGCTTTTAAGCATTAGGTTTCAACTGCTCTATCTGGCAACGGGGTAACTCCTTTCTTCACAAGCTGTCAGACTCCACCTTCACCTTTTTGGTTAAAATAAGTGGTACACACTCAACTGTATAATTTGAAGAGTACAATTTCAAACCAAGGTTTACCAGAGGTTTTTTACAGAAGACAGCAGGTGAGCACCAAGCTACCAAAGTAATTTTTCACAGAAATTCAGCCATTCAGCTTTTAACTGTTCAGAAGAAACCCACATGTTGATTTGAGTGAAACACCCAACTTTTATGTCAGGTACTTCGAGTTCTTGAGACTTGCTGTAATGTGATTGATGAACCAGTAAACAACCTTAAAGTCTAAAGACTCAGAACTGCTTTTAGTTTGAACTGTATGTTAATTGGGATTAAACATTCAGTGTAAACTCATATAGAATTGCTTGGTATTTTATTATGATGTGTATACAATTGCTCCCGGCATGTACAGTACGGTTATTGTGCAAAGTGTAAAAACAATAATAAAATAAGAAAGTGCAACCTTTCATAGACAGTACATCTATTGTGAAACATCTCTGTGCCTCAGGGTCACCTTTGATTTCATCAGTTTCCTTTTTGTTTGCTTCTGTTGTTTGGATTTTTCCCCCCTATTTGTAATTGTCAGAATTTCAGAAAACAAATACACAAATGCACATTTATTTGTTTATTCTACCTAAAGAAGAGTTTCTTGGGAAGCAATATTCCAAAGCAAATCACTTAAACTGCACAAATCCCATTTTGTTTTGCGTTTGAGAGGAGCCTAGCTGTTGCCACTCAAGTGCTCATCATTAATCAGTGTAGTAGACACAATAAAATATGGTAGTTTGAAGACTTAATTAGTGCAGCAACACAATTATCTGTCCTATTTACTGAATTATTTATAATGTAAAGTCCAAAAGTTCCAGAAACCTTAAGCCATAATATTACACGTGCAAGCTACAAAAAGAGGAGCTGGGTAGAGGCAGGTTGCCCTTGTAAAAAGCAGCCACAACATAGATAGAGCAGAATAACTAAAAAGTTGTTTTCCAATTTGCATAAAGGTTGCATTTACCTATTTGCACAAATCTCTATTGAAAACCCAGTTCTAGACAGTCAGTATTTTCATTTAGGTCAACTCATCATCTGAGGTTGGCTGATATAAGCTGGTGTAGAGTGCTGCCTGTAGCGACACGTGAGGGATCAAGTGTTCTCAGTATTTCATATGTCCACTAAGGCTGTCTGTCTCTGTGGATCTTTCAGACACAACTATCTGCTCTCTCCAGGAAACATGAGAAGTGACTGAGACCACTTTGCCTCAAGTCTGCTATCGCACCCTTCATTTCACATGATCAGCACCAAACCTCAAACATCTCACCACCAATATTTTGCTTAAACTAAGTAAATTTCATTTTTGAGTGCTAAATCTTAACTCTAAATACACAATAGGGTTAGATAAATTGGTCATGTTGCTTACGATATTGAATTTTAACTAGCAAACAGTGCATGTTAAGAGTCACAAGTCTGTCTATATATAGAATGCAGTAGCTTTGAAAGACTAAACCATCATGTCTGCTTTTAACAGCAAAGGCTCCCACGACAATCATAAAGAAAAGTGTAGGCTTTCATTTCATGTTTTCCTGCTGCGTTTGCACTTAAGAGGCAGACCAGTGAGATGGTATCTTAAGTGCTTCCATTACAATTCTTAAAAGACAAAGAAAAACAAAGCCTTAAAATCCTGATTCATACTTTTATTACATGAAAAAAAAAAATCACTACATCAAAAGGCAATTTGTATAGTTCAGTGAGAGTTGTGCAGTTAAAAGCTTTTACTGCTGCCCTGACATTTGCAAAGGCTGCATGTCATATACTCTGTGTGACATTTTGCCCTTAAAGTAAATGTGACAGTGCAGAGAGCAATGACTGTTGGGTAGTTATGGAATACAGACAGATAAATAATATCCATATCATTATGAGTATTGTCAGGTAATGTGAATAACAACAGAGCATCTGCTGGTAACAGATCTGACAAGACAACTTTATGGTAAACAGTTGCTCAGAAGGAAGGTATAGAGGTGTCGGTGGTTTGATCTCAGCTCCGAAGTGGGCTAGACATGGGTAAATTATGCTTTGAGTGCTTATGAAGGCAGAAAAGCGCAATTTAAGGCAGCCGTTTACCTATCCTTCTAGTGGAGTCCAGGCTTCAACAGGGCAGGTAGGTTTGAGGTAGGAATTTATAATTACAGGGCTGGGACTGCAACAAAAAGTATTGCATTTACTATTTTTTTTAGAGAGAGAGTGACAGAACATTTGAAGTGGTCATATTTGTGCATGTGGATGACAAACTTTAGAAATTCTGTTGTATAAGGGGAAAATTGTTAGCTCCCTTATGGTTCAGTCTTAACTGCACTGTGTCTGAGTTCAAACAGGAGCAATGTCACAAATCTGTGCAACTATTCACAATGGTCTTCACTCAAGGGCTGGACATGTGAATTAAAAACTTACCTTTAAAACTCCCCAAAAAAGAAAACATTATTTTACATAGATTAAGCTGACACACTAAAACAGTAAACTCTATGTTATTTTGATAAATTGACAAGTGAAGTTTACATGAAGTGACATATTTTTATCAATTTACTTCAACCACGATTTTTTGTTGCTGGTTAGTGCCCGTATGTTTAACCCAGCTGGAGTTGTAGTACATCTGTTTGAGAAAAATGACTGCAAAAAAAGACAATAAAACTGCCGCAATTTAATATTAAGTGAAATAATTTAAGAAAAATGTACAGTTGAAACGGATTGATAAATGTCTTGGTGAATTGAACATCGTTGCGAAGTGATGTCACATTACATAAACTTTACCTCTCACTTTATCATTTCACATGCAGTTTCATCACACACATCTCACTATGTTTGATTCGAGTGATGCACTATAAGAACACACACACAGTTTGAAGGAAACAGATTTTATTTGTTTAGTCATTGGGATATACATTTTCTAAACAATAAGTCAGTGCCAGTGTCCATGTTTGTGTGCCCAACCCAACCAATTTATCTGTCCAGTCACCTATACATGCACATCCCTGTGGGAGAAGTACTCTGAGACAACCCACAGCACCACTGGGGTTACATGCACACTTCACACAAAAAGGCCAGTGCCAGCTGGTGTGTGAAGTGAACCCACAACCTTCTTGCTGTAAGGCCGAAATGCTAGCACCCCTAAAATCTTTTTGTGTAATGTAATGTAAATGGATGTTTTACATACATACCACATGTCTTATTACTAGTATTTACCAAAGGTTAAAATAATACTGAAGGTACTTTTTGGGTAAGGATGTTTATGTATTTGGCATCCTCAGCCCCACTGTAAATCCAGGGTTGTGTAGCTTACTCTTTGACAGAAATGTGTGAAATGCATTTTAAAATGTTTTCTAGGGCAGCATAATGAAATATCTCCTCTCATTTGGTTTTTCAGTCTGGTGTCCACATAACAGGATGGGGATCGTGAGCTCGTGAGGGATCCGGAGGCGTCTGGGAAGGAGGCCATTATTCATGTTTGCGTCGCTGACTCCTCTCCTGATAGATGTATTCTGTGAATGGTCTGCAAATACAGCAGAACAAATATGAATTGGGACAATAAATCAGAGAGTAGAAGGCTGTACCAGTCCGTGCCAGGTCCATACATGTGTGCAGTGTAGCATGGAGCGATGAGTAAATGTGCATATCCAACAGGAAGATGTCTTGTGTCTACACATGCCCCATATTATAGCATATGCTTAAGCACCACTGACCCATATCAAATTCAGCTGCCACATCATAGAAAAGCAGCTCTCACGTTGAGGGATTGATGGGAAAATACATACGAGTGGAAAGTATTTGATCTAGTCTTTTGTCTGGGCTCAAAATTACTTTGCACTCACAATGCTCTAGGCTGCATGCAAATACAACACATAATAGAAGTGCCCTGTAAGTTCTGTCTAAACACCACTGTGTTTTCGTGGGAAAGCTTTATGTCATGGATGCAGCAACCATTAACAAAAGCATCCACTCACGTATAATTGAACTAAAATTTTAACTTTTTCGAACTGCAATGCATTTTTTGCCTGGTTGAATTGTTAGCAGTATTACCTTCATTTTACTTACAATTTTTGAGTGCTATATCAAGTGGATATTTTATTAAAATAGCAGACATAAGACAGTGAGAGATCCACAGTAAAAGGGTGTCAAATTGGAACTATTGTCTGAGCCTCCAATTTCAGAACACAGTATGTCTATAAACGGGATTCACAGCGTGAGGTAAAATCCAATAAAGCAGCACACACTCTTTAAATTTACCTAAATCATTTAGAATCAGTGCCACGGGCCAAAGACAAAAAATAACATTATCAAACCCCTGTCGCAGCATGTGGGAAAGTATCTTACCTACCTTTCTGCCCATGGCAGGTTTCTTATGAATGGCACAGCTGGTGTCCAAAAACTGTGGTGGCGACATATACCTGGGCTCTCATTCACAGCATGCGCCATAGTGACATTTTCACAAAAGGCAAACCTTGGTCTTCTATTTTTGTTATCTCTATATTTAACTTTTCTATTTCCTTGAAATTAATGAGCATAAAAGGTTAGGTTAACACTTTTACATTTTTATTTTAAAACAGATTTGTGAAATTAAATAATTCCAAACTAAAAATCTTTTTGGCTGGAATTTCTTTTTGTTACATTGGAAATGTAGGTCACATTGTGTTGAAATTAATCAACCCACTTTCTAGCCCTGAACTCACTTCTGTAGTTCAGGTGTAAAACCCTGAAAAAAGTGAAAGAGGTGTGTGTCTGTCTGTGCTGAAAATGTTTTATAAAAACCTTTCATGTTTCTGCGAGAAACTAATAAATACATATGTAGGGACAGCTGCACCGGTAATGCGGACACACCTGCTTTGAACACACAAATACATAATGGCAGTGATGATGAGTAGGTGTATTCAGCAGCGTCTTCCAGACTGGGCTTTATTTGTGACTTTTATGCAGCAGCAGCACGTTTGTGTAGAGAGAGAAGAAATATAGCTTACATGTAGGTCATAAACTAGTTTTTAGTCCAGTCACGTAATGGTTATCTACACTTAGAAAAGAATAAAGAAAGCACAAAGCACAGAGGCTCTAAAACAGTCGTGGGCAAACTAAGGCCCGGGGACCACATACATAAGTTGAGCTTGTTAAAGACAGCATTTATTTTACCCTTTTCCTTAAATGGCCTGTTCTTTTGCTAAAGCTATTGTATCTACACATTTGCCTTATATTGACCTTAACAATGAATGAAAAAGTAAGTTGTTAATATGGAGTGGACAGAAATATTTTTAGTTAGTTTTCAAAGAATACAATATAAGCTGCCACTTTTCCACCAAACATTATATTAACCAGTCAGTGCAAGAAACGACAATTTAAAGGCTTTCAGATATAATTTATATTTGAATCTGTCAGATTTTAAAACCTAGTGCGGCCCTTGAGCCAAAAAGTTTGCCCACCTCTGCTCTAAAAGGATTTCAGAGAATGGTGTATAAAATAATTTTATTGTGATCCACTTTTTAATACACTGAACATATAATACATACCCCTCAAAATGTATCGCCACCTTGTACGCCACTGCTACGACTGCAGTCAGGATTAGACCAATGGGACTGGAGCCACTAGAGACACATGCAGAGGAACATGACAGGCAGGTTAGGTAATATAGCAAGCGATAAACACAATTAACACATCCTTATGGTGTACCTATTTCTGACCAGTCAGTCTGTCTCATGGTGTGAAGTGTGCAAAGATGGGATCGGTGGATGTGTTATGCAAGAGAGCAGTGGAGTTCAAACATGACTACAAAACTATGGGTGTACAATATGGCAATTGAAGATTGTGTGGTGATTTCAACTTTTGACAATCTGCCAATCGAGAGTGAATCCAGATGCAGGTAAGATGTGCTTTTTTCCCCCACCAACTTATTACCTATTTGCTACATTTATGCCGTTTATGCAGAGTTGAAAGGAAGCAACAAATGAGACCACTGTTTAATTTAATTTTCAAAGAAGTTGCTGACAACTCGCTGTTGTGACACTCCTGAAGCAATCTCTACACAACGTAAAATGTTGTTAAATAACACTTTATTGAACTGTTATTACTAAATTACTAAGTTTGCTTATCTTATAGAGAAACCTTGGGTAGTCAGAAATTCTGAAAGATAAAAATTAGCTTACTGCAAACTAGATTGAAATAAAAACCTGACAGGAAATGACAAAGCAACACTTACTGTGTCTGACAAAGAAAAAAAAAGAAAAAAACTGTAATCTTTTGCTGGAATCAAACCTGCAAACCTGGGTCGCACAAGTATGTGGTATGCACTTTGCCAGGCGAGCCAATAACATCCGCCCCAGTCAAAGCTTTTTTAACCTCACCTAATATTTGTTATACAATAAAGAAGAGACAGCTCGTGATTGTATTTCAGACAGAACTTAAGTGGACATACTGTATGTCTCTTTTTATCCCAAAGACTTGTCTCACTTCATTATTTTAACCACCAACATGGTTTGTGTTGTTGCTGTATTTAAATTCTTTGATGGTGATTATTATTATCAATAAATATCAATCAGGTTTTAATTCTACAGGTCTAAGGATAACTTGATCAAGTGAAATTACACTTATTCACCCACTAATTGATTAGATTTTTATTCAATATGCAGCATCTTTGAACAGGACATATTTTGTCTATGGTTGCACAGTGGATAATAGCTATTGATGCAGCTGCATTTCTTGGTGGCAAGTTTTATCAGTTTCAGAAAGGCTGCATTGTTGAGCTGTGGTGCTTCCTTAGACCCTTCAAGAAATAGCAACTAAACAGTGTTACCAATATCAGAAACATAGTGACCCCATATTGCTTTGTAAACTACATTTTCATAAAAGAACTATATTTTTTTTTTTATATCTGTGACTTCTTATTCAGTAATCCGCTTATATTTTGAACTGGACTGACACATTCTGAGCCATGTGTTTCTGATTAGCTTTCTTTTCTTAGTATTAGCTGTATTTAATGATGGACAATTTATTAATATCTAGATACAGTATAACCTAATGCCCTTTATAACTTGACATTCAGAAACTATTGGGTCAGTGGAGAGTAAGCACCTATTTTTTGATTCCCTTCAAGTCATGCAAACAACGGGGGCTGCTTGATGACGTAAAAAGTAATCATTGCAGTTAGAGTGCAGTTACACAAAATAAATTGACAAACTGACAAAAAACTATTTCTGTATTTTAAATGTTATCTTTATGCCAACAGGGCATCAAAAATAGTTTGCTGCTCCACATCAGCTTCTATTTCTGATCTCATACACCAGGGAATCTCCCTCCATCCTCCAGTCATTTGTGAGCAACCACAGCAGTGTCTCAAAGCCCCTGCTCTACACGACCAGAACCCGCACTACATTACCTGGACCTGCTTTTACGCAGTGTTCCCTCCAGATCATTTCCCACGGTGCGCTCCCTTTAGTCCTTTGAGATGTAATCAGTCATGTGCAATCTGGCCATCGCCTTAGTGTCACCCACTAATGGTGAACCATATAACTGCCAGCAACATTACTCACTCGACTGTGTTTGGTAACTAGCACTGACCCACATACATACATTGTCATAGTAAAGAACCAAAAATCGTTCATGGTTGCTCCCATTAATTGACAGCAGACAGGTCACGTGCTTTACAGTGAACCATGACATGATTCACTTTTTCTTTGTTCTAGTAAACAATGCACAAATGATACCTGACCTGCCCTTCATAAAAATCTGGCGACAGTCTCTGGTGCACACACGCACAGAAAATAATCAGAAGGCATTAGAGCTCACCTGTGTATGAAAAAGGAGTGAGCGGTGAAGTCACTGATCACTGACCTCCTTCTTGTAAAAGGAAAGTTAAAAACAGTGATGTAATTCTGCCCTACAAAGGCACAAGATAATGCCAGACCTGAATATGACTTCCTGTAAAAAAAAAAATGATGCGAAAAATGTCACTTTCCAATGCTCCAGTATTGGATAACGACTTGGCAGTAATTGTAGGGCTGGGCAAGATGGGAAAAATTCACTTTATGATTTTTCTATATCTTTCAATATTGATACATATCACAAAATGAATAAAATCCATGCCTTTCATGGAACATTCTACAACTGTATTTAACCAAAAATGAACATATTATTTGTTTTTTTTTAATGTTTCACAATAAAAGGTGCAAGTTAAATTTTAATTCTAATCTAAACCTTCATAATTTAGAAAAAAATTCTCATCCATACACCTTAGCCTAATTAAAATAAAATTAAAGTACTATTTTAAAGCTTTTACAACAGAACACAATTTTTGAAGTAAGGATTTTTAAACAGGAAATTCATGACCATCCCATGGCCCTAATTATAAACAGCCTAACAGCAGCATAGAATTATGTTTACTTAGCTGCTCTGCCCAGTATTGTGTATAAAAATAGATGTTATTAGAAATAAGGCATTAACTTGGTGGATGCAATGTACGATAAGCACAATTGTCTTATAATCATGATTTCATATAATATTTGATCTTAATTTAAATATTAAAGATCATGATAGGATAGTCCAAGTCCTAACCTAAGATAGTGAATACTCCTCATGAGCAGAGTTTGGTGTAAGCCCCTGATAAGTACAGACTGCAGAGAGGGGGTCTATACCAGTGCTTGAAAGTGCTTGAAATTCTGATTGTGTTGCTTTAATAATAATTCACAATCTTACAGAGTAATTTTCTTAAAAAAAAATTATTTTGTATTTTGCACATAGAGAAAACCGCTCTTGTCTACACGTGTGGCTATACCGTAATCTGCCAGTGTTTTTGGATGTGCGCCCTCTGATGGAGCAGATCGGAAATACAACATGCTGGGAGGTTGCTGTTTCAATGATCGCTGCCTTGAAGAGGAAAAGTACAAATTATGGCTAAAAGGTGGATAAAATCTTTTAACAGAACAATTCATTCAATAAATTAACATCTTTTTGATCACACAAGTTTCATTTTTGGGTGAACTATCCCTTGTCTGTGCTCAAAAGTATTCAACAATTTAAACAACTTAAGTTCAAAATGTCAAATTGGGGTATTTTTTATTCTACAATGGATTTAAATTAGAAAAACTACATTTTACAAATTTACTGCAGTTGTAAGGTGCTTAAAAAACATGAAAACACCTTAAAAGTGCTTGAAAAGTGCTGGAATTTGAACTTGTTGTAAGAACCCTGACGAAAGGATAAGGCCTGGGGCAAATATTGACCTTCTGAAAGTCTGAGCACTGTTGTGTCCTTTCATTTAAAGATAACACTCCGGCCCACAAGCCTAACACATGATAATCATACGTTATGTAACTAACAACCAGTGCTCACCATGCTTTTGATTGTTTGTTTTTTTTACTGGGATAGCAATGTATAAATTCTGTATCACTGAGGCTGAACTCCAAGTCTGAGAAAATGAAAATGGGCAAGATGCAAACAAGACATGTTAAATCAACTTTCATGGTTTGGAACAGGAGTGCGCACAACAATACCCACTCACCAATAATAACCTGTAAAAGATAACTACAGTGAGAGCCTTTAACTTTAATTTAAGTCTTTGCAGGTGTAATTTTTTGGGCCTCACCTGATACTCCCAATGATCACTGAATGTGCATTGAGGCAGTCCACTCTGACCTCCATCCAACTGGAATGTCGTGTTATACATGTAAATAATCAGGACAGATATAGGGACAACTTGAAGAAGAGATAAAATCTCAAACCCAGCTCTGAAATCATGAAGAGTTGAAGAAACAAGGCAAAACTGAAAAGGTATATAAAACTGGGATGTGAGCGTTAGGCCCTCATTAAAGTGTTATATTGTGTGTGTGTGTGTGTGTGTGTGTGTGTGTGTGTGTAATTTTAATACTGTTTTTTTAGTTAATTAACTTAAGAAAATTCTATGACATAAATCATTAGCTCTGCACAGATTCTTTGAATGTGCAAATATTAACACTTTTTAACCATTTATTTTCACAAAGACTTAACTTTGTTTTTTGTTCATTCGTTTAATGAACTAATTAACATTACTAAAAAGTGATATTTTATGTATGCATGCATCGCCCTGGTAACAGAATTGGAAATTCTATGAAAAGGCCATAGTGTAAGGTGTTTACACACAGCAATAATGTGATTAAGATCGGCATACTCCAGGTGTCCTATTTTGATTAAGGCTTATTCTGAATATGACCTTAATCAGAGTAAGGTCATCAGAAAACCTGTTTACATGGCAATATCTTAATCAAAATATACTTTTATTTGGGTTAAAATAAATGCATGTAAAAACAGTCATTGCTTTGTCACAATGAAAGAGAAAGTCCCCTTGCTGAGTGCATGTTACCAAGAGACTATTACTGTACATACAAGCAAGCTCCACTGTAAACAACGCAATGTAGCTAGAGTTTTTCAAAGCTGTTTGATTTTAAACTTGATTTAAATCATTTAGTAAACATGCACTTACAGTGCTGTGAACAAATGTTTGCCCCCTTCCTGATTTCATTTTTCTCTTCATATTTGTCACATTTAATTTTTCAGATCATCAAACAAATTTAAATATTAGACAAGGATAACTTAAGTAAACACAAAATGCAGTTTTTAAGTGATGATTTGATTTATTAAGGGAAAAGGTAGGGGTGCTCTGATCGATCGACCATCCATCATGATCAGCCGATAATGGCTTAAAATAGTGTGATCGGTGATCGGCTAGAACAGGCTAGATCAGCAGGGCCAATTAAATGATGCAACACACGCATTTCATTTGTTTAATACACAAATAGCATCTCAGGTCTGGGTTTTTTTTGTCTCAGCAAGACATTAAACCTACTGTTTGCAACATTTGTCACAAGAAATCAGAGGAAATCAACCAAAAACATACTATACTATGTATATATACTATATATTATAACATATTTTATAAGCTAGTTAGCACTAAGACCGAGCAGAACAGTTCTGCAGCACAGACGCCCCTCACGCAGCTCTCGCCGTCACAAACTCTGCAACAGCAGTAACAGTATGGCATATTCTGTTTTCTTTTCTGTTTTTTCAGACCTCAAGCTGAAGGGCACTTGGGTTCTGCAGCAGGACAATGATCCAAAACGCACCAGCAAGTCCACCTCTGGATGAAAAAAAGGTTTTGGATTTTAGGGGGCAACTACTTTTACATCTGGCCCATGTAGGTTTCTATAGCTTTTTCCCCTAAATAAATAAAATAGTCACTTAAAAATGCATTTTGTGTTTACTTGAGTTATCTTTAAATTGATCTGAAACAAGTATGACAAATATGCAGAAATAATAAGAAATCAGGAAGGAAGCAAACATTTGTTCACAGCACTAGAGCTGAGTTTAACAAGGTAACTGTAGCACGGCTCAACACTGGTCTTGTGAGTTTTTTCTTAAAAGCAATGAACTATAAATATAGTAGTAAGAGAACTGGTATACTGCCTTAGAGCTGCGAAGTATTTGAACATAGATTAACTGCAGAGACTCTGGATGACTTAAGCAGGAGAAGTTTATTACCATCACACCCAGCCGGAGACAGTTGAACAGTCAACACAGTGTAGTATTGAACATTCAAGTCTGGCTATGCTTTCATAGGACTGAGCTTATAAAACCTCATAGAGGGTCAGTCTGTAAACAATGCAATGACAAAAGAGATGTTATTCAGCTGATAGGGCTCAAGGTTGGAGACGTGTTATCTGCACGTGTCTGAGTCTATCTGTTGACAGAGCCCAAGGCTCAAGGCATCACAACCTTACAATAGATCCAAAATTCTCTAACAATAGTTATTAATTGTTATGAATTTATATTTCAAACATTAATCCAACCAAAATGTTTTTCAAGAATAAATTGTATGGTATTGTAAATGTTGTCATGAGTTGTTACGTTTCGTTATATAAAGTTGTGGGCATAGAGATTATGTGAAGTTGTACAGTTTAAGCTTAAGCATTACTTAAGTAATGCTTAAGCTTAAGCATTATGCTTTCACTTAATGCTTAAGTGAAAGCATTACTTTAACTTAATCAAGACACTGATAATCAACATGTGCTGTAGTCTGTGATGGAGAGGTGAGGTGCAACACTTCATTAGTCAAGCAGCATCTGCTCTTGTTGTGTGAAGTGGGGTCAGACTCTGAACCCAGTAAGTGGTTTAATTAGTGGGTTCTGCCTGCAGTGAGGGGCTGGAGGTGTGACTTTCTCCTCTTGGTACTCATCAGAGGGAGCTACAGTACAAAGAGATGTGTGCTTCTGTGTAACTCAAAGGACTTGAGAGCCACTTAGGCACACTCGGGCCTTGGACAGAAAACCACTCAGACTTTTATGGCATTTACAAAACTAATGACAGAGGATCAATAAAGTACATATTACATCAAAATAAGATGAATAACATGTTATGGTAAAAGATAAGAAATTGCCACAATGTACAAATAATGTGAATGTGTATTTTAACAGTAAGCTAGGTCTTGTGCAGTAAGTCACAGTTCAAAGTACCTCATTGTTGAGTTTAAGTTCATTGCATTTATTTGTTCATTGCATTTTTTATTAAAATCCCCAAAAAAACAATACTGAGATCAGCTCATCTGTGACTTTTCATCTTTTAAAAAGTTAAAGGTCTAAACGTGCCAACCTTGGCCAAGACCAGCTAGACCATTTATTTTTTTTAACCATTAGTTAAAACCTCTGTAAAACACATTTTTACAGATTGGTAGAGCATTGGTTTTTATTAAAGATTTATTCTGTCTGAGGCCAGTTACATTTTGATTACAGAATCCAACTCTTTCACAGGCTAAAGTTCAACTACAGTCCATAACAGGCAAAAAAAAAAATAAAAATGTTGGAGTATCATTGAGAGTACCATTCAAAAGAGCAAGGAGTTCATTAAAAGAAATCAACTGCGATTAAGTAGTTGGCATTATTTTGTTTACACTATCATCAAGCTAAATATTATACTATACTATGGTTGTAGGTGGATTCGCAAAAACTGTTCTTAATTTCAGGCACTGTCAGATCACAGTCGTGGGAAATCTCTGATCGTACAACTGTAAGACAAAATCCTTTTTATTGTCTCACGATATTCAGCCTCAACCACCAAGACAATATGTGCAGAGTGCGACTGGGGCTTTAAACACAGTAAATGGTATGTAACATAACCTAACTTAAAGCTTTGAGGAGCTTGGTTAAGGTAATGAAAAACTACACAGCGATTTATGAAATATGATAGAAATGAAACGAAGAAAAGAATTGTTCAAAATTAATCACATCAGTGCAGTGCATCTAGCTGTGCGCAGGAAAAAAAGTGGGTGCTAATAGCTTCATCAGTCCTTGAAAGCTTCCTTAGCAACGTGCCAGCCCTTAGTATTGTGGCCACAGTTGTCATAGCAACAAAGCACAAAGTTTCTTCCTCACCACCTTTTCAGCGGGGAATTTGCAACTATCTGTGGCTCTTCCACATATCCTCTCTATTTAGAAAGCTCTTTGACGTAATCTGTGCACAGTAACCAAAGCTGTGGTCATAAGATATATATTTGCAACTGCTTGTGTGATGATAAACGCAAACGGACAAAAAGTAGCTAATTGGTGCTTGCTTTCTGTGTTAAAAAAAAACTCTTGCATAGATACTTACATAAGTGCCAGGCCGAGGTAGTTGGCAGTGCTCCCCCAGTACATGGGGTTTTCTATGAGGTTGAACGGAAAACCTGTCACCTTCTCCTCCATCAAGATGCCAAAGTAATCACCTGAAAAATACCAGATGGATACTGTGTTAGTGGAGTGTGTTCAGACAGACAAAAACATCTCTACATAAATCAAAATATGATCTAATATGATTTTGGAAGGACAGTGGTATAAAGTGACAAATAGTTCCACACTGGTGCCATGGTTTACCAGTCCCTCAAGGATTTCGCGGCCATTGTTGCGGTCTTAAAAACCTGATTTTGCGGGACATTTTTTCAAAAGAGTCACGAGGTGTCTGAATAGTCGCTAAATATAGCTAAAAATAAGTTGCTAAGTTGGCAACACTGGAAGCAGGATTTGACGTGGGCTCATTTTTCTTTGTGTGTTTTTGGTAGCCAGTCAGTCCTGTGATGACTCTGGTGATGAAACTCGCCAGAAATGGTCAATTGCAGCTGTTAGTTCCGGGAAAGTAGCGGTGTTTGGACAAAGTTGCAAAATCACACTGGTTTGCGGAGTTTGGTTGATTTTGCGTTAATAGTTGCGATCACAACTTCGCGAAAATCCTGAAGGGACTGGTTTACAATAATTGACAATACCCTTGACAAATATTAGCTTTGACATGATTCTAACAAAACATAATGATGTTCACTGGAGAGTGTTTTGAATAGACCAGTGTTTCACGCAAATAAAAAATATATACCGCATTAACCTCATGTAAAAAAATATTATATAATAATAATTGTAAACAATCATTTATAGTGTATATATACTGCAGATTTATATCTTAAAATAAAATTACAACACATGGAGTTTTTAATTTCTGCTTTTAATAGTTTTTAATAACTGCAGGATTGCGTCAGTCTGATGCCAAACTTACAGCTAGAAGTTTAAGGTAAGTTCTAAACTTGGGGCGCATTGTTTCTCTTCCTCTTCCAGAGGAAATTTATTTTGACTGTCTTCTGATTGGTATTATGTCTATCCACCTGTTTTTGGAGGCATTTTTTTCTTTTGTCTGTTACTACTGCCCAATGGAAATTGTTTTCCTTGAATCTTAGACAGACCTATATTCATTTAGAAAATAAAAAAGATGGGCCTAACAAAAGGAAGAACAATGACCATTTTGGGTGTTTTTTTGTCCCATAAAACCAGAAATCATTTAAATACATTGGGTAACGCCAGTTGATAGCTGAATGTCAAATAAATGCCTGTTTACTTGTTCAGTGGGGGGTGTCTGCAGGAAAAAAAACAGTTGGTGCAGGTGAACTAGGACAAGGCTAACTGTAACTTGATCACTTTCTATGGCTCTCCATGTAATGAATTGTCCTGATATTGTGCATGAACAAACACACGTAATCTGACCCATTTTAAGTTGAAGTATATCAGGACATGAACATTCAAATAGTGTGCCACCCCACCACACTCACAAAGACCAGTCCACAGTCCCCTGTAGACAACCCCAACCTGCTGTGTTACACATGTGGAGCTGGTGGCCCTGTTTATTTTTATTTTTTTTTAGAGCAACTATTATATAATAATTTGTATTACGAAAGCTCATTTAAACCACATGCAGGGTGGAATAAAATAGGACATTATATAAACCTGTGTGTTTAGTTTTGAATAGGAAAGCAGTGGTTGATGGTCTTTGGAATAAAACGCTGACCTCATTTCTGACCCCAAAAGTGACTACAGGTAACTCATTCATATTCAAAAGAGGGCCATACACTGCGTCACAGCAGTTTCATTACGATTATGAAAATAGTCAACCTGGATTTGCTAGTGCAGTGTTAACCCACAGGTTAAAGAAGTAGGTCTGAGATCAGTGGGCATTGTTTTGACTCTAGGTCATCTGGTCACCACGTTATCGCTCTGTGTAATTAGATTGTGTGGATATGTTTGTTTTCGTCCTGGTGTCTTTGGTTTGACTCATCAGGTCATGGTGACTTAAGAGGCTTAATATAGAGCCAAGAGGACACACTGATTCCCAGCACACCTTCACAGGCTACATATTCCAGCAGGTGTGTGCCCTGGGGAAAGATAATACACTCTGAAAACACCCAGAAACTGTTAGTGAAACCATAATAAATCACACAAAACGTCCGTCAATGAACTGCTTTACAATTAAGAGTGCTATTTCCACAAGATAAACTTTTTTAATGGCTCCCATTTTTCATAAGCTAAAATCAAAGATCTAAGACTTTTTCTATGTATACAAAAGGCTTATTTCACTCAAATCTGTCTAAATCTGTGTTAGTGAACACTTCTCCTTTGCCAAGACAATCCATCCACCTTGCAGGTGTGGCATATCATGATCCTGATTAGACAGCATGATTATTACACAGGTGTGCCTTAGGCTGGCCACAATAAAAGGCCACTCTTAAATGTTTTACTGTACTGGAGGGGTCCGGGAGGGGGGCTCAAAAATACAGAACTGTCCTCTCAAAAGGAGTGGGAATCAAACCCTGAATCTAAAGGCTGGTTGAAGCTGTTTATTGGATCTGTATTAAAACAAAAGACGCATTGATAATCCTTTTATAATTGCATCGCAAATTGAATCGTTTTGCGCCTAGAAAATCCCACCCCTACCGCACAGCACTGGAAAACACCTTCGCATTTCTGTAGAATGAGAATGCCAGCCTTATGTGAACGAGAGGCCAATCAGCCTGTCATTGTCATCTAAATGGCCTCTAAGATACTAAGTGCAAGCCAGGGGAGCCTGTACAGGTAACTGGTACATGTAAATTAACCATTGTGAGTAAATAAGAGCGTGAATGGTTGTCTGTTCGTTTGTCTGTACTTTTTTAACCTTGCAGTGGATTGGTTGTTCTTATTGTTGTACCCCATCCTATGCCCAAAGCAGCAAGGATGGGTTTCCAGCCATATAAATTTGCAATCCACTTATAATCCACTTGCAAAAAGCTACGGTCCACCCACCGTTTATAACTGTCCTTTTAAATTAATAAAGAATAAATCTATACATGATCAAAACAAAATACAAAAAATAAGTCCTATGGGCTCTGCAATTTTGATACTAGTTTTTTTTTTTAATCTATGTATATGTTTTTTCTGCAACAGAACCTACTGAACCCAAATGTTAATAAGACCACATTTGCCCTCTGCTCTTTGTTTTGTTGGGGGACAGTATTTATTATGAGGAAGCTAAAAGTTACGAGACATTTTCATCGATAATATATGATGTCCTGTTTGGGCTCGGTTAGACATATGTGTGGCGCTAGGGTTTTATATTTTAACCAAACTGTACTAAAGTTTCTGTTATTTGCACAAACTTGATGAATATTATTAATTGCACTGGTACTTGACCCATTTTAACTTGTGTCTTAATTGCAAAGCAGCCATTACACAGACTTATGTGACTATATCTGTAAGTCAACACAAAAACAACAACAACACCTGCACCTTTAGTTATTCTACACCGAGACTCCAGCTCACACATACATAGACTACCACCCGCCAGTAACTCACACCTTCTGCTCCTCCGGCTGCCTCCACTCTGTCACCACATTGGACTTTAAATGGAGCCAGAGTGTTGAACTGTCAATACACCCAATAACACAGAGGGGCCATAAGGGAAGACAAATGACAATGACCTACAAAGCAAATACCAATCATTGCCTTTTGTGAAAAGCAATGAAAAAAGAGTCTCTTTAAGTTTAATTAAAGGCACACTTTGATCTGAGGGCTCTTTATTCAAGGGCATCGAAGAAGCAAATTGCCCCCTGGGGATAATTAAGATACCTTGAAACATAGAATAAACTTTATCCCTTTGTATGACCTGAGGACTTGTTAGGGCTCTTGTCCAGTTTCAAATTTATTTCTGTACCCAACTGATAATGAAGGACAAATTCTTGGAAGCAAATATTACATGAATGAGCCACTTAGAATACCAATGCTAAACCTCACTTCTGTTTAATTGGAGCCCATTAGACTATAATTTATCACTGTTTATCTCTATTACTGCTAATGTGAAACACACATAACCTCTTGACCCCAAAGTAATTTTATATACGCAGCATAACAAAATGAATAGTGCTCAATCAGATAGGCTCAGGTGGTCAAATCGGTTTGAATGTAAACATGAGATGAATCTGTAGAAAGACAATCTTATAGCTCCAACATGCAGCTAAAACCTCAACTGCTGAACAACCTGCAAGAACTACCAAATATTCATGTTTCTAAAATATAACAAGTGCTGTCTGATCAAAACTGCCTGAGTTGGTTTGTTCAAATGTACTCGGGTTAACATTTCCGTAACAGCTACATCGTACAGCCAACCATATTGCACGAGATGATAGACACAGACAATCTGGTGAGCCAGATTATCAGACCATGCCCTTCCTGAATTATCTCGGCCTCGTGAAACATCACGTGAATGGCCAATATTTATCTATGTTTCACTTTGCCTCCCTTTTCTCTGTTTAATTTCTTTTTTGCCATTTTTATCTGTGTGGCAGGCATGGACAGTATTTTGAAAATGTGTGTTTGTAAGGCAAAAATTGACACAAATGTGATCCATTCCTGAGAAAAAATAGGTGTAGTATTTTTCACTTTATACTTCACTTTTATCTATTTTCGATACAGTGGTCCCTCGTTTATCGCGGGGGTTACGTTCTAAAACTAACCCGCAATAGGCGAAATCAGAACGTGCAGAACGTTTTGTCGACATTGTGGGTTTTGTCGGGGAGAAAACTTGCAAACATACAGCACTTCAGAGTCACACTGCTAGCAATTGAACATGTATGTAAACTTGACAAGCCGAACGCATTCTGTACTGTACAGGAGACACGGCACTGAGGAGACTGATTGACAATGGTCTACAGTCCCTTAGCCAATCAGGACGCAGAACACAATGCGCGAGTTCTGTCTTAGCCAATCAGGACGCAGAACACAATGCACAAGTTCTCCCTTAGCCAATCAGGACGCAGAACACAATGCGCGTTCATACGTGGAAAAAAAAAAAAAAAAAAAAGCATGCAAAATTGCACTAAAAAAAATCTGCGAAACAGCGAGGCCGCGAAAGGTGAGCCGCGTTATAGCGAGGGACAACTGTATAGATTGGCATAGCTTATCTCCTGTATTCATATAGTTGGAAATGAAAGAGATAAAAAAACACTTTATATTCTACACTTCAAACCTTAACATGTCTAAAGTATACAGTCTATGGTCATGTAATTCCCTGTAGCCAGGAAATAACTGGAGCATTGTGTGTTGAATGACTGACACTCACCTAGGAATGTTCCAGTAAATCCCAGAGCGAGGAAGCTGCTGACCACCAGCACAGTGCCGACCACCATGAAGACCACACCAGCATAGTACACCTCTGTCCGGTCCAACAGCTCCCATCTGGGCTGGGTTTTCATCGCTACAGTCATACTGAGAGAAGAACAAGCGGTACATCAGAACATGTTGTACTGTTGTCCTTTATCTAAGATGACAGAACTCATTTGGCTCTGACTACACTTTTGTGTCAGTACAAAGAATGAAAACAATGTTGTTACCAGATATATAAATAGGTATGCAACCTGAAAAGCTGTGAAAAAATGTATGTAAGATGTACTGACCTACTTTTATCAGTCTCATACTGGCTAATGCTTAGCCGTCACAACAAGACAAGCGTTAAAGTATGTGTGATTTTTACATGCACGTCATTCTTTTCTTCTTACTCAAATCTAAAGGCTATTTTAAATACTTCTAATCTCAACCCAACACACTGATTGTATGGCAGCTGCACTTAAAACTCAATGGTCAAAGTACTTAACATAACAAAGGGTGCCAGATGTATATGAGTCCATTTGGTTCATTTTTTTCCATCGATTAATCATTCATCCATTCATTCATCTCCTACAGCAGCTTTGGACCTGAGGCAGATGATGTAGATGGTGGACAATGGCCACTTAAAGACAGACACTGGCCGTTTCCCATTTGCCATTGTTTCTGGAAGAAACCAGCGGCCGAAGGTGTGTTCCACTTTGTTCCAAACCCTGCCAAAATACCAAGGATGCATCTGTGTATCCTTCGTGGCCTTTCCCTACCCACAATGCACCGCAAGTGTTTTTAAAAAAGTGGTAGAAAAGGAAGTGAGGCTTTAAAATAGAGAATATTCAGTTTAAATACGAGTGTCCATTTGCTTTGTTCATTAAAAATGTTTTATTTTGAAAACATTTGCCCTGAACAGCTCAGTTTAATTTTATGTAAGTGAGATTTTATCAGCGTTGTCATGTCAGTTGATCATTACTATAGGCTTTTGAGTCACTCATGCAAAACAGATCACATTTGGCTGCTCTCGTTTTACAAAAAAAAAAAAAAAATTGACATAAAAGTAAATATCAACTAATGTAACTAACATTTAA
This sequence comes from Rhyacichthys aspro, assembly GCA_036850595.1. NCBI lineage: Eukaryota > Metazoa > Chordata > Actinopteri > Gobiiformes > Rhyacichthyidae > Rhyacichthys > Rhyacichthys aspro. Next base: position 14,173,637 of record CM072166.1, on the reverse strand, counting down.
ATGTTTCTGTCCTTTTTTCATGAGCCATGGATCAGTTTCAGACTCTCATTAACATCAGACTGTCATTATAAAAAGAATCTTGAGTTCATTTTTTCATTTTGTTAATTTTTGTAAAGGTTTTGTTTATTCATTTGCTTAACATTGCATTTTATATTATAGTAGTCAAATATTTAATGACACATAACTCCCTACTCATCCTGGCATTTGGGAAACGGCCATTGACAGACAAGCATTCACCCTCACATTCATCCACTAGGGGTACTTTAGAGTCACCAGTTCACCTATACATGCATGTCTTTGGATGGTGGGAATAAGCCGGAGTACCTGGAGAGAACGCACGGTAACACAGGTACATACAGATTCCTCACAGAGAGACTAAGTTGTCCAGCCCAGGGATCAAACCCATGGCCTGATTACTGTGAGGCAGGAGTGCTAACCACTTTGCATCCCATCTATTTACCAAGAAATTCAAAATATTGTGTATGTATAAGTTTTGTTTATTTTTTAATATAGGGGACAAGGGCAAAAAAGTCTGTCTTTTGAAATTAAAGTTTGAATTCTAAGTTAATTCAGAAGTTATACCTGTGTATACAGTGGCCCTAATCCTTTTCAGTAATTTTGATTGTTCCTTGGCCATTAAATGGAAAAAGCAGTGGGTGTCTTTGGAGCTGGGTGAGAGGACGGCAGTGTAGCTGTATACTGGTACAATAAACAGTATTAGAAGAAGATTGCTTCCAGTTTATTCACATTTGTCCAAAATCAAGGAGCTGTGCCAGTTTCCTACATTTAAGGAACACACTATTTTAAAGTAACTTTCCTCAACACATGCTGCTTGTGAAACTGCACTGTCAAAACACTGTCTCTGTAATGTTAACTGTTGAATAGAATGTTTATTCTATTAAAAAGGAAATCTAATAAAAAATAATTAATGTAGTGTTTGGCAGTTGTACAAACCTTGCTAAAGGCTGCTTTCAGTGAATTTGTATGAGTCCTAATGAACTAAGGACTCGCACTTAAACTGCCACTTTGCATTTATCAAATTTATTCATTTCTCTACCCAACTGGCATTTAAACACTACTTCTTGGAAGCTCTGTGATGAAAGCCATCTAAATCAAACACTTCCTAGAATATCAAAGAGGGCAATCAAGGCACGAGGCATTTCTTCTCCACATTTAATGAAGCCTAATAGACTTAGGAATGTTTGTCACTGTGTTTACTTCTATTGACACCAACATGATATTTTTACCCTGCAATAGTTTCAACAATAATTTGTGCCAAAATCCCAAGCAATATTCTCCTGTTGGTATTCAACAACTTACTTTTTTTTGAGGAGTTTATAGTTTTGCATTAAACCATTAGAAAAAATATGCAAGGTTTATTGTGAAGCCAATGTGATTTAAAAAAAAAAAGAAAAGTCCATTAATTTAGAAAATAGCACTGTGATCAGAGAGACCAGTTAAAAAATTAAATGATTTTAAGATTCTTTCAGATTTATTTGTAAATAGTAAATCTATTCTTGTTTCAGACTGGTTAGTTATAAGAGTTGGCTTTTCAACCAATTGAACCATATTAAAGAGATCAGTTATCTTTTTCAATTTTTTTCTTTCTTTCTTATATCCTAATTTATATTAAAATCACCAATTAAGATAACCTCTTTAACGGAAGAGCAAAAGCTCAGAAGCATTTTCAACTTCATAAAAATGTATATTTGTTGAGGGTTTTTGATAAAGACAAATAACAGTAAAGTTAATTTCCTTTGACAGCACAATATTTACTCCAACACATTCAACTGTAATATCATCAGGCCATTCAATCTGTGAACATTTAAAAGTATCTCTTACATAAACTACTGCCTCCCCAAATTTTTACTGAGCGGTGTTTCTTCATTATTGAAGCTGATTATGTTCTTTGATTGACCATGTTCTAAGTTAAAGTACCAGTGGATAAGGCCCAGGTAGCAGTGGATGTAGCTCAGGTAGCTCTGGATATAGCACACTTAGCAGTTGTTGTAATTCCATTAACAGTGCTTCAGGTCCTGCTAACTGACAATGTTGCCAAGCTAACTGTGGCTGTATAGCATCCATGTGGTTTGCATTACATGAAAGATTTATCTCAACATCACCTGCTAATAGCAAAATCATCATAAGGTGTACAACTTCCAGGAAAGGTTTAGGTGAATCTGGCAGACCATGTTTATCTAGAGGTGACCTAGCAAATCCATAATCCAGTAGACTTGTGTAGAGAAGGTGCTGACTCATCTTGGCTGGAGGACCAGGTCACAGTTTTTATCCTTCTTTCGAGAGCATGTTAAACAGAGCAGCAAATATAGTAAGTAACAGATAAGTTGATGACAAAAACTGTGGTCATTTAAGGCTTTGAAAGAGCTTTTGTTGCAAACACACAAGTGCCAGACTGTGTGACTGCATCATGGCGGCCATCTTCATGACTCTGCTCTACCCTCTACAATTCAAACTGTGACTATCAGTGGAGAAGATATTCATATAGTGTCTATATATAAATAGCTGGGAGTGCATCTGGAGAAAAAGCTGGACCACAAATGGACTTTGTACAGGCTGGCAATGTAATCATTTTTTCCCCATCAATGAAAAACCCTAAACTAGTCACTCTAAATTATGAAAGAATATGAGAGAGTATGGTTGTGTGTCAGTCATATTTACATGCACAGCTTAGTCAGACCTCACTCATAGCTCATTTAGACTGTTTAAGCAGACTATTTCTGTGTTTACAAGCATGGGAGAGAATCAAACTATTGAGTCAGCAGCGCTCCACTCATTTGTGTGGTCTTAGTATTTATCCACACAGGAGTGCTAACCACACTGCCACTGTGCTGCCATTTATTGCATAATCATTGAGACATGAGGTCTGTAAAAGATATGCAGTTCAAAATGAATAAATGATCACCAATAGTCCAACCTCTGCTCACCTCTCCTTTTACGAGTAGCTAAACTGAAACAGTAAAACTCCACAAAATTCTCACTGATTCCAAAAGCAATAGTGAAGTAGAATTCTCTCTTCTTTTGCCAAGCCTCTTACTAGCTTTTCAGGTGCATCTCCTGTTTGTGTGTTTAAGTGTAGATTCTACAGAATGACAGAAAGTGCTCCTTAATAAGAAAGCTTTTAACTTTCTTTGACGTCACGCTACACTGGGCTGAACTGTTCAAATGTTTTCGATGATTGTCTTCCATTCCTTTCGCAAATGACACCCACAAAAGTAAATTTCCATTTGCAGCAACAGCAAATGCAATATTAAAAGCAGCTGTTGCTAATAAAGACTAGCTTTGTTTGAAACTAAATGCAAGGTTTAACATTTTTGTATTGAGAAAACATTGCACTTTTTTTTCCACTTTGTCGTAAGTGATGATTGTCCATTGTCAGACCAAAAGACTGTTCAGGGCCACTTGTATACTTTCTTACTTATATAACTTTTTTTTTTTCAAACTAAACAATCTCCTTTTTGGCATAGTTCTTTAGTGTTCTTTAGTGTTGTATAAGCCTCTAATCTTTCACAACCCCAATGCATATCACTGTCTCAAATTTAAAATTTGTCATGTTGAAAGGATCCCTGATGTCAGTTTTAATGGAAACAAACAGGTGGCAGTGGACAGATGCACTTTTACAGCTTTGTGTTGGGTATGAGCAGGTGTGCGCTTGTGGGGAGCTATTGGAATAAAATGTAGTTCCAGCATGAAAAATGACTCCAGATCCTAAACTAGGTTTGGGGTCCGTAAAAGAAAACTAGGTCAGAGGGTCAGTGCTGAGAACTTCCCTTTGTTAGCAGAATGTGACGCAGTGTGTTATTCTGCAAAGTCAGACACAATGGGCGACTGCTGCGGTGTACGTGAAGTAAGGCTGGTCTCGGGAGACATACTGCTGGGATTTAGATTGGAAAAAGATATGTGAAAGAGTGGCAGGGGAAAAGGGCTGAAGGTGGGGGGTTAGTGGGCGAGAGACTGACCACTGCATGGACAATACGGGCAGATGATTGCGTTGGACTCAGGTGCACTACATCTTGTATAAGTCATCAAAACCTTTACATCACCGAATTCTCAAATTATTTTACAAAGTGCGCCCACACAGTGGCTTTTAACAACAGCAGGGCGGGCTGAATCTCATGCTGCCCTATGCTAATGGAACAAACAAGCTTGCTGTACCGTGGACGCGCAGCATTTGCTTACGGTGGACAAATGGGAATTTGCAAGCAGGGGCGTGTGCTCCAATAAAGCAGCAAAGGAAAGGCCCACATAAACATATTTTAAAATCAATTTTTTAGCAATCTGAATCAATTCAGAATCTTTAAGGCTTAAAATCGCGATTTTTTAATGAACAAATTAAAAACAAATTTCACACTTGTCTGTGCACTCCTAAACTACTTTTATCAATAAAGATGGCTACTTACACATCAACGGGATACACCATTGTGTACTCTTTACTCTAACTGTTTACCTTCATGCCCACTGTACTGTAATTTTCAACACAAAAATCATAAATGGATCATAATTTCTTGATTGAACTGCTTAGTAAACATTGTCAACACAACTGTGAATTCATATCTTAGCAATTAAATGTAGTTAAGAGCTGAACTCAATAACACAATACAGGCAACATGTAATATGTAGTCAATTCCCATGTTTCATGTCATTAAGCTTTATTAGCAAGCTTAATATAGAGACACAGAACTAATTAAATACAATATATTGTAATGTTTTTTTAAAGGTTTATTGCTGGTCTCAATGGATGCAGAGCACCACAGCTTTGAGCTGAGCTGCTAAAAGTATCTGCATGTTTTGCATGTCAATTAAAATTTATGAGGAAAAACTATGGCTGTCACTCAGAGTATTAGCACATCGGTGAATCAGTCAATTAGCAAGACAATTTGGAGGCACAGAAATAGAAATGCCTGGTAATTAGTCAGACTGAAAAATGAGCAGGAGATTCCTTAGGGCAGTTGTTTCATGTTTGCTATTAATGAGCAAGAAAGCTAGCAATAAATGAACCATGAAATGATGCCTTGAATTTAGTAATAGTACAACCACATTGTGTACTAATGCCACATTATGTAACCTGCCAAAAAGTAATAAAACTTTCTCTTCATTAGGTAATTAAACCACATTTTGTAATAATTAACACATTTTGTAATAAGTTATATTGGGAAAATTGTTACAAAATTCACGTGTTATTTTTTTGTGATAATATGGATCAGTATGTAATAACAGTCAAATACATATTGTCCTTTCATTCATTCATTTTCTACCGCTTTGTCCCGTTTGGGGTTGCGGGTGGCTGGAGCCTATCTCAGCAGCTTTGGGCCTTAGGCGGGGTACACCCTGAACAGTGGCCAGTTCGTCACAGGGCTGACACTTAGAGACGAACACTGACAGATAACCATTCACTCTCACATTCAGAAATACAGAAATGTTGACATGTTGACAGAATATATCTTCCAAGAGCAGAAGGCGGAAAAAGGATTATCCCAAATTGAAACGATGTTCAAAACCACAACAATTGGACTAGACACATACCTGAGATAATATGGAAAACACCTGAAAAATGGTATGAACACCAGTCAGACCCTGTTCAAGAAAGAGATCAAGTTACCATCTTGTGGAATATGCCAATCCAAACAAAGACATCAAAGCCAACAAGTCAGATACTGTGATCAAAAACAAGAAAAAAAAAAAGGAGTAGCCATGCCATCGTTCACACAACAATGTCTGTCCATCCTGGCCTAGAGAATAGACCCCTCAGTTCCTCCAGTCGCACTAAAGCAGTTTGTTGAACCCTAGTACGATCAGCAACAGGTACATTGAACTCTCCATTCAGTTTACTAACAATAACATTGTACACTTCTTCTTTACTCATTGACTGGTTTTGTCCATGCCCTACACTGAAACCCATGAGGGTGCAGGTGAGCAAAGTGGTTATCAGTAGACCTGTAGGGAGAAATAATGTTTTAAATATAAATGTGCATATATAAAAATGCATAAATGGCGAACATTTCAAGATCAAAATGTCTAATTTTTACAGAAAACAAAGTGGTATTTTGACAAGAGATACAATATCGAAAACAAATGTCTATTACATGATTTTACACCATGTATCGTTAAATTGCTAATGTGCACAATAGGCCTAGTCTGTGAACAGATGTGGTTCAATGGGCTTTACTGTGCTTATAAGACAAACCAGATATCCAGTGGCACTAGTCAAAGCTAAATGGTTGTGTTGTTAGGAGATTATTTTAGCCACAGGCAGCCACCAGAAGTTGGTGTAGTGGTTACATCATAGACAGAAGTTATTTATAAATGACAAAGCTGCATCTCAGTGGAGGGTTGCTCTTACGTGCCATTCTCTCAAAATTACACCTTGCAAACAATAGCTACAGTAGTCTCTGAAGGATTCACATAAAAATAAGCCTTTATCAGAAAAATAAATCCCCTTAAAACTGAGTCCCGAGACCGAGAAACAAAGCTGGATGTTCTTATGACGTCAAGTGAATATGCTTTTGTGCCATATACAAACACTGCAGCTGGTCAGAGAGAAAAGACAAATCCTGCTTATTGGGTTTACTTTCATGTTATGCTGAGTTATTTGCTACCCAAGCAAATTCCCATCTGGACTGTATTGCGTCACAGATTGTAACCATATATAGAAAATAAGATGGACGATCCCTTCCAATTATTTTTTTAATTATTTTTTTTCTCCTCCTTTTGGATGTAACTGATTTGAGTTTTACAAAAATAGAACAAAAGTGTATCCATGGAACACAACACAACAAAACTCTTTTGATTTTCAAGCTGCAGTGGATACAATCAACCCCTAGGAATATTTTTAGATAATAATCTGCAAATCAAACCCCTACAGGCCTGGACAAAACCAGATTTCAATCACGCTCCATATATTCCACTATGTAGCCCGCTGCTGCAGCTCGATTTATACATTATTACACAGCGAGAGAAATGACAATCTGCAGCAGTGTGAAAGATCTGGCTGTTGCGTTACCCGCTGATGCTTTTGAAGAGACCAGGTAATTGCAGCTCAGACGATTACACACTAAAATGTACCGAATGACACAGGCAGCACATGGAAAGGCTTTTATGCCGACATTACATATTGAAAATATCACGCATCACACATGCATTACACGTGCTTCGTCAGAAATAAGCATGAGATGTTTTTGTTGGATACTAAGCACATAATATAAAGAAAAGACAGAAAATGTAAACTTTTTGTGAACTCGGTGAATATAGATCTCACATTCAAAGTACATATTTCTCTGCTTTCTTTGCTCCATGTCCAGGCCTCAATGTTTTACCTTAGTGCATTTATGAAGTACTTCTTCTTGAATAGAGGCTGTCTAGACTGCTGATGTCACTGAAAAAAATCAGAGAGTGTGTCTCAACTAAACTGCATGAAGCAAGTTTGCTTTAATGACAATCCACCAACTTTTGTTTAACTTGCTTAACATACTGTATGGACAAGAATTTTAGAAAGGTGTAATTTTTGGTGTATAGTACAGATACATCATCTTACTCTAGTCTCATTTCAGAGGAGCTTGCTACTCTATTTAAGAATAACTGCACCTGACTTACTGGATCTGGTGGCTCCTCATGGACCCAAACGAGCTACAGCTATGACTGAATTACACAATGCACGCTGTTAATAAAATAATAATTAAAAAAAAAAGACCATCTTCAAATTTCCTTTTAAATATTAAGAAACAGCCTAATGGAGAATCAGAGAACCATTAAAGCAGCTAAAAGATTTTTTTTTTTTTATCTGTCTTGCTTGTCACAAACCTCAGCTCGTTTTAACACTTTGAACACTCTCATAAACCCCAGTCAATCCTCAAGTGTTGTGCCTTCTCCTGCACTCTTTGGGCAATTTCTTCTGTTTTTTAAAGATAGGATTTTAGCTACATGCCATAGTATCCATTGCTGCTTCTGTCCATCCTAAAGTTTTAAACCTAATTGCCCAGTTGCTCTTTATCAATTCCATTCCTTTTTTCTGAGTTTTGGTCACTTTCCAGTGGTTCCGTGGAAAAATGTACGGCATGTATGTATGTATGTATGTGTGTATGTATGTATGTATGTGTGTATGTGTGTATGTGTGTATGTGTGTATGTGTGTGTGCATAGAGTACGGTGCCAATAGCCAATGCAACGTTTGTTAGCCACTGGTCTTCAGATACTTGAATCCGGTCATACCCCTGCTGTCCTTTGTACTCTACACATGGATAATCAAGGAAAATATAAAAATATAAAATGTTATCCAAAATACACTTACTGTATTTTATTTATGTGCACCTACACGAAACAGTACAGATGGGTCCCAGCATGGTCGTAGTGAAGTCAGTTCTATCTGTCCAGTCATACCCATTGATCTAAAATGGGGCTGGCTTTTTGTGATGCTTAGTTTTTTTTTTCCAATTGGTTGTGTCTCTTGTTAGAATTAATTTGACTATTTTGGCTTAGTTAGCGTTGCAATTCATCATTAACCAACCCAGTAATGGTTACATTTACGGAAGAGTTAACAAGCATTCATATTGTAACTGTCGAGTCTTCTCCCCTGATGTTAGAAACTCATTTCTCTCTATTTTAACTAATTTCTCTATTTTAAGTGGCTACTCCTAAATAAAAACAGCAAACAAGTGAAGAACAATTCAAGTTTTTTGCACATATTTGTAACACTTTTTTGATGGAAGCACAAGAAAAAGCGAGCATAATAATTTATCAGACGGCAGCAGCTTGTCCCAAAAGAATAGCTGCCAAGCATATAAACGTTACTGAGTAGGAAAAAATATCTTGGAGGTAGCTTTTTTTCTCCATTTATCTGGCTGTTGGGAGGTGTGGGTGTTTTTCCACTGTGTGATGACCGTTGCACTGGCACAAACAGGGCCGTGGGCATTGAGATTGGAGAGGAGGAAGAAGAGCAGCTGAGAGAGCAAAGGTAGAATGTGGAACTAAGCCTAAAAAAGGTAAAAACAGAAACGGAAGAAAAAGCAACCCAGAACCATGCCATTTGAAGAATTAAAAAAAAAAAGGGGTAATCACTGGCAATTATACTTGTAATTTTTAAAGGAAATGTTCAAATTATAGTTACAAGACGGTCATTACATCTCTGATGACGGGGAACAAAATACAAATAAAAATCCGTATGATGTTTAACCTTTTTATACATCTACTATGCTGTGTATCATTTTGAATACAGTTCAGGTTTAACAGCCATGGTTTATGCAATTTATTACTGAAATTCAGAGGTGGCCTGATTGCTTTCTTAGGGGTTTGTAAATTAAGGAAAAAAACAACTTAATATTTTGTTATCTTTTTTAAAATCTTTTCATGAGTGGTTTTCAAATGTATTCTGTCTACCTTTAACTGTACAATGCAACACAATGAACAAATGTTTTTTATATGACGCAAAGTAAAGATGCAAACAGTTGTTAATCTACTTATCAATCACCTATGCACTTACTTCAATCGTAACAAGTGGTGGATACAAGCAGAGAGAAAGCAGAGTGATGCTCAGAGATTAACCAAACGTGAACACAACAAAGTCAGAAACAAAGGATTCCTTAAGTGACAACTGCGCTAAATAGATACTAAAACAATTACAAAAGTTTAGTCCGCAGCAGATATGTGTGCTGGTCTAAAAATTTGCATCGCTCTAAGCTGTTAATGTGTTACTCTGTGCAACTGTCAGGCCCTGGAGTATGCTCAGAGCGTCCAGTAAGATGTATGCATACAGCAATCCTTCAACAATGAATCGCATTACCCATTTTAACTTTTTTTTTTTCATGTGGGCAAATAGAAACATTAACAGGCTTCTTCTCCTGCAGTGCTCAGTTTGTTCTGTTTGGGCAGTCGTATGACCAAGAACAGCAAATAATAAAAAATGGAATGAACGGGTTCTGCTACTGGTTTCTATGGGGCTTTACATTTTAACACAACATACCAAAATACTGAAAACATAACTTTGACTGATTTGACTGTGTTAAATTTTGCTCAACTGTAGAAAATGTACACAGTGACCCTTTTGATATGCATGTTGACGGCTGTCCATTTCACAAAACATTAAACAAACATTTAACAGTATTATGCTCAACAAATGTGGTTCACCTGTGGCTGCGGCCAACATTGAGCAGGAGAATGACGAAGCCTAGACAGTAACAGGCCACATAGGGACTTCCAAACAGAGATGTCAGTCTCCTTGTACGGTGCTCCCATCTGGCAACCTGAACAACAACAGATGACAGATTTCTGTTACACATCCATTTCTTCAGGAGAAAAATCACAGCGGCAGTTAATTCAATGCAGGAAAGAAAGGCACGAAGCAAAGCTGAACATTTTCTTTTCTTTTCTCCCAAAGGAAGTACTCTCCCTTATGTAAACGTCTGCCGATATAAGCTATGCCTTGACCTGTCTAAATATACTGTAAAACCTATGTGTCAACTGCAGACCTCAACTTGTGACTGATGTGGGCTGCGGAAACTGCACGGACACAAAAGGCCACAGAGCTGCCATGGCAACTCCTTTACTGTTCAAAAGAAGATCGATTATCAACAGAAAGGAAGGGAAGTGAATGCTGAAGAAGAAATGTTGGATCAACAGTGAAACAAACTTTGAGTCATTATGAGGTTTATTAAATATAGATTTTAGCTTAGTCATTGCTGTTAATTTGGAACAAATAATAAAGCAAACCCAGTATTTTATAAATCTAAATTTCTCCTTGCTTCCACCAGACTTTGCTTTGTGACTACTTTCTTTTCTGTGATTCCTTTCTCTGAAGTTCAGACTAATTAGCCACTGAAACTGGTGTGACTCATACTTAGTTGTAAATGTAAAAAAAAAAAAAAATAGACGCTCATTAGTGCCATTAATCCATAGCAAGGCTTTTTCACAACTCTAAAGTTTTTCATAAATTTGGAAAATGAAATATACTGCTATTAGCTGCAGTTGTGGCTAGTTGACCTCAGTGAACACTGCAGTACAGAGATAAGTAATACTTCTGAGGCACAACTATGAGTAAACATTCATTGAAAATCCAATGTCATCTGCTTGAGAACTGTATATGTTGTCAGTTAGGGGTGCACTTTATATCATATCATAGTGTGTGTGTGTGTGTGTGTGTGTGTGTTATTAGGGTGGAACAAAAGATGAACACTCAATAACAGCAAAGAGAAAAGATGGCTAAAAATAATAACATTTAACAATATTAATAAAATGGCTATCTTTTTTGATGCAGTTTGGCTCTAACCACCTCTGTGTGTCATTAGCTTGGCTTAATTTGCTTGTATGGGTGTCTCTAATTTTTACTTCAAAGGTCTAACTCATGCATGACATAACGCATTTTACTTAAAAAATAAAACAAAAACAGTAAATGGACAGGATCAGAACATTTGGTTAGTTGTGTGGCTTTTGTTCATGTCGGTTTTTAGTTACATTTGAATATGAACAAAAATGCAAACTATGATTCCTGTTCTTAGACAAATATTTTTAGTAACACAGCTTCTCAGATCTTCGCCGCCTGAGATGAGACTTCTATCCCAATACACTACTTCGGTAGCCACAGAGGATAATGCTATAAATACTCAGGTGTTCTGCCGAGAGACTACTGATGCCGTTATCACATCACTCATCAAGTCCTGGAGACGACAGAAGGCAGAGGAAGTAAAGCACCAGAGTGGAGACAGCCTGGCAGAACTAGCCGCTCTTAAGAACAAATTCAATCAGGGCTTAGATAACAGGCTGCTCCAGAGTGCCCATCAGCCCACTTAGAGCTGAGATGAAGCCACTCCAATGGGCTCGGGGTTGGGACATTAGCAGACGTCTGAAGAAAGTGACTCATGACGGCTCCTCGTGATCCGTAACAAAAGAAGTACGAGGACCCTAACCAGCAAGACTCTCGTAAACCTCACGAGTAAACACACTGGCATTAGAACTAAAAGTACAACTTACATAACAATAATACAGGCAGGTGTGAAGAGAGCACTTTGCAACGGCTACAGGAGATTGAAAGCCTCCATCAAGGCCTGGCACCATCTGTTGTCAAGAGACCCCACAGACTGCCACTTGTCCACACACGGACGCAAATATGATTATTAATGCGTGTGCTGTTCCCTCAAATAAGGAGCACAAGAACAAGAACAAAGACACACTGATTAAATGCTCCTTAATTCAGACCACTCTAATTAAGATTTCAAGATGTTTTGTGGACAGTGTGTTAGTTGCTGTACAAGAGATACCGAGGGGCTAACATACATAACAATACAAAAAGAAAAGGCCTGTCCACGATATCATCCTGATAAATTTTCACTGGTCGTAGGTTAAGGATAACAAAAAAAGGAAACTGTTTAAGAAATAATTTTCTGTTTCTGCCTCACAAGCTAGCTCTATCACTTTAAATCAAGTAAGGCCTTTAGCATGAGAAAAAATTCAAGCTAAATTGTTACTTTATACCTGGAACAACATGTAGCAAGAAAGTCGATTTAAAAAGTCTTACCCGGAGGATTTTCAATGGGAGCCCTAGGACAACCTCCGAAGGGTTTTGTCATGTAATATCCTAATTTGGCCGCCCCATGGTAAGGATGTCTATGCTAAGCAGCGGGAGAAGAAAGGTAATTGCACAGTACAAGCTTGTACTTTACTTTTCTCTATTTAATTACGTTGCTAACATGTTGATATAATCAATATGAGTGGATTCAGATCCTCCAGAGAACACGTATGAAAAGGACTTCTCAGTAATGTGTGTTTGAAGTTTGAGAAAGTTTATCCGTTGTTTGTTAGATACACACGAGTCATATCACCTTTAGCTAAATACTGCATTAACGTGTCAATGCCTAACTGGACGATACAATACCATGGATACTAATTATGCCGTGCTATGACTTCTTATAGTGAACCAACCAGCCTATTCTGTTATTCTGTTACAAGCTCACCTAAACAGATACTTAGTTTGGCAGTGTTATGGTCTTACATAACATTGGGCCATCCTCTATTTCCCATCTTTACAGCTAAATCATAGGGAAGGTTGTGTTGCTTAGAGATACGCAATCCACCCATCTATTCAGATTTTAAAGTTTCATACATATGTTATTACTGTACTGAGCTGTGAAAAGGATGATCTCATGATGCTATAGAATTATGTCTTCAAAGCTTATCTTTGTATCTCATGTCTTGTTAGTTTAAAACCTAATGACTGTCTGACCTCGTTGATGGCTGCTATCGTTTTACCTTCAGGCAGAGGCAAGAGGTTGAGCGTATTATATCACTCTGATTATATCACCCACAGTGATTCAGCTAAAGGCTTAGAAGATGGAAAAGAGCTCAATTTATGCTCACAGGTATCAGGACATTAACTACTCTGCACCAGACTAAACAAATTTGTGAGTGTGAGATAGTGCAAACCTGAGTGTGTTAGTCTGTGGCATGTTTGTTGAGGACAGAGTTATAGGACAAGCAATGCCATTAAGGTACAACAGTGTCTGATTCACGTTCTGACCTTAGCTTCTTTACTGATCTTCGGTGTGCAAGTTTGTAAAATACACACCATAAAAATTCATCGGTTTTATATCAACATCTTCAAATTTACTTTTTTTTGCATAAATGAAAGCTGTTTATTAAGCATGGACAGATGATCTAAAGGTTCTGTGTAGGCAAGAAATCATAGATATTGTGTGTGTTAATATACGAGGGATTATCAAAACAATCGTTGAGTTGAATAGGCTTTAAATGATGTTTTAGAGCAGTATGTTTGTCTTTTCTCCAATTTGACTAAATCCTACCTTACTTTTGTTACTATGAATGATTGAATATTTTATTTAGGTGTCATACACAAATGTAATGACAAATGTTTAATTTCGGATACAGTGTTCTTTGTCTCAGTGTCCATGCCTTCTCTAAAAATCTTGACAAACTAAATATGTTATTTGTTAAATAACCAACTCAACATTTTGCCATCAACCATCCAAAACAAATCAGGATTTTGACATTGAACTTTCTAAAACAAAACAGGCCTCAAATCATTAATATAATGGGTGGTAAAACACAAAATGAAATTCATCCTCAACCAAACCTAAATCACACAAAGCACATACCCTGTCCTCTTCTGGGAGGCCCACCTCCACCTGCAGAGGCAGGACTAGAAGGCATTCTTTACTGGAACCAACAACTGATCACTTTGTCCCCAGAATCTCCTTCAGGCAGGGTTCTGTAACACTCTTAATCTTAATTACACAATCCTTCAACATGTATCGAAAGTTTTCAAACCAAAGTTTACCTAAGAGATAAAAGAAACAGCCACTTAATTTAACATGGTGCATCTTTGGGAAACCGGAGGTTATCTCATCCTTGCAATCAGGGCAATTGAGTCCACTGATTAAAAACAAGATAGAGGTTTACTAAAGCTATAAATATTACTTATGTATCCAAACTAAATGCATACGCACAAGAGATATTTACAGCGAACATCTGTTGCTTAATCTCTGATGTCATTTAGGGGTAAAGCACAAACAATGCACTTATGAAACTAATGAAATAAGTTCCAATTCCATCCATCAATTTAGATTTAGTAATTTTAAATAAAAAGTTTGGTCTATTTGTTACTTTCTGCTCTTGTCTCTAAAGCTCATATTACATGAATAATATGTCTAACCAATTGTGTTGTGTTGTCACTGTGATTACTGTGGGCTTTTGAAAACATGCTATACTTTGAAAATGGTCATTGTCCTATGCCCAATTGAATGCAGTATGTAGCTTTCGATGTGCCTAGTCCATTTATTGCCATTATTGTTCTTTCTTATTAGTGATTTTCCTTGACCTTCCCAGTTTGGGCCCGTGTGATGGATGCGGCGGATGGGATGAGTATTCTACCACTATATGTAGGTCACTTGGCAGCGTACTCTCATGACTGATGCAGTGAGAAGATCAGATAATGCTTTATATGCCGTCTGTTCTATTGGCTCCAGCAGCACATATGGGCAGTTGGTTAATGCATGCAGCGAGGGGCATCTTGACCAGTGAGGATGAGCTCTGCTTGTGTGACAAAGAGTGGGAGTCCAGTGTCAGTCCATGTACAGATAAAAGCTTTTGAAGCCAGACAGAAAAAGTCAGACAGTGTTTACCAGCGTGCACCTGCACTTTTCTTCGACACTGCCAAAAGCTACATTCACCTAAAAAATTATGAAATACACGCCCATGCTGAAATACATATGGGATCACCAAAGTGGCACTCTACTCAACTGAAGCACTCTTGCTAGTAATCACTCTAAATATAACTTCCAATGCTTCAAGTTTCTCTTGACAAAGACTTCATGCATTAATGCACACACACACCCACACCAGAAGATGACAATGCTCCATAAAAAGTGTTAAAACAGTTGATTTCAACAGTTGACAATCATTGTACTGACCCTTTTCTGATTCCTGTATCCCATGTTCACTACTATAAGGTCTGTATGAAATCTTGAACAAGTATGGAGGGGTAGAGATGGACTTGGTTAAAGAACAAAACTACCTTTGGAGGAACACTGCTGCTGCACACCAACACAACCATAATTAGCCCTGTATGTGAATAGATGTGACTTCAGCGGGTATTGCTCTGTTAATGTTGTTTTTGTTAGGTTACTGTTATGTTTTTGTTTTCTTATTGTAGACGTTTTTGTTAATGTAATTTTGCTATTATTTTTGTCAATGCTGTTTTCTTACTATTGTTTTTATGTTGTCTCTTCTTTATCTATCCCAACCAATCACAGAAATAAACAACCTGACCTAAGCAATGAGACAATGAGACTCTTCTTTATGAGTCTTAGCAAAAAGCCCACCCAGTTTTAGATCAACGATAATTGGACGATGATGTTGGGTGCAAGACAGGCTCAGAGGGTGGGGTTCAGACCCACTAGACTTTGTCAATGGGTCTTGCAGGCCAGGCTGACTACAGGATCTGTAAATTTACTGTTACCAGGAGCACAAGGTAGGATCATTTACTTTTGATTTAATGATATAATTTCTCTGACATTCAAAGGTATTTTCGAAAGCCAAAAGCATCAGAGCATGTAATAAAATTGTATTAAAGAGATCCTAATCGTGTATGAGGGTAATCATACTTGGGGACAAGTGGTTGATTAATGAGAACAATTTAAACCAAATGCTGAACAGTGAATGTGAACAATGTTTCAACTTAAGTTTCATTTTTGTCTATTATCTGCAATTCTCCCAGCCATATCAATTTGTCTTTTTTATAATTTATTTATTTTTGATTGAAAATGCTGCAATAATCTGAGTGGGGCACTTCTGCTGGGTTTCTGTGTATTATTTTGTTCCTTTTGTGCATTTTGCAGCAATAATCAGCTGAAGGTCATGGTGACATAGTGGTGGACATTAGCTTTATATGGAGTTCTTCCTGCTCCTCGTCCCATCACCTCTCTGTCTCCACTCTTGTGATGAAATGAAAAACATATCCACTAGCACTTGTGTCTGTCTTACTCCTCAACAGTCCTTCAATATAAATTTTGATGACTCATTCGGATGTTCTTGTTCTATCTAAGGTAGAACTGCAGACTGAGACCAAAATGAACACTTGTAGACATCTTCTGCCAACTTCCTGACTGAGAGTGCCACAAAGAGTTACACTGCAACACTGCAAAGGTTATGGTAGGTTTAATGTGATAAGGTCCAAGGATAGAAATAGATTTGGTGTAATACTGTAGTGAAAGTTTGTTACATGTCAATGTTAATGTTCTAGTATGGATGTTAACACTGTGCTCATATGTAAAACACTGGATCATGGGATTAGTTGCAGAAAATATATGTAAAAGTGAAGACAGGCTCCAAGAACCTTTGTTCCCCTTTAGTCATACTGGAAATCTGCCACAAATACTGTCTATATAATTCTCACTTAATCAACAAACTCGGAATTTCAGTTATAAAGCTAGCTAAAGCTTTATCCAATACACTGAACCCAACCAGAGTCGTCTTAAACCACCCTCCCTTCCAAACAAAACAAATACAAACAAATACTGTCTGTGAATATGGCACCAATGTCGTAACAATGGTAACTCTGGTAAGGTACTTATGGTAATTGAAAAAGCTAAAGATGACTTACAATCACCAGAGGAAGGCCAATATTGGTTATATTTATTTTTAAACAAGATCTTACGTGGAATGTGTATTGCACTAGACCATGTTCATGTTTAGGAGACGGCAGATCACCACAAATAAGCAAGAAGAACACTAGCAGTCCCATCAGTAAAACTAGCAGAAAACTTACCCTGATTTTCTTTATAAAAGCTAAGGTTGATGCTCAGAGACATGCTGCAAGAGCTACTACGGTGCTATGCTTGTTTTGTGTCAGTATTGATAATAGTATAAAATACTAAATACTAAAAAAATGTAAATATGTCTGGTACATTATTAATAATACATACTGTAACTAAACCCAGAATACCCAATGCCAAATAGTACTTTTATTAAATTTTAGTTGTTGTCAAATTTTCAAAAACAATATTAATTAAATATTTGTAATTATTATAATAATATTAATAAACCCAAAACAATAAAAATAGTATTTATTAAGATGTCTTGAGGCTTGTTGTCAAAGTTTTCAAAACCACAATACATTTACATTAAATATGTCTGTACATTATTAATAATAATACTTAACTAAACCCAAATACAATAAAAATAGTACTAATATAGAGATGTCTTGGAGGTTGTTGTCAAAGTTTTCAAAACAATACATTGTACATGTAAATATGTCTGGTACATTATTAATAATACATACTGTAACTAAACCCAGAATACCCAATGCCACAAAATGAGTACTTTCTGACATATAGAGCATGTCTTGGAGGCTTGTTGTGCAACAGTTTTCAAAGACCACAATACATTGTACATGTAAATATGTCTGGTACATTATTAATAATACATACTGTAACTAAACCCAGAATACCCAATGCCACAAAATGAGTACTTTTTGACATATAGAGCATGTCTTGGAGGCTTGTTGTGCAACAGTTTTCAAAGACCACAATACATTGCCTAAAATAGATTGAGAAAAGCCTGACCATTACACTTTTTAACATGCTGCAGGCACAAAGTTAAAGCCAATATGCTGTGACTGATCTCATCTCCACATGATGCAGCTGAGATGTCAGCTGTAGGCATAGAGAAACAGTAAAGGAGAACAAGCTGACCAGTTTCCTCCCAGCAACACAGTGTCAGCCTGACATGGATCTAATGTAGCCACAAACTCCATATAATCACCACCACGTGGGAAGCCCAGTTAGGAAGTAGTTATGTGTCTGCAGAAGCTGCAACAGAAAATGAAGCTCAAAATGGGATTTCAAACTGACATTGTGGGCAGCAGTGAAAATGAATCACAGTTATAAAACTCAATATCTGCGACATACAACAAGAGACACCTGATTTTCAGTCACATTTCTGAAAATCACTTTAGATTTTCCCCCCTCAGACCTGGTAATAAAATCTGAAGAGAATGATCAGAGCTAGCCTTAATGAGGCCAGCCTTAATGCAAGATCTGAACGATCTAAATAAGTCCTGAAAGCATCCTGACAAACCAGAGACGAGGATGCTATTGGATGTGGCCTAGATTATATGAATCCAGATGTACTTGGAAGCAGCTTGCCACACTCTCTCTAGTTACTTTGGAATTTAGTAATAAGAGTGTGTTGGGGCAGTGGTGAACAAATATACAGTACACTTATTAATCATCACATTCATGTGTTTGACACTTATACAAAAGCACAAAGGAGAAAAGTACAGTACAACTTTTACAAGTTACAGTACACTGTGTGAAGGCTAATGCTGCTGATAG
Organism: Rhyacichthys aspro; assembly: GCA_036850595.1. Lineage (NCBI taxonomy): Eukaryota > Metazoa > Chordata > Actinopteri > Gobiiformes > Rhyacichthyidae > Rhyacichthys > Rhyacichthys aspro. Next base: position 14,154,790 of record CM072166.1, on the reverse strand, counting down.
CGCCCAGAGCAGCTGAAGTAATGGCCTATCCTTGACTCTCCAGTAGCTAAATACAATGAGTAATTCCCCAATAAGTCTGTTATATTATCTTGATAAAGCCTTTGTTTTGTAAAGGGGCAAGAAAATAACATTAACAGTTTAGTGTCTGTGTGACTTGTAGTATGATGGTTTGGCATGTGCTTCAATTTAATGGAGGGCCTTTTGCATCGTTTGATGAGACAGAAAGAGAACTACACAGGCTTGTTTTACTGTTCATTTAAACACCAACATCAGACCTACAGCCTTTATCTTCATCTTCATTAAAGTCAGTCTGTCAAACTACAGAAGCTAAGGTCTTCCTGGACAGTTTCTACACAACACAGCTCTTGAGTTTTACTTTCTCTTCTTTTATTAATTAACTGCTGCCTGACTTTTCCTACAATGGAATTAATAAAGTATGTCTTTTCTTATTTTAAATAATGTCATGTATAGATATAAAGCATTTGCTATGGCCTGAAATATTATATTGCAGACGCTTTTCTGAAACACAAACACATTTTGACTGCTTGCTCATTTCATCTCAGTGTGGGTAAAATTAGTATGACGCTACACACTATATAGGAATAGGAATAGGAAAACTCTTCAGGCATAACAATCCAAAAGAACAAATTATGATACAAAGTGGAACATGGGACAAGGCACACATCGCTGCGATGCTTTTTTATTATTATTATTATTGCCATTTTTTATTTTTTTGGCAGTTGGCCATAATTCTGGAAAAAAGCACAATAATATTATAGAAATAGTGTCTTTTTCGAGTAGAATGAAGCCTGGCTGCCGCCGAACAATGGTGTTGTTATGATCACAGCAGAGGTTCAGTAGGGCCAAGTGAAGTGGACCTCCTTTGAGCACACTGAGGCTTATGTAAGCGCTTGATAATTTATTTTGATAGAGATTAGACGTCTGAGACGTCTGAGACATCTGTTATAAAAGAATAATTTCAACAAGGTCTCTGATAAACTTATCACAAGGTAATCATGCAGAAAGAATCAGATCAGGGAGCCTGTTTTTACTTTGTAGTGATGTTTGATGCAAAACAACATGATATAACTAGAAATGTGTTATTTCTCCAATGCTGGAGACAGAAAAGCATTCAAACATTGCCCATTGCATGTTGTCAAAATACTGTGCAGGCTTACTGTAAGGCAATTAAAACTTTTAATTAAAAAGTAGGCCATAGGACAATTAACAGTGATTGCAATCTTTCAGATTGACTCATCTTAAGGATAGTCCTAGTGCAAGAGAATAGTGTGAAAAGTAAAAATGATGAAGACAGGTGGAACAGAAGAAGAAGAACCAGCAGTGCAGCAGAAGTGACAGAAACAAGATATGGAGTGGTAAAAACAGAACATGACCTACTATGAAACAATAAGAAGAACCCTAACTTGTTGGGTCAAGGTCCCAATCCGACTCCTGCCACAATGCATTATTATCTGCCATCGATGCACAGGAGGCGAGGTATTACAACACTGTCTGTGGGCTGCTTTGGGGAGTTGTAGTGGGTGACTGCTTTGCTCCAAAAATTATTTGAGTCTTTTGGCGAGCTCTAACAAAGACTGATTCATTTCACTCCTTCAAGGCACAGTGCCCCATGAAATGCATCAGTTGAGTCACACTAGCCTCTTTTATAATGTTATTTTTAATCATTTTAAGGCTGGAAATGTTGCGCTAGTATTTTGCCCAAGTGTTCTGCATAAAAAGGTAAATACATCAAGCAACATTTCACACGGTAGTCAGAGTAAACAAGAATACAATTGTATGAAATCAGAGTGAGGTCATGTAGTAAAAAGTGAGGCAGGTCTCGAGTCGGATTAATTTTACCTGTAGTGTGACTGAACTAGTGCACTTGAGCAAATCGACGTGGTGATGCTGAAACATTGTCCTGTGGTAGCAATTAACATTTTTGACATGTATATTTGAGATAATTTAAGTTTTCTGTCTTTGTTTTTGCAATATTAACAAGCAGAGAAGAGAAAACATATACCCTCTACCAATTTTTTGTGGGTCAAACTAAAAGCAGAAGGGGATATGCCTTTAAAAGCTGCGATTGTTTGAAGCCGACCCTTCGTCTACACGTCTCAGATCCATCAACTCTCGGGTCTCAGGATGAGTCACGATAGGTCACACATATGCGCGCACACAGTCCACACACAGTCTATCACATGGCGTGCAGGTGTTGCAGAGGTAACAAAGTCTCTAACATGGCCACCACAGCTCATGGAGACTGAGTGAAATTGGCGCCACTGCCACCAGAGGCTGTGCTTTATTGACTCTTACAACAGGATTGGACCGATTCCACTATAAGGTCATTGTGCCATGGCTTAATTGTGGCACAATAACCTCATAACCCCGCTGAGCCTGGAAATGAATCTTCAAATTCATCATTTCTTTCCTGCAGCCGTCACTTAACTACTCTCATGCTTGTATGTTCCGATCTCCCACTGCACAAACACTCAAGGATGAAACCTTGCTGTGTTTCTGTTCAAAGAGGAACACTGTGTTCAATGCTGATGCAAAGTATGCATCTTTTTGAGTAGATGTCATTTTTGTTATTCATGATTTAAAATGACAATTTGCGCATTCAAACCTCCAAACTGCCTCCATTTGACCTAAAAGTTAACAAGTTGCAAGAATCTTTAATTCAGTGTGCTTTCTGAAATCTGAGAAAGACTGAACTTGAAAATTTGTACTCTCTTTTAGGTCTCTTAAGAAATGATGTAGCAACTATCAAGACTGCATTGTATTTTCACCTATGCTGAATTCTTGATGAAAGCATCAGTAGAATACCACTCACCAGTTCTTTAATACTTGGTGACCTTATTTGAAGAATGCAAAATCTGAGGTCTCAGATTCTGCTAGACAAATGCAGACAACTTATTAATAAAGCTACATACCACATGTAGTCCCAGAGAGGAATTGCCAGGTCACTTTGCTCCAGCAATTCCTCATTGTAGTTCAGACTCTGTCGATTACAGTAGCTGTGGATTGTACAGGTCAGAACAACCATCTCCTATTACAAACCTGACAGGGCGCCATGCACCTACCTGTGACCACACAAGAACACCTACCTCTTCACACACTAATCTTAGGAAAGGTCAGACAATGGAGGGGCATAGGCAGGAAACATGACGAAAGGCGTTTAACAACAAGCAGAGTTAAAGAAATGCCATGGAGAGACAAGCTTTGTTAACTTAAAGAGGCATGACATGATATGCCGTGAAACAATGGGAGAGAACATAGTTTCATGTAAGAGCAGCGGCATATTTAATTTAAACAAAACACTGATTGAATCTCCAGTGACAATCACGAGCTTTGTGGTTGGATTTGAAAGACACTTTTGGAATATGACACCAATTCTAGTTGACTTTTGTGAGATTTTTTGGATTACACTAAATCAAACATAAATAAAATAGCACAAAGAACAGTTGTACAGTCATGTTGTGAGCCAATGATACAACCAAAAACAATACTATACACAAATGCATAAAAACTGGGGAAAAAAAACCCCACACAAAAAACAGATGCAACATTACAATGATGACACATGTCCAAGTTTTTCCCTTTTAAAGAAAAAAGAACAACTGTCCTAGTCTTGAAAAAAGTCAAAAAGGCTCTTAAAGAGGCAGTGATTGGCCGGTCAAATGACTCATGGCTCCTTCCAGAAACACAACACCCAGGTGTACTCACTTTTCCTGTGTGATGCTATGATTTACTGTTGGCCATAGACTATTTATAAAAGGACAACACATCGGGTCTAAAATGTGATGTACAGTGTCACAGCAACCTTATGGCTGTAGTCAACCAAAGATAATCTTAGTCAACTGAAATCTTCTCCACACATCAACTAATTAAGACACTCCAAACTCCAGAACAATCAGTAACTTTGTGAAACACCTCTTATTTAATGGTCTTGCATGAAAGCCCCAAATTCTGAAGTTCAGTTTTGTTATTTTGGTGTTAGCGGGAAAACTGATGAAAATATGGGTCACCACAAGTTTTTGGCATGGTGTTACAAAACTGAAAACTAGAGAACAACAATACAGCCAAACATTTTCCTTTTATTTTTCTTGCACATAAAATCAACACTAGAGACATTGCAGAGGTAGTGTAATGCTACCTTATTCCTGCTCTGAATCACATGTGAGTGGGACAATTCTTAATGTGTAGGTCATTTCATATTGTGTATTATGTTTTGGTCAGTGAATGCAGCCCAAATTTTACTTAAAAAAGGTCTCAATTTCTTCTCTTGGAATAAGACAAACAGGATATCTTTAACACTGGTCAACAACCCACTAACCTTTTGCTCTACTTCAAAAGGGCTGATATGGACAGTACTGAGAGGCTGGTCAGATGACTCATGAAAGTGGGAAACACCATGCGTGTGACACTATGATTGGCTATTTACTTCTGGATAGTGGACTAAATACAGATGGAATGGGAGTGTTTATCACCAGTGCCTCCGAGCCATTTCTTTCCATTAAAACTATAGAAAAGTAAAACTTAATCCATTAAATGCAGCATACATATAGATTGTACTTATGTATGTTCAAGTAGTAGCCAAATAGTTGTCTTTCAGAGTAAATTTTTATTAAAAAAAAAACAAAAAAAAACAAAAACATAAATCAAGCCATAACTATAAAAAAACAAATGTTTTCCATGATGTGTACGTTGTGGGAAAGTGGACCAATCCATCAGGTGCCATGGATGAATTCATTTTAATTTATTTTCTAACTATCTAACTATTTTTTTCTTTGTGTGTCATGGGGACTAGAGCCTATTTCAGCTGCTTTAGGTGTGATGCGGGATACACCCTGGACAATTGCCAGTTTTTTTCCAATGATCTGCATTTACAAGGGTCCACTCAGCTGCAGAGAAAGCTGGAGTATGACAGCCAGGATAGAAGAAGGTCTGCTAACCATGTTGCCGCATGCGCTACAGTCATTACAGACAAGAGGAAGAAATGGCTACTAAACACTTAACTTTTGAAAGTTTTCTGGAGCTTCAATGTGGATACATGTAACAGAAATACATTTAATATTAGTAATATACCATTAGAATGTATGTTTTGAGGCATAAAAACTCATTATTACAGTATTTTGCCAGTGTTGTTCAGCTCACTGTGTGTTTCCAGTAACCAATAAATGCTTGGATCCTGGAATGTCAATGTTGCCATTAAAGTCAAATTCACCCCAGATGCATCGATGTGCTGTAAGTCATACTGGACATGGTGGAAGTACTTCAAAAAGCAACACATGTCAACATAGAATGATCGAAATAATAAGGAAGAACTAGCCACAGGTCCATTTTATTAGTGATCGTTCCTTTACTGAAAATGGGGCTGCTGTGAACTGCTTCACTGCTACTTGGTGTTTACATGTGACTCTCTGTCACACAAAGCTGAGAATGACCACTTATTTACTGCATACAGAAGGCAGAAAGATTGTTTTGTGCCACGCCACGAAATAGGGCAGTGGCTTCAAGTGATGCGAGGTCAAGTGGCAGTCTGAGTTGGCCTTAGGGACGACATATTTACTGTTTACAGCACAGTGGCTTCAGGTGCCCGTAAAACAAAAAACGCTCCTCAAAAGTTTGCCTGTAAAGAACATACATAGCTCTGTAAGGAAATGCCGTCTTTGTTTCAATGCAATTGCTGCTGTTTCTTAGCAATTCTTGCAAGCTTTGTACATAGGTTTGATTTATATTTTTCTATTAATCATCTATTTTATATTGTCTATTTTTATTTTCAATATTTTATTTTTTATATTTATTTCAAGTGATGGTACACTAACATGACAGAAAAAATAAATTTTGATTCCTCTGTATGTCTTTTGCATTTATTGAAATTAACAAAACAAAAAACAAAAACCTTGCAACCTTACAGTCACTGCTTTCATAGACATAGAAGATTGTCTTACTTACTGGAATAACTGACATCTGTGGTTGCTGTTACCAAAATATTTAAGACAAACTTCAGTGGCACACTGTATTCTGGACTTACCACATTCCAGAACAAAGGGTTGAAAATGATTGCAGCAACCGCGACACAAAAGCTTGGCTCACAAAGGTTGACCATTTTCAGGAGTTCTTGAAAGAATGCCAGATCCATCTGCGAAAAACACATCACAGTAAGTGACTAAAATGAGTGCCAAAAATATGTCTTTGATCTTTAATTTTAAGACTTATTATTATTAGTTTGGTCTGCTGATTTCCAGTGCATTTCTTAATGTAGTGTCTAAAACTTAAGATAACATTTTGCTGTTTGTGTAATGCTTTAGCCAACCATGTTTGTGAGAAAATGTCTGTTAGAATAGGGCTTCGGAAAAGTGAAGCACTTTTCTGGTGGTTTTCCAGTTTAGGCCCAATGACGCCAGAGATGAGAAGAAACAACACAGGTTTATGAAACTAATAACCTCTGTTTACATAAGATCTATTAAATATTTTATGACAAGACTACGAGGAGAAAATGGAAACATTGAGTTGTTTTAGACTGACTTTAGACTTCACCTTATTGTCTTTTTGAAACTTTGGTCTTGATTTTTATATTTATGTATTTAAATAATAGGAAAATAATTAGTAACATGGTTAAGATACAAACAACATGCAAAAACGTAGAACTAACAAATTAAAGCAGGTGTGCTACAAGACAGCAATTTTTAATGTATTTTTATTATTAAAAATTATTTATTAACTTGAAATATGTATGTATGTATGTATCTGAAGCATTAAAAGGTAACTACAAAAAAATGCACTTAATTTATAAGACCAAATAGATTTTTTTCAACCCAGCTTCTATTCAGAATAAAAGTTCATTATGACGTATTAGGAAAGTACAGTTAAGCTAAAAAAAATAAATAAAAATACATAGTTTATGTTATTAATATGATGTAATAACAAATTATCAAGAATATTTTAAGTATTTACAGCCCTGTATTAGTTTTACTTTAGTTAAAAACACACAATATTATATCGACTTTCTGCTGAAATGTTAAGATACGCGTAAATCATGCGCTTTTATTCTGAAGACGCCCGAGTTCCGGTCGTGGCTAGCATAACTCAGCCGTTAGCTCCGGTTCATTCAAACAGAAGCTGGACAGCGTTTCGGAGCAGAGTCCAGTTTAGTGCTGAGATACGTCGGCTTTAATACAAGCCGTTTACCTGGGAGTAGTCCACGTTGTTGAGCCCGCCGCAGCACTCGGGCAGAAAAGGCTTTTTATTTTCCAGTGAGTTCAGTGTCGTTACTCGTACGCACCGAGTTAACACCCGCAAGTAGCTACACGTAAAATGAGTGTAGAAGAAGAAACTTTGTCCCCAATGCGTTACCTAAAGGTTGCAAAACCACCTGGTTATCTGGGGTTAAGTCCAGAGTTCAAATAACCTTAAACCCGCTCCGAGGCTTTGTGGGAAATACAGTTTATCCACAAATATTAAAGAAAGATAACTATACACAGGTAGCTTATCTTTTCGCTAAATTATTCCTCATATTTTAATTATTCGACATTGTACTGCCTGCAGGTGTCTTCCGTTTGTTTTGCTGCCTTCTTCTTTCCATAAGTCTGTCCTTAGCAGTGGACTCAATACAATTTCAGCCTCTAAAGCGCCATCTATTGGCTAGTCGAGATATATGTATATAAATATATATATATATATATATATATATATATATATATATATATATATATATATATATATATATATATATATATAATTTTTTTTTTAAACTATTAACCTTAAATAAAATATTAATTAACTTATTTTTTTCTTTATGACATAACCTATTCCTTTTTTTCTTTAGCTCAGCACAAGATTTCTTTTGTTATTTATTTCCCCTTTCCCTGTTATCTCATTATCTCCTGACACTCTCCTGTGCTCCATCTCTTGCTGTTTGTTTGGAGTCCACCTGTTAAGCACAAGAAGCCCCATGCCGAGGCTGAAATGAACCGGGCGCATAGAGCTGTGCAGCTCCCTGACCGAGCATGCTTACTACTCATCAACTCGCAGCGCTACAGAGCCGAGGAGCTCATCATGTAAAATAAAATGAGCCTGACATCCAGCCGGCTTGTAAAGATTACGGATGTGACAGTGCCTACTCCTCTACAGAAAAAAAACATAGCAAACTTGGATTAGTTATTAGCAATCTGGTAAGCAACATCAGAAGGCTGTATTGCTTGGTAAAAATATAGTGAATATGCTGCAGAGCACTGTTGCATTAAGGCTCTAAAGAGGTTAGATATCCAAAAATACAAGATATAAGCCTTTATTTTTGCTAATCTACATGATCCTGCACTTGCTCTAGTAATTACAGAGACTGTCATTATTAGCACAGGAGCTCTTCAAGATACTGTTCTTGCCCCATTTACCTTATATACTACAGATTTAAATTATAACGTGGTGTTTTGTTCTGGACTCTTGTGCTTTTTTATTATTATTAACTTTGTATCAGAAAATGCATAGCCACAAAATCATTAAAGCCTCAGTTTTTGTGCCCTGACATGAAAAAGGAAGGATGATCCCTCTTTTATACATATGGTGCAATCCACTCTGTAACGGGGGTATATTAATATCTCACAAAAACATGTGGCTAGATTAATGCAACAATCCACACATTTTCTGGCAGTGATTCTTTAATAAAACATTAAGAGAAGAAGATCACAGTAATTTTTGAACATATCAAATGTTGCCGAAAAATCATATTTGACTAATCAATCATGACGGAAAGCTTGTGTACTCTAAATTAATCTTAGTAATGTCAGTAACATCAAAATCTCAAGAGTGTATTGAACTTAGAAGGGCAGAAAACAGAGGTAAGTGAGCTAATTAAATTAACTCCACATGATACAATAAAGCAAGTCACACTGAAGAGTACCATTCGAAATAATTGGAGACTTATTGTTGTTACTGCATCATCAACAGCTTCTCATGTCTCTCTTATGTTTCACAATATGCGCCAATTTTTCCATTAAATTTTACAATCTAATCAAACACCTTTAATCAAATGTGTGACACACAGCTTCAGGTCACTTCATGTAACATACAGTTAAACATTCACACAGCTGATAATGTTTCTTTTCCGTCAAGGCCACGTGTTGTGCTTCCTTTCCACACACCTACACACATGCACAGAAAGGACAAGGACTTTGGGAAAATGAATGAATGCACACTATGCACCCATTTACCAGATATATAGGAAATAACTTTCTGCATGATCACTCAGCTCCACTTAAAGCTGTTGTATGACAAGAAAGCACCTTTTAAGTGAAAAAAAATCTCTTTTGGTAAAATAGGCAACCGACAGAAGCAAAGATTCCAAGGAAAAATTAGATGAATGAGTCATGTAGTAATAAAAAGTCACTTCTCGTTGGTCCAAATGTAAACGTTGAATGTGTTTTACAAGTAAGCATTTGAATGATTGTTTTAACAGACAACACCACACCTACTTTGGCTCCATTGGCTCCTCATGTGTTCAAGAATTGATTTTACTAATCACTTTTAAAGCTTTTTTAGGGCTTGCACAAAACTGTTGAGAAATGATCGACTCCACGCGAGCCACCTCACAGCCTTAGATTTTCTGGTAGGTCCCTGTTAGCTGCTCCAAAGTCAAGGCTATAGACTAAAGGTCTCAATACCTGTACTTGGAATTTTACGTGATTTTTACCATTACCTTTTATTATTGTTTTTTGTCAACAGCTTGCTAGTTATATACCATCTACAGGCATATCATGCCAAAATCACATCACACACCACCTGCTGAAATAACTACAAATTTTGTCTTTTCTTTTTTGTTAAGCACATTGTAAAAGCTTGTAAAGGCACACAAAAAACCTACAAGGGAGTTTGTGGAATCCAAACACAAAAAGTGTTATTACATAATAGCTATGAAGTTTAGAGTGCACCAACCCATTTCAGCACCAAGGTCTTATTCAGGGTGCACAGGCAAGAACATTCAATGAAATGTATTCAGCATTGTGCCTTGGGTTATTTTGTCTGCCTTTACGTCCACTTTACCTTCCGATATTACATAACCAGACAATATAATACATTTTTAACACTTTTTTGCTTTTATTTCAGAAAGCATTTCAACTTTTTGGGTTGAACATTGTTAGTTCAAAACGTTTGGTGATTCTGTGATTGTTTTGGATAGATAAGTTATTACCTACTGTAGATGTCAGTGCACTCCTAGTCACTCCCGTATACACTGCCTGAAAAAGTCGCCACCTAGATTTAACTGAGCAAATAGGCAAGAGCCTCCCATTGAATAATTACTGGATGGATGAACATGCTTCAGCTGGCAACAAACTTGTTTCTCATTTCTTTTACAACCATGTTGGAAGACACATCCTGTGGTTGTTGAAAAGATGTTAATCTGTTTCATTGGGCTCAAATTGTGAAAGAGTGGTTCAGGATCTTGGACGGGGTTATTCCCAGCATATATATATATATATATATATATATATATATATATATATATATATATATATATATATATATATATATATATATATATATAGTCCATTTTCTGTAGCCTTATTTTCTACCAACCAGAGCCATGTTCTAACCAGGTTTCCCACCAGCCCTGCAGCCACCAGATATAGTGAAAATGAACTCAGCCCTCCATTCCTCTCTGCTATTAAGCCATATTTAGCCTCATCACAGCATTTTTCCAGCTACCCATCCACCCATCTACGCAGCAGCCAGTCCAAGATGCAATCACCCGGCCATTTATCTTCCCATCCAATCATCCCTCTATTCTTCCATCTGCAACCTTATGAAAACTAATGGCAGTCCCATTTTTAGCCAGCCTTCTGATCGTCAGAGTAGTATGTAGTACTCTACAGAGCCAGTGCCATCTATCAAAATAGTTAAGATGCAGATAAGACATGGCCGGAAATAGATAAATGCTCATTTATGAAAGGAAACTCAACCTAGTTAGTATTCAGGGTCAGCTGACTTCTTATCAACTGGTGCTGTGGCGTGCGATCATTGTTTAGTACAGTGCACCTTGTCCTCTCATTTGTAAGTCGTTGCAGTGGCATATGCTAATGAAGCGAGAACACACTGGACTAGGAGCTTACTGTAATATACCGTAGACCAACAAGATGTACTGATAGCAGAGTGCGTAGGAGTTTCTGTAAACTGGCAAGGAAGGACGTCACAGGAGTTGTAACAGTGGGATGTGGGGAGCTGATAATTATGTTTTGATACAGTGTTGTTCCACGTGGCACACTCATTCATTGTGTTTCTCTGCTGTAAACAGAAATCAAATAAAAGTGTTAGACTTGTTTGAGTGCTACATCTATTTGCTGAGAGAAAAGTACAAAGGGGTAAACAAGTTCAGTGTTAACACGTGCTTAATGTTTTTAATATTAATGGAACGTATCATGTGCCAAATGTTCCCATCAATAAACTGTTGAGTTAGAATTTCTGTTATTGAGAGAAAGTACTAGATCAGGGTCTAATACAGCTACAATACTTTTCAGACCTGAAACAATTTGATCTTAAATGAAATAGGTTGTTTTGATGGTCAAAAAAACCCCAAAAACGTCAGATATGTGTCAAATTTTTCTTGCAACATTTCAAGAATAAGATCAGATCTAATATGGTGCTTGAAATCAGAAGACAGCTGTATCGCAGACTTTTGAATTAAAGTTTTGTGATAGTAAATTACACAACACAATTGCACACAAGACAAATGAACTTTCTTTCAGTATGATAAATGTACCTAGCCTTTTTAGCGGACACTGCCATTTTCACACGGTAGGCCACGTAATAATTGATCATGTGACCTTCATATGAGTGTTTATTGTTCTGTAGTTTTCCAGCCTACAATAGAGTTTGCATAATAACTGTTACATGCATACTGTACTTACTACTGTAAAATTCAGTGTTATTGCATTATCAATCGTAATATTACAAGGAATTACCTGATCAAAACAACCTTATAGTCCTCCATTTTTACTTTTTAACTATTGCCAAAACCAAACCTTTAATCAAACTGTGGTGCATCAAAATGAAAAATCCCTTGTTCCTTTCTAAATTAAATCATAGTTAATCCTAGCTAATATATTGATTTAGTTCCTGCTTTAATCAGTGGAAGTTAGTCCAGAACGTTGCACTTAGCTATAGCATATCACTAGTTTCAATCATATCTATTTGCAAAATGGGGACTGCTTTATGCAATGCTCTATTTTCAGATTAAGTTATTTAAATTGCATAGGTCTCTGCAAATGTTGGTATTGACCCCTGAATTCTGACTGAACTGCAGTTGTTTAATCCGCATCCATCGCTTCATCCTCCTGGCAATCTATTCTCTCTAGTGTTGTTTTGCATATAAATTGGGGAATTTAAAGCTCAGGAGATATACTAGGGGCAATACAACAATCCCAGCTGGCTACATTTGTCCGGAGTAAGAACATCGAAATGCAATCGAAAGCTCCATGAACTATATAACAATATATCATATATGATGTGATTCCCTTACATGAAACAGGACACAGAACACTCCTTGATGATAATGTAACTACGTAAATGTGTCAGTTCACAAGAGCACACATCTGTCACAGTCCGGTCACATGCTGCATACAGGAAGACACGGCTCACTTAACTGATGGCAATGGGATGATGGACGTCAGCAACTGTTTTGGTGCCAGTACACTTTAACAACATCAATCACACGTCATCTCATCATTTCTTATTGAAATACCACTTAGGGCACCTGTTTGTATTAAACCAAAAGAATGTTTCCAAGACTCTATCTACTCAGTTTCATTCATAAAGCCCTCGCTCCACTCCCCTCCCCTGTTATTCCAGTGTAAATGAGCCGAGCTAATCTCTGTATGTAAACACCGATCCCTTCTGTCAGCGTGGATCAATTGATGGTCACTGGTGCAGACTGATGGGAAATGACAGCACTTCTGTACACATGGACGGTCATAAGGAGCTTCAGTGACGACCTGGCAATAAAGAGCAGGGACGAACTATAAAGTTTTCACATTTGTCGTCTTGGCTTTGGCTACGTCCCGCTGAATGTATTCGCCGGTGGAAGTGCGGCCGAAGCCTTTTATTTGCTAATCTTTGCTATATTGTCAATGAGAAACATGCGTCACTTCACGGCGGGAGGCTCTTCAGTCCGTCCAGGGAGGCAGATTAATGCACTCCTCTAATTCGATCATAGTAATTTTATGAGCCTGTCAACCAGTGGTTTTCGGTGGCTGTGACGGAGGTGGCTAGCAAAACGGCTGTTAATTTGGGCTGAAAGAGAGAATGAGTCACACGAGGCTCATGAGATGCATCGTTTTAACAGTTGTCCTGTCACTCTGTGGTTGCTGTGACAACTGTAGACAAAATGCTGAGAGGAAAAAAGGAACAATTGCAAAAACAGGCCTGCATCACACATCCCAAAAAAAAAAAACAATACATGTGATGGTTAGGGCTTTTTTCCTTTCCAGTTAAATACCCTATTACACGTAAGTGAGTACATGATACAGCGTTTCAGTTAAAGCAACACTATGTGACTTTTTAGCCCAAAATATGCAGACTGAAAATCATTACAATAGCATTCAAGTCATTTTTGAAGTTTTTTTTTTGTCTTGAATAAAAGAGTAGCCTAATCCCTCTTTTAAAAACAAAATTTGCCCAATTTGACACAGATAATGTAGCCGTGAGTTGTGGGGAACTTTACCATCTAATTACATTACAACAATATTTATAAGGAATGGATATTAAGTTTTACCACAAACACTGTACCACTGTGCTACAAAAAGTTTTCAGTATTTTTGGAAGTCAATTTTGTAGTATACAATAAAATATCTTTTGAATAGGATGAAACTCAATCTGCATTTCTCTTGTAAAATAGACATTTAAAGCTCCAAAGTTCCCAGTAGAAATTCCATGACTACCCACAGAGCACAAACTGAGCACTCCTGGAAAAGTGCATTAATGTTCCTTTTGTACCCGTAAATGGAGTATACATAGGGAATATAAGAATGTTTCAATGTTGAAGTGACAGAACAGGAGTTTTTTTTTTACATATTTGTAAATGCCACAGTAATTTATGCAGTAGTATTACCCCAACAGGACTTTTGCAATATTTCAATAACATATTTTTTTCTTGCTTATGTTTACTTCCCGTTTTCTCCATTTGACTCGAAAACTGTTCGTCCACTCTTGCCTCTAGGTCAAGTTATTCATAACCACTCTCATAGCCCTAATATAGTAAGTGCATTATATAAAGTAAATTGGCGTCACTGCCGGTTTTGTCACCTTTAAGCCTATTTCACCCACAAACCTTTCCACTCGGACTCATTTAGCACTGCCATGGAGTCATTTGTGACCTCTGCAATTATTCACTGAGTCACTCGCACAACAGCCATTTGAGATTTTCTGCATTTAGTGTCTTTTTCAGTCTTGCACTTGAGAGGTGCTAATGAGCATTAAAAAAAAAAGCCATTGCAACAATTAGAGGTAAACCATAAGTAAAGGAGCAGACGCCACAAGGCACCTGTAATCTAAATTCATATTAATCGAACAATCTTTTGCAAAAAGACTCATTTAAAGAGGTTTAATTAAAGCAAAAGTTCTCATTGTGTTTCTATTGAGTAGAACTTAAATGGTATATCAGTCATACATTTCTTTTTGCACACCTTCTGTGCATCTGTGTGAAACAGACACTATGGTTCTGACCTTGTAAATCTGTATCCTCCAAGCTTAAGAACATTGTGGCACTTTTTGTTGCAATGTACTTGGTTACGTAAGACAAAATTCCTCTCCTTTGTGAAACGTTGTCCAAAGCTTTAGCAGACTGAAGAGTTTTTCGACTGAGTTTCATGAATTTCTGTCGCTATTTAATCTTGTACTGTTTGTCCTTTTGTCAAGATTGTGGGCTCAAGAGGGCTACAATGTGGTACTTTGACTTGACAATGAGCCTGTGTCATAGAAGAGCTCCCAGAATGGCACTGAGCACATTGTGGCTGTTAGTAAAATCTGTTCAGTGGTACAGTACATTCTACTAAAAAGATTACATTGTTTAGAAATTCAAGTCTCAGCAAATAACTGAATTTGTTTTATGGAGAAAGTCTCAGAAAGTCCTAATTAGATTTGCTTGTTTCTTTGTCACTTGGCCAATAAGCATGTCTTAATTTTAGTTTAACCAAATACAATATACAATCTTACGATATACCTAACAGCATTAGAATAGGAATCATCTTAAAAAAACAAACAAATCTTAAGACAATAACTAGAGTTTATCATCTAGGAATGTAGATAGGAAGGTTTAGCACATCCCTAAGCGTTTGCCAATGACATGCTCACATAGAAGGGGATCTAAAGTTAGGTACGATAGCATTGGTGTACATTTCTTGTCAACATTAAATCAGTGGCTACTAAAAATACAGGAAAACTAGCTATTCCAGTGCTGTTTTGTCTGCTTACACAGAGAAACAAAAGAAAAAATCATAAATGAAGCAAACACTAATGTATAAAACTGCATTTATGTGTGTTAGACAATGTGTAGTGATCAAATTTACAATAGCATCCAGTTATCATTTTGTGTTGTGTGTGATTTTGGAGTAATTGTTCAAAGTGAAAACAGCATTATGAGCCTGTGCATAATCCTGGGCCATCTTATATCGCCCACAGCTAGGGCCAATACATTTTTGCGAACATGTTGCTGACCATTTCACACACATTGACTCCGTTCATTTCTCTCCACACAATCTTTCTGTTATCTCTGCATTCATTGACGCATAAAAAAGCACTCCCTGGTTGCCAGAGGCTTGAACCTGCAGCCTCTAGTCACACACTAACTGCACTGCTCCAGACACCCATAGACAAACACTTTGTCTCAAGTAAACAGGCATTATGCAAACTGCTTAGCACCGTAACAGCACTAATGCTCAATTTAAAATGCCTATTAAAACATATCAATGCACAATTGAGCACTCACTTACGTCACCAATAGTTTGCTGTATCTGGGACTGTTTTTTTTTTGAGTGAGACACCACACTTTAGCATGGCAAAGAGATCACTGTGTGAGAATGTGTGTTAACCTTCAAAACAGACAGGACAGAGATAAACACAGATAGTGTATTATGTTACAAAAGATAACCCAAAGATACTAAAGATCTGCAGTGAATTAACACTTGTGTTTGAAAAGACATTGCTACTGTATGTGTTAAGTGTGTTGTGTGCAGTGAGTCTTCTACTTAAACAGTGATTTCATATAAAGTAAACTTTCAAACCTTGTATGTGCTGTCAATGATTACAACAGCAATGTGAAAGGCTGAAGGTATAGCTGTATACTGCGGCAAAAATCAACAGAAGAACATTCTTGAATCTTGTTTGGGTTTATTCCCTAAAATTTACAATACTGCACCAGTTGCCTACATTTCATGTAGACTATTTTATGTAAAAAGTTATATTTATTTGTATTTATTTATTTATTTTGTACACTGTACACAGTCATAGCAGAGATGGAGTACTTGAGTCCTGGACTCAGACTCAAGTCGAGTCATCAGGCTCATTTTCGGGACTTGGGACTGGACTCAGCTCTAACCCTTGATAACTTGACTTGGACTCAGACATGCTTTTTGATTCCTCAGACTTTGCCTTGAGTATGTTACTCGACTTGGACTTGTAAGTGGATGACATGGACTTAGACTCAGACTTGTGTACTGCAGGCAGCTGTATGTAAATGAGGATTTCGTTTTTTAGTGTTGAGAGAATCAGCAGAAGTAAACACATCTTTAACAAAATCGAAAGATAACATGGTCTTGGACTGACAGGGCATTTTTAACGTTTATAATTTACCAGTTGCTATATGAAAAGTTGGTAAAATAACTCTTTTTTTGTTCTTCACGTAATGAATTTCATGGGATTCACATTCCTATCTTCTGGATTTGTGGGGAGCAGTCATTTGCTGCCATTACGCTGTACGCACCTTGAATACGCACTAATGTGTACTACCACCACTGCTGCACCAAGTGAAGGCGCTCAGCAGCTTTTGATACTACAGTGTTGAAACAGGTCAGCGTAAAACAAAACTAACACAAAACTAAAACATAACTATTGACAGGAAGCCATTTTGATTGAACAAATGCCAGTCTTACATAACTTAAGACACTGTGTCATATTTGACCACTTGTCTAAATGTCAAGATGAAGAAGAAACATTAGCATACATCAGTATGAAGAGACATTAAATGCTCGGTTTGACATTCTCTTGCGTAAGACCAGGTGAGTCACAGTTCTGCTGAGATCTCCCACATCGACTAATCGCTCATTATGAGCCACTTCGCAGCATTCATTTCAAAGTTATGAGAGAACTCCAGAGTCTGGTTAAATGCTACTTCTTTGAAAATAAAGGATGCTCTGGAAATTTGTTTATGAATGACTAAAACTAGGGCTAAGAACTATGAGACTGCAACTAGAATTAAATTAAACATTACTTAATATTACAATTCACATTCATGGGTTAGAAACATGTGCTTTGATGGTATATGTAGAGCCTTTTACTAACTGCAAATGACCAGAACATGACCTGCGTGGGAATTTTTGCCACAGAAATTTAGCACGCTGCAATACATTTTTAATAAATAAAACATGAGCCATAAACAAAATGGTTTTAGCAAAATGTCTGTGTGCTGTCAATGAGTGGGTTGAGGACATTGCATAGAGTGGCCTGATATGAAGCTAAGCATATCACCACATGGAGGACCTAGAGTTATACAGTGATCATTTCAGGATCTGTGTTTTGCCACCAAATACTATTAAACTAAGAACACACATCACTAAAGCCTGCTAGACTACATTAATGTAAAATGCATGTCAACATTATAAATGAGGATATGATTTAAACCTAATTTTTCTAGTATTTGAGGAAAACAAATAACATATAGTCAGAATTCAGTTTAGAATTGTCAACAACAAAACACTAAGATGTCATCTAGACTTAAATCCAGTAATTTAATATGTGAGGATGTTCAGCGCGTACCAGAACCATTGCCATCATATAGCATAAAAAAAATACTAGTTGAAGAAGTTAGAGAGGAAAAATGCGTTGAAGAGTGTTCTAAGAAGTGCACCACTGCATATGCACCAAAACTCACATTATCTGCTAAAACTGAACCTCCTGTAGGGTGTCAATTAATCTCAACTTTTTAATTTTTGTACCAGTATGATGGTATTAAACATGATCTACCAGGGGCACCCCTGGCAGCTCATGTAGCGCACATGCCCAGCAAGTGGGAGACCCAGGCTCAAGTCTTGGTCCAAAAGCCCCAAAAATAATCCTTAATATATATACTGTATAGAATCATAATATTATGGTAGACTATATAATCTACTATAATATAATGATTATGTGCAAAATCATTATTCCTTGGGAGTCGACTCTTTCTGTTTTCACTAAATGTACCTTTGTCTTAATACAATACAAGTAATTTATTAATTCCCACCTCCTATCAGCTTCAAAAATAGGTAGAATAATATAAATGGTTTATGGGCTTCGCCAGTTTGTCCTCAGAGCAAATGGATGCTTTTCAGCAATGGATCAGATTGCGACCCCAGAGCACCGGCCAATTAGTGTCATTGTGCAGAATTCTTAACCTTAATGCTGATTACAAGCCAAATTCTAACCAAGGCACTGTGCTTTCTCTTTATATATGAAAAAGTTATGTGTGCCAGAAGTAGGGACTGAGTAGAGACTGACCTATTTGTTTTGCAGAGAGAAGTACTTGCAGCTGTTATGGCGGAACACAGAAAAGTCAGTTTGATGTATGTTTGTATGTTTACGTCACAGACTTAGTACATAGTACAGAAATGTACTATTCTTTTTATGTGATTAATAAACCACTTGTCCACAGCTGAAGCAGAGTTTTACACTTTTTTGTAAGTTTCAATTTTATCTGTAACAGAGTATTTGCCATAATGGAAAGTTGAAACTACTTTACAAGTTATGTTTTTTAAGTTAAGAAAAAAAGTAGAGCAAGGTAAGTTTACACACACTCAACACAGTGTAGTACTCTCCATGCTTCCGTGGCTGAGATTTTAAGACCTAATTGTAGGTCATTGTGCACATAATGCCTTATGAAAGAAATGGTGTTTACCAGATAGAGCTTAGACTTAGATCCGAGTTATCTGTGCGGCATTAGTCTTCATTTAGGCCATACGTAAAGGGTAGACTAAAACTCTCCATCTCTACTCAGGGATGTTTGCTGTAAGCTTATGATGCTTTACCTAGTTTTCATGTGTACAATGTCTTCGACTATGATGGCAATGTGCATTTTACCTCAATCTAGGTTCTGTGGCTGTGCGCCAACATGATTAGTGATTCATTTTGTTATTACTGACAAAAGCACAAAAGCACTGGGATGTAAGAAAAATGACAAACATTAATTTAGACACTTTATGGATGGACATCAGTTTATACATCAAGTATAATGGCTACTGTGTTGTTCATCATTAGCAGGCAGAGAGCTAAGAAGCCGTCCCTTTCACATATATTTGCAAAGCTCTTTAGGCCTTTTGTTGATATATTACTTAATATTAATTTTCAATAATGTAAAAAGAAAAAAAAAACAGATTAGATATTTATTAAGACCTTCTAGTGTATTTGGGTGGCTGCTTGAGATCATATGTACTCAATGATTTTGCTGTAAGCCAAGAGGTCTATAAGAGGGTCAGTAGTAACATTTATGGAGAATCAAAATTAAGAAAATGCGATGCTATATACTATATCTCAATAATATAACACAAAACTAAAGAGGATATTTAACTGACTTACATAGGTATGATCGTTTGGGCTGATTAGTTCTATATGCTAATTTAATATAAATTCTCTCAGATAACTGAACATGTTTTTGATCAATTGATCCCAATGATTTCCCTCATGTTCATCTTTAATGCACAGGCACCACATCCTGTTTGAGTCATTTATTTTTTCAGATCCAGGTTCCTTAATTTGTTTTTGTTATATCACCCCTCATAATTTAAGGATCTGACTATTATTAACTATGAAAAACGTCAATGCCTGTCGTTTGGAATAGCATCACTTCCCAGCAGTCATTCGTCAGTGCAAATTCTGACACTGCATTTGCTCTGTGCAGACCTAATTACCTTGGAACTAGTTCATTTTATTAAATCAATAAATATGCTGGCCACTAAAAGACTATAAAGTTAGTAAACAATTTTGGTCAATGGTACTATCCTACTCTGAGAGGTGTAGTTTTGTCTCACGTGTACAAAGCAACAACCCTGTCTTTTAGGATTTGAGGCGTAATGCCCTCGTAGTTCTGTCTCCTGGCAACAGCCAGACTCTGATACCTTTGTTTAGACGTGCTCACGTGCATGTCGGTTTGATGCTTTGTCTTTGACATTTAAAGATCCCAGAACAATCAGTTTACTTATTTGACGTGTTTGTGCACAGCTTAGGTATGATTTGGATTACTATCCTCAATGGTTTGTCAGCACAGGCCCAGTTCGCAGGCACAATGGGAAACTTTTGATAATAAATATTCTAGGTTTACCCATTCTTAATCAAAGTGTGTCAGCTAAGTAAGATAAATTGAAAAAAATGGATTATATGCTCAGATCTAAATTACATTTTTGCAAGATCTTGGTGCTTTTACACAATGGTTCTCAAATTGTGGTGCAAGTACCATTAAATATGCTTATAAAATAGGGGCCTCATGTTGTATTACTATACTCATTTTTGGGACCTTCTAATTTCAAAAAGCTGGGGCAGCTGCTATATATATATATATATATATATATATATATATATATATATATATATATATATATATATATATATATATATATATATATATATATATATAACAGAATCCCAAATGTGACTTCAAAAGGCTAGTTTGTTATTACTTGATAAGTGGTTCAGTCTAGCAGAATGGATAAATGTAAAAAACAATAATAATAATAATAATAATACAAATACAAATGCTTGTTATGTAAGTTAGTTAATGAAACTTTCCTGTTGCCTCAAAATTGAATCATTCTAATGATTAATTTAAAGTTATGGTTGCCTCCTAATATAAGCTAACTGCACACATTTGACTTATCCTCTCCTGTACAATATGCTAGATTTGTTAGCACTCTAAGACCCATGAGGTAAACATGTTTCCTTAATTGTACATGCATAATTAATAGTTTCATGTTGTTTTGTAATACTACAATGTTTATGGAGAATGCATACCCTGCAGAGCTACTGTGAAATATAAAACCAGGTACGTGCTCTAGTTTTGATTAGCAAATAGCTTTACTAATTGCATTAGCTATATGTGGATCAATACTAACCTTGGTTGCTAGATGCTGACAGTCAGTAAAGAATGCATTGTACACATCTGGCTAGGGACGAGATCCATACCACAGTAAATTGAGTTGTTTAATACATTTAGTTGAATAATTCCAAGTCCAAGTTTGTTTGAATCACATGTACAGATATTTAAGCCCTTTTTGTCAAGAACAGACTTAAAGCACCAAGCAAACTGTAACTAAAATCAGAGATATCAGAACAATGTGGGATATGTATAAAAAGAATGCTAGACATAAATTTAACATTCTTCAACTTATCAAACTGGTGTGACTTACCTTTATATTTTGTCTAATTGATTTCTGGCTGATTTGTCAATTAGACTTCTTCATGAGAAACAGTCAATAAGATCACTTTTTTGGAGCCAATATCTTAGGGCGATTAGTGGTCTTACAGCTCTGGAATTGGCATGTGAAAAAGCATGATGGCTCATATTGATTTGATTAGATTAGAATTTACTGATTCCACAGTGGGGAAATTCACGTGAGGGCAGTTAACAGGTGGGTGCGCAGTTGAGGGTGCTGTTTTTTGAGTTTACCAACAGAGCACAGCACGAGGGGGAATTATCACATGTGAGTCCAGCACGGCCTCGGTCTTATATCTTCAGCCAAATAGCAGTGCTCCTCAGAGGGCAATCCTCTGTACAGACTGAACCAACAGAAAAGCATATGAGACTTTATTAATGGGACACTAGGCTTTACTGTCAGGTAAAAAAAAGGTCAGGACTATTCAATGCCATGTCAAAGTACGGCTGTAGGAGTGGTGCCAAGAATATTCCATTTCCCATTTTCTTGATTGGATGACAATTAAAACCAACAGAAAATAAAAAATATATACTTTAAGTTTCAAGGTAGCTCTGGCCAGGTAAGCAGAGTTATATTTCTGTATATAAAAAGGTTTCACTAGGAATATACACAAAGGAGAGGCTTGACAGTTGTTGTGTAAAGGGGTTAATGATTTGGGGAAGAGCCTAGGAAAGCTTCCTTAAACTCACTAAATGCCTGGTTTAGTTGCCGTTTAGTTGTGTACACGTGAATACAACACGTGGTAAAACCAACTGTGTTTCTTGAATGGCTCTTGTTCCCACAGTGGTAATTAGTTAATAAAAAGCGTTTGAGTCAAAGGCTTATTATATCTCTGCATGCTACAGCAGATCTTTGTTGCCATAATCAGAAGTCTGTATGTCTTATTAAGTGTCTTATTAAGTTGAGAGTCACTATAAGTTGGGTATTTACCACAGATTCCAGCACACAGTTTCCAGGCCCAGTCATAAACCAACTGACAGTAGAACTAAAGATCATACACACACTTCTTAAACTGAGGAAGCAGCTCCTTCACTCTCTACACCCAGCGTAAGGCCGTACCTTTACACCTCTAACTTAAATATAGACATCAGCTTTCAGCTACAGACTGTGGACTGAGTGAAAATCAACAGAACGAGGCAAACAAGGCAAATTCAACATCTAACAAGAATGTGAGGTTGAGGAAAGGCACAGCATCAGGGAAGATACTGATGTAAAGAAAGCTGTAATAAAGTAGAGCTAGACTTAATAAAAAGTAGACAGTACCCTATAGTTAGGAAATAAAATGCAGACAGAAAGGCAAGGATGAAGAATAAAACTAAAAAACTAATCTCTTTGTAAAACTTGCTACTGTAATAACTGCCTGATAATGCACACAAAGTGGTGCTAGAAATGGTGACAGAAAATTAAATGACATTATTTTGAAGACATCTTGATAAAAAGCAGGAAGGCAATTAACTAAAACCAACTCATTCTAATTTGATTAAAATGTTGTTACAAAAATTACAGTGTGCTTGTTGTGAGTTTAAACTGAAAAATGTTTGTTAGTGATGCACCTGCTCACCGGAGAAGCACTAGTTAGTGTGATTAAACCAAACTGTATTAAAATGACAAGGCAAATAACAACATAAGACTAACATAAGAGTCTGCAAACAGAAGGATAAAACAAGGTAACCTCCAAATAAGTTGCTGGAAATAATAAACCTAAGGATTTCATTATGTGTATTTCATTATGATGTGTTATATTTTGAGAATAGATGGTCAATAAACGACATCCACAAAGCCTCCAGCCTGTCTTTCTCATGTGACTCCTCTCAGCTCCAAGGGCAGCTCAAATATTCACTGACATATAACACACGTAAACAAATGGAGAAAAAAAACAAAAGTCAAGGACCAAGAACGGTGTATTTCTTTATGTTTTCTAAATCCAATTGAATTAATTACTGTATTTGAATGATCTTTTCATTCAAAGATCACAATGTCGTTATTACAATACTGAAAATAGTAATCGCATGTTTTTCTCATATTGGACAGCCTACTTTAACGTCCTATCCTCCTGTACTTCTTTTCTTTCTAACAGAGATTGAATGCTCTTGGTTCTTAACTATGGATATGATCCTGATGAGATAGAAGTCCAGTTAGATGGCTTCTAAGCATAATACGACTAAATGGTGCCTTAAACATGTATTAAAACAAAGAAGTGAGTAGCCACAAAGAAGAGAAAGAAAGAAAAGTAAATTATTCTGCAGGCCTAAAATGGATTAATAAATGAAGACATCTGATTCTTTAGACTACGTACAGACAAGACATTGAACCCCTGAACACAAAAGACCATGAAACTATATCTGGATGAAGCCCCTATCAGACATCATTTTGAAGCATGAATAAAGTAGTTCAAGATATACCCAGATAATAGAGTAATAGTGACATTTGAATCCAATATCCTCCCCATGGCATTTCCTGGATATTATTTTATAGAGTGAGAAACAGAAGGGGGTTATCTCAGAGGCACACTTTTAGACATCACACCAATTGTAAATAGCTCATACTCACATGCGGTTGTCTTTAATGAGGTCACACGCGCATTCGGGGCTTTGGTGGTTTACTGTTGTAGATCCGTTGCCATGGAGGCGGTAACTGTAGTGATGAGTAATGAGGACAGTGATGCCCGTCTCCATTTCTAGTTAGAGATGGCTATAAGAAACGTTGGTCCGTGAGAACAATTTTGCAGCTCACAAAGATGATTCTATGACAGTAGCATTAGAGACGGTATCAAGTTGAACCTCAATAAATGTCAATGAACACACCACAGCTCCAACTCTAAAAGAGCTCGTGTCTGACTGCACTGCTTTACAAGACTTAAGTAACTGTGACCAAGGTGCAGCGGAAACAAGTGGGTCAATTTAAATCACATAAATCTAAAAAACAATAATAATTAGCTTGTTTCAAAACACTTATAAATGCTCCACGCCAGTCAGGTCGACTCAAATGTGAGCTGTGTGTCAAAAGTGTCTGCTGCTTTGATTAAGGGAGTGTTTCTGTGTATTCGCCGTCATAAAGTCAAAGGATTCACTACAGGATGCTTAATAATCTCAAAAGTACATGTATCCACCGCGCAATGTTGTCAGACTTTGTAAGGTGGGGACTACAGAACTATTGACATAGATACTAAAGTTCAATCTAAATAAAAAGTGTTTTAATCTATTTCCTGCTGATCCGGGAAGAGAAAAAGCCGCATTTTATTAGATTTTCATTTTATACACGATTGCAATGTTTTGGGTGTTTTATTTATTTTTATTCCACCAGACCCTCTTTCACACACTTCAATCCACTTGACTAAGTGACATAAAAAAAAAAATGTAATATTGTGAATAAAGTTATTAACCACATGGAAGTAGAGGGCCTTAACGTGGAGCACAGAGTCTGAAGAAAGATGGCTTTTGAGAGCTGTGCCATTTGTTTGTTTTTTTTCAAAAACAGTCACCACTTATGTGATATTTTAACCCTGCTCAATAAACTTAATCAGTCACTTCACTCAAAAACGACCACAGTGTTGAAAGTCAGCAGAAAGTGGCTATACTAAATATCCTGACTCGACATTATGGTGAATTTTGTTACATTTTAAGCGTAGTAATTAAATAAATGAAAATTGAAGACCTGTAGCTTACAATTTGCGTGTTATGTGCAAGTGAGGCATGTCCAATCTGCAAATAAAATGCCATGCAGGTAACTAGTCTGGGGTAAAAAAAAAACACAACTGCTGCACAGACAAACACTTGATGAGTGTGGGGAAAGTTTTTCTTTAGTTGACTACAGCCCTGGTTGCAGCTATATCTCAGCACTCACCTTGGAGATAGGAAGTGTGACTCTGCTTCATGATGGAGGGCATGCTGTTTCTTGAGTTTACCAAAAGAAAAGAGCAGCACATAAAGGGAGTAAGTGACCAGGTCCTTGTGTATACACACCACTTTACAATGCCTCGACTGTGTGAGCAAACTGTGAAAGTGACTTTTGACGGGAAAGTCACACCGTGAAGTTCTTTTTTCTGTAGGGTAAAGAAAAGGTCACAACTATTTAATACTCAAAGTAGAGAGTCACTATTTGAGTGGTATTATTTTTAGTTGCACACATATATTATTATTTGTGGCCTAGTTTTGGTGAGGACAAACTCAACAACAAACTCTTCAACAAGTTCAGGTTCATCATGATACATAGTCGATACATTTTTAAAAAATATATCTCTCATGTTTTTGATTTGTTTTTTGCTTTATTTTTTCATAAAGCAAACATGTATAGAAAAAAATCAACAAATCACTGAAGGACAATATAATTGCATCATGTTCATTTATTGGAGTTAGTCTAGGGCTATAATTATGCGGTAGGTCCAAGTTTAACATCCCAGACAAGGCCCGATTTGAACTTACCGACTGTGCAAAGCAAGTGAAAATGAAGAGGAGACTAGGTAACATGATCTTTACTTATTGTGAAAAATAAAATTTAAGGATCACAATTATTTACACATTTTCAAGGACAGCTGCACTGGAAAGGAGTGAGCAATCTATTACAAATCTAAAAATGAGATACTCCTGCACTCTGTCAAACTTAAGTACAAGTTGTAGCAAACCAGATAGCACTGTTAGCCCAAGACCAGAAGGTTGTGGGTTCAATCCCCTAAGCGCATCTCTGACTTTCTCTTTGTATTTGGCATGTTCTCTGCAGCTCCTTCTGGTCTCTGTGATGGGAAAAATAAGTAATGTAAGCCAAAAAATCTACTTCCAATCTAATGCAATTAAAAGATTCGTAGGAAAAAAGTAGTAGCGTGTCCCTACATTAGCTTCAGTAGCATCTGTCAAATCTCCCAGATTTGAGCAACATAAGCTTAGTCTCTTGCGTGGTGTCCATTAGTCCATTACTTTCTGTGAGTTACCTTTTTGGGGATATGTTTTTACATTTTCATTTTTATGGATTTACACACTTGTTCACAATGTACCAACATTGACGAACCTTTTTAAAATATTTGAAACACAGTTTTCTTTAACATACCAACATGCTATGAACCCTGTACTCCCCAGTAACATGAGTCAGACTAGGATTACCCGGTGAGAACACACAAACCTGTTAACCTGTTAAAACAACTCTGTAGTGATTCATGTATCCACCACTCACTGAATATAAAGCACACGTCTGATGGAGTTTCCAAGGCCTGACCATTGCATCATGGCAGAGTTTGTTTCTAGATCAGCAAGTACACAACACTTGACAAGACACAGATCCCATTTCTGCAGGTGTCCCACCATCATCTGCTGCTCTTTTGAATATGGTCAAGATGAACCTTGTGGGCCTGGTGTGGCACGAAACTCTACATAGATTCATAACAAAGTCTAATGTTCATACACACACTGTATACATTCAATCTAGTGGGAATGTGGAAAAGATCACTATCTCATTCACTTATCATTACATACTTCAAATTAAATTAGTTCTGATAAATACTGTATATATTGCATATACCAGTCCATAATATTTACAATAAGCTTCACAAAAATAAACTAACATAAACTGCAGAACTGAGCAAAACTAGCAGGCATTAGCTTGAAAAGCAGCAATTTTTTTCACCAAAAAAAAAAAAGAAAAAAAAAAAAGATGGAAGTCATCTATCTTTTTAAAGACCATGTTTTAAAAGGCAAAGAAAACCAAAGAAAAGCACCAGAGAAGTCTATTATAAAACATAGTGATTCACTTTTAGTGTCTTCTCTCTTTTCATTCTGCATCTAAGTACCATTTACAGCTTCCTTAAAGACATGAAATGACAGAGGAGGTGGACAGGAAGAGGAAGAATAAGAGGATGAATGGCAGCTCTTGTGAAAGAACACTTGTCTGTAATTACCTCCATTTATCTGATTGCTAGATTGACAAACAGAACATTGGTAGCCACCTGTGTGGAGGTTACTATGACAACTGCAGTATATTTACAGCTGAGGCTCGAGGCAGGAGGTATGTAGACGGCCTACAGTGTAATGCTACCACCACGTCTTTGTGAAGTGAGTGAGTCAGAAGCTGGCAGACCTTCATTCACCCCTTAGACCACAAGCTCCAACATGACACTCACACTTCAGTGCTTTGTCTGTTGTTTATTACCTCCACCATGAGGTAATATCATCACAAACGCCTCACCACGTGTTCTATAAGTAAACATGACAGGCATTTATGAACATTTGAATGTGAGAAAACACAAAGTCTAGAGTTGCTGCTTACATTATTAGAGACAGCGGTCATAATACAGAGACTTCCAAAGCACTTTTTCACAGCACGGTACTGTCAGTTAACCAGAATTTGACTGGATTAAAACAATGTCCAACAAGAGTCCAGCCCCTTTGAAATACAGCAATACAGGAAATATAGCCATAAGTATATTCTGTGATATAGCTATATATACAAATGCCATGTGGCCATTCAATACAACACATGTATGAACTGTAATTTTAATTCTCAAATGTACCAAAAAAAAAAAAAAAAAAAATTAAAAATTGCTCTTAACAATAATACTGGCTTTTATTCTAGTACAACATATTTCAATGTTTTGAATCATGAGCCTTGACTTTGACATAAATATGTCTTCTAGGGAATATTATTTCACTGTCCCATGCTGAACACTACTGAACATCTCTCATCATTGTAACATTCCTCCCCTTGAGATTTGCCTATAAAACCAACTGGGAGCATTCCATGAACAAATTGCACCAGACCAACTCTATTGTTTTGTGTTGTCTGAATTCTGTTTAGTGTAATTTTGGGTAATTTCCTCCAGACTTTATTAGTAAGTTTAAAAAAACAAACAAACCCTAAGGGACTTGTTAAATCCTTCTGAGACTCATGTTGTGTGCATTCCAAGACTGGAAAGTGCGCCTTATTCTCATCTGTGAGTCATGTTCCAACATAGACCCGAGGCAATGTCTGTATCTAACTTTAGCATTGATTCCAGTAATGAACATTGCTAGCTTAGCTGTACGGGACAGTAAGATACAGCACCAGACAGGAACCCATTAGTGTTTTCCTGTCAGATACACTATCTTAGGTTCAGGAGTCAGTAATAGTGATGTAAACATTCACAATATTCCCAAAAGCGTCAATCCAAAATATATCATTCGAAAAAAGTAAAATTGTACTGTTCTGAATCAAATCATTAAAATCATTAATACAAATTGTTCTTTACCCTATTTGCATCATATACTTTAGTTATAGAAAAGAAGTTAGAGTTATGGAAAAGAAAGAAGAAAAGAAAAGCAGAGTAGAACAAAGAACGTTTTCTATAACTCATTTCTTCTGAAGTTCTATTTTTAGGAGGTGACAGAAATCACTCCAAAGACAATGATATTCAGAAAGAAATTCTTTGTCAAGTGCTTGACACACATTAGAAAAGCTTGTGCCATTGACTGAGATGAAAGATGGACAAAAGCACATGTGGGCCATGATAAAAGCAATTGCAACTGTACATATTCAAGGTAACAGTCTGTGATCAGGCTTTCTTCCCAGAGCTGAGAAGTTCAACTTTTGGTGAATAAAAAACAACACACCTCTTCAGAGTAATTATAATTGTTTGCGTCATTCTCAACCCAGAAATCCATGCTCACCTGGTCCACATTTAGCTAGAAACCTGCACTGAGAAAGGGAGTCTATAAATACAGTGTATAAGGTCCTAGACGCTGACCTGAGCTGAAAAGGTGCAATATCCCAGAATGACTTCTGGATTAAAGCCTGAGAGCAGCACAATCAGTCAAAAATCTGCTCCAGCAGTCATTTATACCCATGCTTTAGAGTAGCTGGGGAGCATACAAGTGGAAAGCCAGGTCAAGTTGTGGGAAAATGTGTCAAAGGGTAAAAGCCTTTGAAAAGTGGGTGCCTGAAATTTTGTAAAGTATTGCTAAATAAAGATAAAATAACAATTAGACGATTAATTCCTATTTAATTCTATTCTATTATTGTGCTTTGATCATTTTCACCTGAAAAACAAAATGCTGCTCTGCTGAATTACGTCCCTGTGCATTCTCAGATGAACTATTGTCAGAGCACTTAGTTCCTCTCAGATAAACTAAAACAAAAAACAATACACTTATAGTACTATATCAGACAATATTAGTGCCACAGACAGCTGATCCGGCCTGTACCATACTACCAGTGGATACTTTAGGTGCATGGACTGAACCAACCTTCAACTCCAACACACTACTGTAATAAAAAATTGGATTTCATATTAGACTAAAACTACAGAAGAAATGTAGCCTGGCCATTGTATTACATACAGAGAAAGTCAGTCTGGGATTGTCCAAACTGCTCCGTATTCTGGTCCGGCTCTTTCTTCCTGGTCAATCGTAGTGAGGGAGGCTGGATTTTGTTTCGCATCATGTTGAACACGAGAAGTTCTTCAACCAAAACAGTACATAGGTTTAGGTAGCTTACTATAATCGAAAATAAGCACCAAACTCTACACCTGTGTCCTTAGATTTTTCGTACAAAAACGTCAGAAGTCATTCACCATCACTGAAGCGTCTTCTCTCTAGCCATGCTGGTATAAATTATGCTACATTTAAGGTATCTGTTGTGCACTTTTATCTATTTTATAGACGCAGGCTTGAATTTCTCTGAGCAAAAAGTTCCTGGATTTGATCTAACTATATAGTCCAGTGGCTCTGTTGCCAACAAATCCACAGCCATATACATTATATGAACAAAAAAGCTACAACCTGCTTCCCTGTCACACTGTGCCATTAGAAAAGCTGAATGCGTCATGGACTATGATTCAACTACTGTTAAAATCTGTCAGCGTCAGTGGCTCTAAAAAAAAAGACAGAAACTAAGTTTAAATTTTACAAAAAGAGTGTTTGTTTACATAGCCATTTAGCTAACTACTATGATTTGCTACAGTCGTAACAAGATTGCTCACATTGGCTGTAAACTGCAGAAACTGTGTGTCACAGAGAACTTTTGTAAGAATGGGTCATGGTATTACGACTAATCACTTGCTCAGTCTGACAAGGCTTTAGAGATCTTCACAAACTGTAAGTAGCCCAATTACAGCTGGTAACCTAATTCATTCACAAAACACATTTGTCAACTTCACAAAAGTTGTTGGTGCTTTGGTGTTGTATTCTGCTGTGACACAGCTTTAAAAAAAACCCCAAAAACTAGCAAATATATAATCCTTTAATTTAATAGGGCACTGGACATGACAGCCCACAGGGAACAATATGCATAATATAAAATTCATGGCTCGTTCACATTGTAAGTGGAGTACCTTGTCTCTCATTTGTATGCTCGGTGTTATAACTGATTTTAAATGTTACGTGGAAAGCAGAGGATTTTGATAACATGTTTACCTCTTACTGTCTCATAATTATGTTCATTAGAATAGAGGACACTTAAACTTACAATTTAAAGCCAGATCAATGCAAAGAAAAGCTCCTCTAGATTGCTGTTTGAATATTAATCTGTCTACTCCATTCGCTGCCTCTTATCGGCATAATGTCAACAAGAAAAACGTGAGTGTGTGCATGAAAACAGACACATCTGGCTAGTCGTGAATACTCCAGAGAAAGTAAACAGAGAGCGTGTGTGTCGCAGCGGGAGGTGTTCTCGCTGTTTGTTGATGCTGTGTGACCGAGTGGGGAGGACGCTTATCTTAATGGGAGTACATACCGGGCAGCCGGCTCGTCTCCATAACAGAAGGCCTCTGTGCATGTGCTCTCGTGCACATGCTCAGACCAAAACATCAACACGGAAACCACATGGGCCTTTACTGTCAGAGCGGTCGATTGTGGAAAGATAAAGGAAGTGTTTGCGGTAATTTGCCATATTTATTATCTATTATCAGGGAAAAATAGGCCAATAATGTTCACCTCATTTAGTAAAGCAACTAGTATCAGGGCCCAATAAAAGTAATATTTGATCAAAGCAATCATATTTTAGTAACTTGTCCCTATTTTAAAAAAAATTTTTTTACTCATTTTGGCTTTGACCTTTTATCATTGTTATGGACCAAAATAATGGAAACATAATGGGTGATGGTTTTCATTTGGGAAAACTGAAGAAATGCAGTTTATTTTAACATGGTGTGATCCACTAAGCACTTAACTGGATACAGGAACATTGGGGAAAAGCATTGTTCCCACTGAGATTCTCCTGATTTCCCCTGATATTTAAACATAGTAAACTAAATCCCTGTTAATAGTGCAATGATTCTGACTGGAGTTGTCTCCTACTGATTCGGCTGTAAATTGGGTCTCAGTAAATGCCATGTAAAATTGTAGTTTTAAGTTATTTGTTTTACACATGGACTTGGATTGAAACGGAAGAGTGGCAGGACATGGCTGTTGTGTGGAATATATTGAACAACTAGAGAAGAGAAGAACTATAACTTAACATTATGTATAGTATTTAAAATGAAGTGTAAACTCATTCTGGCATACCAGTGCTTAATTTGTTTTAGAAAATAAGCACTGGTTTATTCTCGTGGAAACACACTGTGTAAATAAGAAAGTGAGCTGTTGCGTAGTAATACTATCATTCAAGAAAATTGTGTACAATTCTAATGGTTTCCACAGGAAATTGGTCAGTTACGATGTTAATTGAGATCATTTTCGACCAAAAGTACAAATTACCTTAACAGTTCACTTTATTCATTACTACTTGGTGTTAAATGTCATGTAGCGGTACAAAAACGACTGTGCTACTGAGACAGGTTTCAGAAGGTTTAGATGAAATAAGATGCTATTCACAAAGTCTGCCTTAAACATAAATGCTCTCATACTTTTAAAGTGTGACTTATGGCAGAAAAGTAATCTGTTACCACATGGTCACTTGTGCTCATGGGGGTAACTTGACATTTCTATCTATGATTATTGAGTGTATTGATGGTGTTTAGAATAGGCAGATAGCCAGCTGTCATGGAGCGTAACTTGTGCATGAGCTTTCCTGTCAGCCGCTGGTTCCTTGGTAACAAAAACTCAAACAGTTGTCTACAGTTTATGAGACCCACCCTTAATTCTGAGGCCACTGTTACAAGATACCCTGCACTGGATGCCCCCAGCTCCCTCTCCATCTGGTGATTCCCCATCTCTTGCAGCTCATGCCAACCTCTGTATCTGCCTTTCAAATGAGGACCTGAGTGAACATGGTAATTGTGGATGAATCCAAATAATAATGATATCAAGTGGCTTTCATGATAGTTCACAACAATGCCATGATAAATCATCTACATACAGCAGGCTCAACCGTCTTAGGAAGCTCAGAAAAAACTAAAATTATAGTACGCAACATTTAAATTTGAGTAATCCTAATTAAAACTCAGCTTTTATGCCTGAATGTAAGCTACATATACAAACCTAAACACCTTGTCACTTCTATTTCTCTACTGCTATTAATAAACCTTGTTACATTCCCATTACCAGTGCATTAAATACCATGAATACAACCTAAGGAAGATTTTTTCTCATTTTTTTCATTTCATTTAATTTATTCATTTATTTGATTGAGACAGCACATATTAATGAACGTACAATGCAAACTGACATAAATATGCCGAATCTAGCACAATGCTAATTTCCATCCGTAGTCCCAGAAATAGAAAAAACGAACAAAAAAGGAAAAATAATACAAATGATGTTTTAAATATGCAGATCATTTTAGATTCATCCACTTTCCAATATGTTTATTCCCATTTTACTGCAATCTCTTCACACTTATTCATCGTATGTAATATACAGTATAGGCTATGAGTGAGATGAACCCTTTACTATCTATTGTTAGTGTAAGCTATAATAAAATCCTGGTAATAATGAGTGTACTATCAGGTGGCACCACAAGGTTTAATGACTCAGAAGTAGACAGACATAGAGACAGACAACAACAACAAACCTAGACAAGGAGATCAAAAGGCAAGCCTCACTCCCTCATCGTTGTCTCACTCTATAAATATCACCACTCCGGGCTATCGTACTGAACCAAGTGTGAACAAGTTGGAAAAATCAGGACACAGCCAAATTCTGTTGGAAAGCCAAACACAAGACTGTGCACATGGATGTGTTTGGGGGGGATCCTTTAATGTTAGACTGCCGGGCAACTGGTGGAGAGTGAGCACACACAGTAAGACACACTGGAGTAGTGCCATTGAGGTTACGCTGCCCTCAGGTCAGGGCTAATGACACTCAGCAATGGGAGCAACAGATGGCCCTCGCCAAGTCATATGAGGCCCTCCGCCAGCAAGTGCCATGACTATGACTGCCTTATATTTACTTATTCACACCATTGCACACATGTTCACATATTTAGGCGGCAGGTTCATCCATCCACCCCAACAACTCTTTCCACGATCCAACCATTTCATTAACAACATGAGGGAATTTTACATAAAGACTATTGAGCAAAAGCTACGGCACCTAAAATGAAGATGAGTTCATCCATTGTTAGTTGCTACAGTTTGTGAAGCAAGCACAATCAATGAGAAACTGCTGATGTGTTTAATTAAAGCCTTGTATTTATTCATCAAACAGAAATGGCACTTTTGTCTCCAGGGGTTTACTTGGTACACTGCACATATTAAGCAACTGTGATTTAAAATTCTGAATAGGGTTTAATTAAGGAACACTGCAACTTTTACAGATTTGCACCTAGTCAAAGCACTGCTGCAAAGTATCATGGGACTCTATACGTCATAAAAAAAAAGTTAATCGCAAATGCTATTACTTTGGCTCTATAGATGTACAACGGAACATACGGTATTACAGCGATGTGGTGTTTGCTTTGTTTAGTATAAAATCATACTGACTGACTTTTTCGCTTAAGTTATTATTTCTTGATTTTCTTGATAGTTTTCCCTTTGTGCATCCATCTCATTATTTAAATGTCATTATTGTCAACAACATGTTGTATGTAAGAAGGTCTGTTGGTTAAAAATTAAAAAATTACCAACATCATGTCAAAAATGTCCAAACTTCAACAGTTTCTAAACTGTATTTAAGCTGATTATTCTATAGCTTCTACAGTGGTGCACTGTTGCCCCCTGTTGAGTCTAAGATGCATTGCACTCAGATATTTCACTGCATGCAGCACTGTGTTCAGACAACAACACTGATGATTTAAACAACTTGGGCTACACCTCTATGTGATTTAAGAGCAGTCAGATTTTTATAAAGTTAAGGAGTAAAACACTGATGTACAAAATAGACATTATAAACAGGATTGGCTTACAGGAGATGCCAAAACACTTTGTATGTGGTCTACGTACACATTTTATTTACACTTAACCAACCAATCCACACAAAACCTAATGCATTACGGTACACTCAACTGCATCGCCATCTACATCTCATTTATATTTTATATACAGTATGTGGAGTATAGGGTAAAATTAAAGAAGTAGTACATTTCAGACCTGCTCACTTTGCCACATATTTATGCATTAGATTGTAGTTTCGTAGAAACTACTTCCCACTTATACCTTATATGTAATCTACAGTGATAGGGTACATAAAGCTGCCTATTATGGTCAGGTCTAATATTTCTGTGAGCTCTTGTAAAATTAAGTTAATTATGAGTGTACAGTGTGTCATAGGTTCATGACTCAGACAAAGATACAGACAACAACACAATAAATCTTGTGTCTTATAGTCTTATTAGTAATAGCTTAGAAAACCCTAAGGAAGTCACAGTGATAGTTTTGATTAGAAACTTGCAATACTACTATGTTATTTGCCTTTTGTGAGTTTGGACACTAGAGAATAGTACGTGTTTATACCCTGGTGGAAGAGCAGCAAGTTCTTATTTAGGACAATTGTAAATGGGGTGAATACTTTAAAATGAATGTGAATCCTAAGTTTCCTCAATTATATTTCAAACTGTACAAAGCTATCAAGATAAAGACCTGTTTTCATCTGCAAAGTCGTCATTATTTGCATCATTTTAGCAACTATCTGGAGCTAAACATTGCCAAGACCAAGGAGCTTCGCTGTGGAGGTACCCACATCCCTCCTCCATCCATCCTCTCAGCATCAAAAATCGAAATTTCTCCCATCATTAAACAGGCTCTAGCAAAATCAGCTGTTAACTACAAACTCCGCTGTCAGAACTGTACCAGTGCTAAGTTATCAGGAAAGCCACCTTGATCACAGCTGACCCCTCACATCCTCTCCATCCCTTCTAGATATAAAGTCCCACTTGTTCAAAAAATGTTTATATCTCCAGGTCAGAGGGAGTTGCAACTCTTCTTCAGTGTGCCCTTAGGTCAATGCCTCAAAAACAAGAGGAAAATGTGTGTCATTGTCATACTGTTCCCCGGGGACATGTTGTGAGGACACTGGAATAACTATTAGTCACAGAATGAGTCACAGACTGGTGCTTATGCATGCCCATGTATTTTCCACTTAGAAACACACACAGGGTCAAGATGGGCCAAAATGGACGAGGACACGACGGTACACACAATGTGGACGACCGCTGACACATTTATTGTTAACCTCTTCTTCGGGACACGACTATATTGCGGACTTATAAGAGGAAAGAACAAAACTCATGAAATCCGAGAAGAGTCAATCAAATGAATAGCCTGCATGAAACACA